>OV049857.1:3495000-4095000 GCA_920104075.1 Melanargia galathea | reverse complement strand
AGAAAATTGGGGACTTTCTGTTAGATTTTTGGGTAATACTTATAATATTATAAATGTGAAAGTGTGGATGGATGTTGGTTACTCAATCACGCCGCAACTACTGAACCGATTTGGCTGAAATTTTGAATGGAGGTAGATTATGCCCTGACTTAAAACATAGGCTACTTTTTATCCTGAAAAAATGCACAGTTCCCACGGGATTTTGAAAAACCCGAAATCTATAGCTACAGCTATAGGTAGATTACTATAGCGAACTTCCTTGATATTAGGTATAAAGGTTGGAAAAGGGAGCGGGAACGGGAACCGGAAATCCACGATTCCCTCGGGATTTGTGCAAAACCGAAATTCACGCGGGCGAAGCCGCGGGCATTCTCTAGTCCCTAATAATCCAGACCGTGGAAGTCAGCAACGCTGGCCACGAGCCTTATTAATCTGTGCACGAGCCGTGCGCGGGTATAGAGACACATTTGCCTGTCGTGTCGTGTCGCGTCCATATATACTTAGGCTGCCGGCACACTTATGTGTCGTGGCGTGTCGTGATGCGCCGGTTTCATACATTTAGTAAAAACGACACGCCCTACAAGTGTGTCTCTAACCATGAAACCGATAGGCTTCTGGCGCGTCACGACACGCCACGACACGTAAGTGTGGTTCCGGCCTAAGCTTCTTGGTCGCGTCATAACCCCCACCACCGCTCTGGCCAAGGTTAAAGTATAAACACTGGAGAATTGCGTACGCAAACAAAAAGTTGAAGCAAAAAAATTTGGCCTGAAATAGGTCTGGATATTTTTTGTCTCATCCTCAACTACTTAAATAGAATGTGTGAGGTGTGTATCCAGGTGAATGACCTTGTCTTCACTACATTGTTTTAGGCACAGTCTCTCGTGTCTACATAAATTAATATATAGTTATAACCTTCTTGGCTCTGGCGCAATCGGTGCCGAGCGATCGGTGCTACGCTACGACACGACACGCCCAACAAGTGTGTCTCTAACCATACTAAATGTATGAAACCGATATTCTTCTGGCGCGTCACGAGTCACGACACGCCACGACACGTAAGTGTGTTTCCAGCGACACGGCCGGCGTGTCGCTGGAAACACACGTGTCGTGGCGTTTTACAGTTTATATTGAACATTTGCGTCGTTTAAATTGTATATTTCATTTCATTTAGGTATAATTATTTACTATTATATATAATTATTACTATACTATTTATATATAATTGCGGGAAAATGAGCAAGCGGGTCACCTGATGTTAAGTGATTACCGCTGCCCAAGAACATTTGCAGCACAAGAGGAACAACTAACACGTTGCCGGATTTTAAGGAGTTTGTTGAGCCTCCCCTTGAATAACCCTATGTCAAAGCTATGTGGAAATACCTCCAAAGGGAGTTGGTTCCACAGTTTTTGGGCGGAAGGAATGTCCTCGCGCAACGCTTGGTTGATGTATGCCAGTGATCCAAGTGGTGAGTATATTAGCATTTTAGGTGGCATGCGATGCGGTGCTGGAAATAAGTAGGTGGTATTAGGTCGAATAACTCTTCAGAACATTTGCCGTTATAGAGACGATAGAATACGCAAAGGATTAAGGAAGCGTCCCTGCGAACCTCTAAGCCCTCCAATGAGCTGGTTAGTTTGGGATTGCCCACAAGTCGAACTGCCCGCTTCTGAATCCGGCCAAATGGAAGGACTTGGTATTAGGGTGCTCCGGCCCACAGGTGTGAACAGGCCATTATTATGCGGTCTGACTTGAGATTAACGTAACGTAAATGACGTAAAGTAGCGCTTTGATCTGTAGAGTACTCCAAGCTTTTTGGAAGCTAATTTAGCTTTACCTTCCAAGTGATCCGGAATTTGACTTCGTCCGAAATGTGGTCGCCAGGGATCCCAATGCTGTTGAAAGAGGTAAGGGGAAAGTTCTGAAAGAGAAGGGGTGTGGTAAAGGGGGTATTCTTAGCGGTGAATGCGCAAACTTGTGTTTTTGAGCGGTTGTATTGCACTATATTTTGAGTGCCCCATTCTGAGATCCGCTCTAAAAATGTCTCAATTTCAGACACAAGTTTGACTCTATACTCCTCCTGCTTTACGCGGGAAAGTTGTGCGTGGCCTTTGCATAGGGCATCACCCGTGCTGTCATCCGCATATCAATGGAATGTGTTGTCATACAGTATAATATCATTGATATGCAAACTGCATACAGCATGAACAGTGTGGGCTATAGCACAGTGCCCTGTGGAACACCAGCATTAATGGGCTTAAGATTGGAGTATAATCGAATCCTATAATCGTTTGACTGATAAATAAGATCTTAAAATAATTGTATTTAGTAGGAATAATCTACCTCTAAAAGAGGCATAGAATATTTAATGTTTTAAAGACTACAATTTCATAAATTTATAAAGTTACTTACATAATATATAGGAAGATAATACAGGTATCTATCTAACATTATCTAGAGATATTTACACTGGAGACTGCATCTAAAACATTGTTGTAATGTTTTCGTCACAGTCTCCAGTGTCTACATTTATACAGTTATAACCTTCTTGGCTCTGGCGCAATCGGTCTCGGGCAGTCGGCGCCACGCCATTATACGACACGCCTTACAAGTGTGTCTCTAACCATACTAAATGTATGAAACCGATAGCAGACAAGTAGAAAAGGTACAGAGAGGAAGCTTCAGCAATCGGCCCGCTGTAGGTACACTCACACATATATTTATATATTTATTTATTGCATATGACACAACATAGGCCCCGTCAGGGCATTGCAAATCATTCTTAACTTAGTTATTTTCTTATATTAAACACATAATAATATGAAATACAAATATTACAATTAAATTTAATAGCTACAAATATAGTTAATTAGATTAGAATTGATAAAATTAAGTAAGTGTAGTTAAGTTGCAATATTGATAGGTATGATAAATACATAAGTCCAGTATAGTCTAAAGTAATTTAAACAGTCTAAAATAGTCTTAAATAGTCTGAAATAGTCTGTCGTGCTATTGAGGTTTTAGATTTTATTATGTGATTTAACTGGAAAATAATTCGGCAATCTTATAAAAACAATTTTGCGTGAGCCATTGCTTGAGCTTTCGCTTAAAGGACATTTCATTGACTTCACTCGTAATATAACGCGGGATTTTATTATAAATTTTTATTGATCTGAACAAAGGATACGCTTATGTTTTTTTCAATCATTAGGTGCTACATATCTTGCTATACACTGTCTGTTCAAAAAGTATCGCGAATTTTGTATTTTTTTTAAAAGTATTTATTTATTCATGAATATCTATTTTGTATACTTTAAAGTAATCCCTCTCGGATATAATGCACTTGTGCCAAGGCTTTTTCCAATCCTCGAAGCATTGGAAAAAGCAAAAACAAATTAAAAAAGAAAACAAATTAGTTCGATATACATTGCTGCTTTACTGTGTAAAATTATGAAAACACTTTATATTTCCCACAGTAAAACAGCAATGTATATCAAACTAATTCGTTGGCAACTATTTTCAGTTGCTAACTAAGTTACAGAATCACCCCCCAGGTCTGGGGAATACGGTGGCTGTGGGACCATTACTGTGTTGTTTTTGGATAAATATTCGCGCACAAGCAACGACGTGTGAGCAGGGGCGTTATCATGGTGCAAAAGACCGTTTTTGTTCTTCCACAAATCCGGGCGTTTCTGGCGGATTGCTTCGCGCAAATTGCGCATAACTTACAGGTAATATTCCTTATTGACCGTACTACCCTGTGGCAAGAACTCATGATGCACCACGCCCCCCTGCAATCGAAAAAAACTGTGAGCAAAAACTTCACGTTCGACCGTTCGTTAGGCAAAAATCGAAGACGAGCCAACACACATCCAAGCAAAACAGCTGTAAAAAATTAACTAAACATTCAAAATGGCCGACCTTATCACCATAAGTGAAGGACATGAGTACCAACATAAGGCTGCAAAAAAATCAAAAATCAAATATACGTAGCCCGCGGAAATTCAAAATTCGCGATACTTTTTGAACAGACCTCGTATGTGTATACTAGTATAATTAATATTTTTATTTTTACCCAAAATTTTTCACATGCAACAGGTGACAACCCCATCAGAATAGGTATAAATTTTGGACGTTCTTAGGTAGCTTCCCTTCTGGTTATTCTGTGCCGATAGGCTTCTGGCGCGTCACGACACGCCACGACACGTAAGTGTGGTTCCGGCTTAATTATGATACACCACACTCAGTATAGTCCACACTCCACACACACCAAACTACTTTTACGTCCACATTTGTATTTTCATAACTTACAAAATTGCTTTTCACCAGTGTGTGTTTTCATGTGGGTCTTCAAATTATCATTACGCGCAAATTTACGACTGCATAAATTGCAAGTATATGGCTTTTCACCTGTGTGCGTTTTCATGTGGTCCTTCAAATGACCACTACGCGCAAATTTCCAACTGCATAACTTACAATGATATGGCTTTTCACCAGTGTGTGTTTTCATGTGGTCCTTCAAATGACCACTATACGCAAATTTCCAACTGCATAAATTGCAAGTATATGGCTTTTCACCAGTGTGCGTTCTCATGTGTTTCTTTAAAGTAGCTTTATCCGCAAAATTACAACTGCATACATTGCAATTATATGGCTTTTCACCAGTGTGTGTTCTCATATGACTCACCAAACTATATTTTTGAACACATCTGTATTTGCATAAGTTACAATGATATGGCTTTTCGCCAGTGTGTATTTTCATGTGGCTCTTTAAATTACCACTATGCACAAATTTACAACCGCATAAGTGGCAAATATATGGCTTTTCACCAGTGTGTGTTCTCATGTGACTAGACAAACTACCATTTAGCGCAAATTTACAATTGCATAACTTACAAGCATATGGCTTTTCACCAGTGTGTGTTCTCACGTGGCAATACAAACTACTACTTAGCGCAAATTTACGACTGCATAAATTGCAAGTATATGGCTTTTCACCAGTGTGTGTTCTCATGTGGTCCTTCAACTGAGAACTTTGCGCAAATTTACAACTGCAAAAATTGCAAGTATATGGCTTTTCACCAGTGTGCGTTCTCATGTGAATCTTCAAATTACCACTTTGCACAAATTTCCGATTACAGAAATTGCAAGTATATGGCTTTTCACCAGTGTGTGTTTTCATGTGCCTTTTTAAAGTACCACTTAGCGCAAATTTACAACTGCAAAGATTGCAAGTATATGGTTTTTCACCAGCGTGTGTTCTCATGTGGTTCACCAAATGAGAATTTCGCGCAAATTTACAATTGCAGAAGTTACAAGCATACGGCTTTTCACCAGTGTGTATTCTCATGTGGCTATTCAAATTAAAACTGTGCGCAAATTTACGACTGCATAAATTGCAAGTATATGGCTTTTCACCAGTGTGTGTTTTCATGTGCCTCTTTAAACTTCCACTAAGCGCAAATTTACAACTGCAAAGATTGCAAGTATATGGCTTTTCACCAGTGTGTGTTTTCATGTGGTCCACCAAATCAGAATTTTGCGTAAATTTCCAATTGCATAACTTACAAGCATTATTTAGCTTTTCGCCGGTGTGAGAGCGCATATGTGTCGCATTTGTTAAATCGCTTTTGTTTTCTAATTTGTCTCGGTTATACTTGCGAGTGAAAGGCTTCACTTCAGTATGAGTTTTTATGTGTTTAACTAAGAGACGTTTTCGTCCAAACATATTTTTACAAACATCACAAGTAAACAAATTGTTTTCAATAAACGAACAACTTTTATCAACATAATTTTTTGAACAATTTGTTTTAATTTGTGAAGTTCTAGATACATCACGATTATTAGCGTTTACTTTTTCAGTAACTATTTCAATGTCTTCATTCTGATTTGCTATTGCAGAACCGAAATCTTTAGAGGCAGTATTAATGTGACAAGGTGAATCTTGAACTGGTACATTTTCCTTAGGTTTTTTAAAAACATCATATAATTTGACGACACAATTCGTCAGTCTATCGACGTTTGTTCTACTGCTGGTATCGAATGATTGGTTGTCTAACTCGCCATTGTTAATTTTCAGTTTTTGTTTTCTTCTGTGGACTGTGTCGGCTTCTTCAGCTTGCGCTTTGTTTTCGTTATTCGTCGCAAGTCTCGCGGAAAAAGGTGCGACTGAAACAAAATTTATTTACCTAAGTATTATTTGCTCAATTATGCGTACTTAATTGATATTATATAGATAAGTACACTCGTGCGCGGTCTGACTAGCACTTGGCCGGTTTCATCTATACTAATAAATAAAATTGAAGTGTCTGTTTGTAATTTCGAAATAACTAATTACTTATCATATTAAGCTCATGTGATTATTTGAACTGCACCAAAACTGAATCAAACGTTTTTAAAAATTTTGTCTGTCTGTCTGTCTGTTTGAACGGGCTTCGGAACGGCTGAACCGATTTTGACGGAACTTTCACATACAAGTAGAGGATTAACCAAAGAGTAACATAGGCTACTTTTTAACCGATTTTCAAAAAAGGAGGAGATATGTTTTTCTATCTATGTACACCGATATCTCCGAGATTTCTGAACCGATCTGCGTCATTTTTTTAATCGATAGAGAAAATTTGCTTCAGTCCTATGAAAAATTTGAATTCCAACTCCTCAATCCTGATGCTGTATGGGTCCTGACCCCCAAAACTAATGGAATTTAGAAACTGTTGGTTATTGAATTGATATTGGAAGTAACTACCAATTAAAGATTATGGTTGAATGAACTCGAGTACACACATACCCAACTTACCCAACTCCTCAACCCTGATGCTGTAAGGAATTGCATTCCTAAATCGTCGGGATCCCGCGGGATTTTTGGGGACGGTTTACTACAATAGGCTACTTTTTGTTCTGAAAAATCAAAAGTTCCCACGGGATTTTTAAAAGCCTAAATCCACACGAGCGAAGCTGTGGGCATCATCTAGTTCTATAATAAAAATAGCCTGAGTTACATTAGAAGTTAGAACATTAGATATCTGCCGACTGCCAGTGAAAGTCCCGTCAAAATTGGTTTCGGAGATTAGCCAGACCGAACACACATACAGACAGACACAAATTTTAACGCATGCCAGCTTAAGACGATAATCCGTACAATTCGGATTCTAAGTTTGTTTCGAATATTGAGGGTTATGACTTGTGATGTCTGTAATTTCTGAACTATAAAACCCATAACCTTGAAATATTTACGGAACAATTTCTAAACAAATTCCTTTCTAACAAAAAGAGGATGAATAAAATCAGACTAAGCGTTTATGAATTACAAATAAGTACACATTTTGGCTTTTATCCTTTCTTCCAAAGGAACCGTGCTAAATTTCGGGATAAAAAGTATTCTATGTCAAATGCGGCTACGATATAGACAAACACAAAAATTAATAAAAAAATTACAGTTTTGGCTTCAGTTCTATCGATTATAGACTGCCCTACAAAAAAAACCTGGACCTGATACAGTTTTATTATAAGTATAGATATATTATTTACTTAGATTGTTAAAAATCAATATTAGAAAAACCAGTGGTTTTCAGGACAAAAAGGTCTAGTTTGCTTTGTTTTACAATATTAAAATCGAACACAAAACACGGGGAAAACCCTTTTTACAGTTCTGGTGTTTACATAACTTATAAATCAAATTTCATAGTGTTGCTATATCAAGTCAAACTTTAATTTAAATTATAACATTTGTATTTAAAATTAATATTATGTAGTTACATAATTACGGAATTTTAACATTCAATTACGGAATTATGAAGGTCCTTTTGGTCCGTAATTACGTAATGGAAGCTCTAATTACTAGCAACATTTTAAAGATAAGTGGTCAGCTATTGAAAACTGAGGACACAACTGTGTTCTTGGGAATAACCCTAGATACAAAGCTTCACTGGGGCTACCCATATAGCAACACTTGCTGGCAAGCTTAGCTCTGCTGCTTACGCTGTTAGGAAGATTCGACAGTTAACAGATGTTGAAACTGCAAAAATTGTTTATTTTGCATATTTCCATATTATTATGTCGTATGGAATCTTACTATGGGGTAAAGCAGCTGATATTGAAAAAAAATTCGTTTTACAATAAAGGGCAATTCGAGCAATTTATAATTTAAAACCGCGGGATTCCCTTCGAGAGAATAAATAGGTATTCTTACAGTAGCTTCTCAATATATCTATAACAATTTAATTTTTGTTAGGAAAAACATTCACAAGTACAGTAAAAAGTGTGAATAACACGATAGGCAATTAAGAAATAGAAATAGACTCGTGATTCCTCAACTACGCCTCAAGAAGGTCCGAAAGTCGTTTGTGGGAATGGGCGTAATGTTAGTGTAGTGATATCATACCTAATGTTGGCAGATGACACAATATCACTTCTTGTAAAAATTAACACAATAAAAGAACATGTTGACAATGTTAACATTGCTCTATCACATGTCTCACTCTGTCAGCGCTTTCCGAACGCGCGGTAGAGTCTCGCCTCGTCGCAAGTCACATGTTGGACTGTGACGTGAAATGAAATAAATAATGTAGAGAGTTACCTGCAGTCTGAGCCGAGAGCAAGGAAGGGGGAGTGTCATTGCGCGTCTTGTGACTGGCCCACCTGTAACATATGTCAGAGTGATACACAACATGTTATTCTCATCATCACCATCGGCCCACTGCTGGGCACGCGTCTCCTCACAGAGTGAGAAGGGTTCAGGCCGTGGTCCACAGCTGTATGAGGCTCGCACACCACTATATGAACTTGTACACTGACCTGCTCTCAGTGAGAAGTGAAGCGTCTGAGCTCACAGCTGTATGAGGCTCACACTCTTGAGACGCGGCACATTCACCATCACCCGCACCGTTCTGACAAATACAAAACAAAGTCATAACATTTCTGTCCTTTAGGGCTTGTGTGAGCCTCCGCGACTTACAAACAATCATATTGACTTGTGAAATTGATGAAAGTGCAATAGTGCAGCCTGTCTCACCTGGATATGCATAATCATATGTTGCATGTATGAAATTTCATAGATGAATTCCTCAAAACAAACAGTACATTGGAAGGGTACACTTTCGTACTTAAATGGATCCTGTGTTTCATGTTCATATTCTTCGTTATCTGCAACAAACTCATCTTTGATATAGTCTGCATCATTGACATCTTCATTTGCCACTTCCATATTTTCATCAATAAAGATGGAGTCATAACTTTCTTCCTTTTTCACCATATCTCTGTGTATGGTTGCTTCTGAATCTGTCTGTTTGTCTTCTGAGGGGTTCTCTAGTATATATAAGTTACATGGATCTGGTCCTAGTGTTACCACCACAATATTGCTAGTTAGTTCGTTTGTTGTGCGGTTTATCATCTTTACATGTTGTCTTGTTATCTGTTCAAAAACAAGTTCAGTATTGAATGAGTAGGTATATAATGTTTGATTAGAAAGTAAGAAAGCATGTACGCATTAATCCTACTAATATTATAAATGTGAAAGTGTGGATGTTTGGATGTTTGTATGTTTAGATGTTTGGATGTTTGTTACTCTATAACGTCATAACTACTCAACCAATTTGGCTGAAATTTTGAATGAAGATAGATTATGCCCTGACTTAAAACATAGACTACTCTTTATCCTGGAAAAATCCACAGTTCCCGCAGGATTTTGAAAAAACCCAAATCTACAGCTACAACTATAGGTAGATCAGTATAGCAAACTACCTTGAAAGTAAGTATCATCCAGAAATCCACGATTCCCTCAGGATTTGAGAAAAACCAAAATTCGCGCGGGCAAAAGCTAGTACTCACTAATTCGTGTTTTTCAACTAAGTCCATCATCAGTGCACGGGCTCTCAAGCTCTTGTCTCTGAATTGACTACAGTTTATTAATCTCTGCGCACATTGTACACAAACTGTTTGTTTTAGGTTTCTTAGATCACACAACTAAAACAAAATAATATAATTAAAGCATCCAAACATTCCTTAAATAAATAATAAGGTCTTCGCTGTGTGGCAAATTATTTATCAAAAGTATTTGACAGTGTACAGTGAGGTAGTTTGTCATACATAGCTCTATTCTGTATGTATACAATACATAGCTATTGATCATAGATTGACAACTTACAGCATGTCCAGTTAACTGCTCATATGCTTCGTCCAATTTGTGTTTACTCATTAGAAACAGCTTGCTGTCAGTGTCTAGGCATATCATGCAAACCTGTAAATATACTACTAGTTACTCCTATGTTACTGTTTCCATACAATGCTGCAATAGGTATGAAGGAAAAGCTATACAAGTATAAATTTAAAATTAAAAAAAACCGCGACATTCGTCATTTTGTGTTGGCAGCCAACTTGGATTTGCATAATGCTATTCTATTAGTTAACCCCTTTCGTTTGATACCCATATTGAGGGAGTTGTGAAAAAATATGTAATCCTGCATTTTCTGGCGGTGGCCATGTTGGACCAATTTTCATCAAACATAGCTAACCACAGTCTCGACTAATTCACCTTTCAAACAAAAAAAAAACACATTCAAATAGGTTCACCCGTTTGAGCGCTACGAGGGAACAGACAAAAGCTAAAAAGCAAAGCAAAAGAGAAAAGCTATAAAATACATAATGCGACATTGTGGAGAAGTTACCTGCACTGTTGAAGGAATAGCACCAGTACGGATCTTCATTAAGCCACTCTCTGTTTTATAAATGTCATTGTTCAGAAAATGCTGTGAGCAGACCACAGCAGAGTCCGGCAGGTGACTGTCTTGTTTACCTAGGGCTCTGAGCCAAGCCGTACGGAGACACACTTCACTGGGGAATCTGCAAATTACTATTTAAGTAATAAACTAGCAGTAGCTCACAACATAAACCTTCCATAGGAACTTACAAAGTCAACAAGGCACTGTTCCTGGCATCATTGATATTTAACTGCTGTAAATAGTGTTGTGGTTGAGAACCAACTGAGCTCAAATTACTGAACAAAGCTAGTGCAGCATCAGTCATTAGACATGTACAATGTAACTGGGGATAATCTTTGGTGAATAGTTAAAAATGTGCAATCGTCATGTATGCAGCCTGTGTATGTCCACGGCTGGGCGTAGGCCTTGCCCAGCGACTGCCATCACCCCCGCTCCTCAGCCCGCCACATCCAGCCGCTTCCCGCCACCTTGTTTACATCGTCGGTCCAGCTTGCTGGAGGGCGCCCCACACTACGTTTACTCGTACACGACATCGTTTCACGTTTTAACTTTACGTCGTAAGTCGTCGTCTGGAATTTGAGTACGAAATTCAATATTACTCACGTGTGAAAACTAATCCCCTTGGTCTCTGCGTACACATTTTCAGAAGTATTTTTGCAGAAAGTCACGCAACACCGCATTTTTAAGCTTCTAGAGCACAGCACAGAGTACATTGAGCACAGGAACCAACAGGAACACAGCTCTAGAGCCAGCCACAGATTAGGTATTAGTTACTGGAGCCAGCCAAAGACTACGACCTACGACTACAGTGTTAAGCAGTGTTGCCACCTTGCAGAAAACTTTTTCACTAGTTTTGGTCTGAAATTTCACCAGATTTACCGATATTTTTAAGTAAAAAAAATCCCTAGAATTCACTAAATCATTTAAAGTCAAAAAATAATATTTTAATTGTGAATACAATGAATAAAAATAAACATGACAAAACTAAACATCAACATCAAATACTTGGTAATTCTTCTTCATCATCGATCGATTGCAGATGTAGACGGCTGAGATGGAACATCAGTTTTGTCAGATTTTTTTGATTTAAAAAAGTAATGTGTGTGTGTATGTGTGTGTGTGCGTGCGTGCGTGCGTGCGTGTGTGTGTGTGTGTGTGTGTGTGTGTGTGTGTGTGTGTGTGTCTGTTCCCCCGTAGCGCTCAAACGGGTGAAACGATTTGAATGCGGTTTTTCAGTTTAAAAGGTGAATTAGTCGGAAGTGTCCTTAGCTATGTTTGATGAAAATCGGTCCAAGATGGCCGCCGCTACAAAATGGCGGATTACATATTTTATCACAACGCCCTCAATATTGGAATCAAATGAAAGGGCTTAACTAGTAGAATAGCAGTATGCATATCCAAGATGGCTGCCACCACAAAATGGCGAATGTCGGGGTTTTTAAAATTTTAAATTTATACTTGTTCACAATATTCATAGCAATAGATGCCCTTTCCACTTCAGCATTTGAGTGAGGAAGTTACAATGCGGATATAGCGAGATCAGATACCTCTTGAAAGATATTTATTCCAGCAGCATTCGTATATTTTCGCACTTCAGCCCAGAAACCAATGACATTCGATAAATATCACTAAAAATCATCAAAAAAAATTTCAGTGATTTTTTTTCCAGATTATCACTGTCTAACTCCTAAAATTCACTAAATCTAGTGACAAAATCACTAAGGTGGCAACACTGGTGTTAAGTGCAGAATGACAGCTGTCAGAATTCCGGGGAATTGGTAATTCCGGTATATACTACGGGAGGTCAAGGTTCAATTGAAAAAGTCATTTTATACCGACTGGAAATTTTAACAACAATAGTTTAGACCTAACCCATCACAGCTCCGAACTTCAGCTGCCGCACCAGTGGTGGAGTTATGAGTGAGAGCATGTGAAAGTGCTTGAAAATCAAAGTGCTCCGAGTGATTTTATCCCGGACCAAAATAGTCTTAAATCATTGTTTCAATCATTTTTGATACAGAAACAATATTCAGCTGCAGCGCCGAGGGTGGGTTATACTTCCGCTACGCGCCTGAAGTGCATTAAAATTTTGAAAAAAAAAGTTATTTTATACCTTATGAAATTTATGCAGCAGAACTTTCACACTTTTAAAATAATAAAGAAAATCTTCAGCTGCACTGAAGGTGGGGGAAAGACCTTCAGTCAGCGTGATAAACATTTTGCGCGCTCAGTGCAAATGCACGTGAAGTAATTATAGTGCTATTTGTAGAAATTTTCGAGATATGAGCAAAAAACTGAAAAAGGGACCTCAAATATTAACTTAAACACCCTATAACTCCTAAAGTAGTAAGCTTAGCGTAAAAATGACCATGACTAAATTTGTACAAAATTTTATGTTAAAACTTTTTTTAGAAGTAATTATAATGCTATTCATAGAGATTTTCGAGATATGAGCAAAAACCCAAAAAAGGGCCTCAAATATTAACTTCAACACCCTATATCTCTTAAAGTAATAAAGTTAGAGTAAAACTGCATGGAACCAAATTTGTAGAAAATTTTATACAAAAGCTTTCGTCAGAAGTAATTATAATGCTATTCGTAGAGATTTTCGAGATATGAGCAAAAAAAACGAAAAAGGGACCTAAAATACCCTTAAACACCCAATATCTCCTAAAGTAATAAACTTAGAGTAAAAATGCAAGAGACCAAATTTGTGGTAAATTGTATATTAAAACTTTTGTCAGAAGTAATTATAATGCTATTTGTAGAGATTTTCGTGATATGAAAAAAAAACCGAAAAAAGGGGCAAAATTAAAAATGGCGGCTGGTTACGCACCCCCCATATGAGGTTTTCGGATATATTCAAGAGGAAGGCCCAAAGAATACATTTGGCCAATTTTTAAAACTATAGGATGTTTTTCCTAGATTTACTAGGCTAAATGCACTGAGCGCGCAAAATGTTTATCACGCTGACTGAAGGTCTTTCCCCCACCTTCAGTGCAGCTGAAGATTTTCTTTATTATTTTAAAAGTGTGAAAGTTCTGCTGCATAAATTTCATAAGGTATAAAATAACTTTTTTTTTCAAAATTTTAATGCACTTCAGGCGCGTAGCGGAAGTATAACCCACCCTCGGCGCTGCAGCTGAATATTGTTTCTGTATCAAAAATGATTGAAACAATGATTTAAGACTATTTTGGTCCGGGATAAAATCACTCGGAGCACTTTGATTTTCAAGCACTTTCACATGCTCTCACTCATAACTCCACCACTGGTGCGGCAGCTGAAGTTCGGAGCTGTGATGGGTTAGGTCTAAACTATTGTTGTTAAAATTTCCAGTCGGTATAAAATGACTTTTTCAATTGAACCTTGACCTCCCGTAGTATATACCGGAATTACCAATTCCCCGGAATTCTGACAGCTGTCATTGTCATTTACAGATGAGTTATTTGTATGGAGAACAGGGTTAACATCGTCGAAGTACGATTTTACCCCAAACTACTATAATTCCCTGTCATCATAAAAAGCCATATGCCGTGTAATAATATTACTCGTTTCGCCTTAAAATAGAAAACACCAAGAGTGGAAACTAGAAAGTGCATACTAACAGCAATAGAAAACAAAAGAAGCACATTGAAATTTTTTTTTTTGAAAAATGGATGTTGAATGACATTATCACATTGACCTTCCTATAGAGTTAATGTTATTATCTCTATGTTCATTAAGTTCAACATATGTTATTGGTCTGTGATCAACATCTGTGATTCATTTTCAAGTTCAACATGGACGTTAGAGTTTTCACCACGTTTTCACTTTTCAAATCTAAGCTTTTATACTTACTACTTATTTAATGCTCTATCTATAGTGGCTATTTAACTGTGTTTAGAAATGAGCGAAATATTATTTTCTGTGCTGGAGACGTAGATTTATAAGGTGTCAAGGTAAAACAATAAATATCAAAGATGCGCTGTTGCGTGGATTACTGCTATAGTACTTCCGACAGTGCGTCCGCAGAGAACAAAGCGATTAGTTTTCACGCGTGAGTATTGATTTTCGTAGACGGAGTTATTCCCGTAGTTAGTTCTCACTTGTCAAACTTCAGTATGTAAAGTTGAGGCGTGAATTGCTCGCACGCTCATGTCGCGTACAAGTCACGGCAAATAACTCTAGCGTTGACCTTCAGTGCGCAGAAGTCGAAAATCTCGGGGTGTGAGGGGGTCGCGGGGAGGGCGTGGGGATCGTTCGTAAGCAATGATTAGCTCTCGCGGATCCCTCGTAAGCGCTGATTGGCTCTCCAATCGTATTGTGTCTCGCTCACTCGTACGACGCTTCGCGCACTTGACAGTCAGCGCTCGACTTACGTGGCGGGAGTTATACGAGTAAGCGTCGTGTGAGGCACTCTGTATAGCGGGTGGCGGGAAGAGGCTGGATGAGGCAGGCTGAGGACCGGCGGTGGTAGCGCTCATCGGGCAAGGCTTATGTACAGCTGCAGTGACCACAATGTCAGTGCTATATTTGAGGCCGTCAGCGCATAAGCGGCCTAACCCACATTTTTTTAAGTTCTTACTTATAGACCTAAACTGATTACATAGATGATAATTCTTTGCCTAAAAATGGCCTAACTATAGTTATCCTGTTATGTAATAGGTGGCGCAACAAAATCCATTTTTGTATTTAATTATTTTTGTCTTTTATTTGAGCAATGATGTCCTTTAGGCCATTTTTGCGCTGACAGCCTCATTTAGAAAAAGTTGAGTTTTTCACCATCATTTGCAACATTTCCTGAGGAAAGTTAATGTTGTGGGCTACTGCTAGTTTTGCTTCAATGGTAATTTGCAGATTCCCTAGTGATGTGCACCTGAGTGCTGCTTGGCTCAGAGCCCTCGGCGAACAAGACAGTCACCTGCCGGACTCTCCTGTGGTCTGCTCACAGCATTTTCTGAACGATGACATTTATGAAACAGAGAGTGGCTTAATGCAGATCCGTACTGGTGCTATTCCTTCAACAGTGCAGGTAACTTGTCCACAATGTCACTTTATGTATCTATTGTTTTTAAGTCAAAAGTAACTATGTTTACAGTGAATCTGAATTTAATTTTTTCCTCATACCTGTTGCAGCATTGTATGCAAATTGTAATAAAGAAGTACTATATTTTTACAGGTTTGCATGATATGCCTAGACACTGACAGCAAGCTGTTTCTAATGAGTAAATACAAACTGGACGAAGCATATGAGCAGTTAACTGGACATGCTGTAAGTTGTTAATCTATGATCTGTAGCTATGTATTGTATAGACACAGAATAGATATATTTATGACAAAATATTTCACTGTACACTGTTAAATACTTTTAATAAATAATTCAGCTACACAGTGAATAACTTATTTCTGCATGCTTTAATTATGTTTTTTTCAGTTGTGTGATCTACGAAACCTAAAACAAACAGTTTGTGTACAATGTGCACAGAGATTGATAAACTGTAGTCAATTCAGAGACAAGTGCTTGAGAGCCCGTGCACTGATGATGGACTTAGTTGAAAAACATGAATTTGTAAGTACTTAATGCATACATGCTTTCTTAATTTCCAATCAAAAATGATATACTCATTCAATACTGAACTTATTTTTGTGCAGATAACAAAAGGACATGTAATGATGGTAAACCGCAGAGCAAACAAATTAAAGAGCAATATTGTGACGGAAAAGCTAGACCCCTATGACTTATACATACTAGAGGACCCCTCAGAGGACAAACAGACAGATTCCGAAGCAACCATAGACGTAGCTGCAGTGAGAAACGATGAAAGTAATGAGTACATATTGATTGATGAAAATATGGAAGATGACAATAGCGCAAACTATATGGATGAAGAGTTTGTTGTCGATAACGAAGAATACGAAACACAGGATCCGTTTATGTACGAAAGTGCACCCTTTCAATGTACTGTTTGTTTTGAGGAATTTGTCTATGAAAATGCATACATGCAACATATGAGTGTGCATATGCAGGTGAGATAGGCTGCACTATTGCACTTTATCAATTTCACAAGTCAATACGAGTGCTTGTTAGTTGTGAAGGCTCACACAAGCCCTCGAAGGACAGAAATGTTATGTCTTTGTTTTGTATTTGTCAGAACGGTGCGGGTGATGGTGAATGTGCCGCGTCTCAAGAGTGCGAGCCTCATACAGCTGTGAGCTCAGACGCTTCACTTCTCACTGAGAGCAGGTCAGTATAAATGGGTTGTTAGAGGAAACACATTATGCGACAGCTTAATGATGAGAGGAGTGATGTCGTAAAATTGTCCGCCTCTCGAAGTACTGCTTGAAATAACTTCATCTCAAATGTAATCGATTTAACTTGTTTTTTTTTTTTTTTTATGAAACCGTATGCCAACTAAGCCACTGTCTTTTGAAATAAATTTAAGAAATCGATTGTCATTTTTGCGGCTTAGGGGCTGTTTAGAAATCCCAGTTTAGAATGGCACTAAACTGGGATTTCTGGGATATACTGGCCAAAAACCAGAAACAAAAACAGAACACGCACACACGCACGCAAGCACACGCATGCACGCACGCACGCACACACGCACGCAAGCACACGCACGTCGCACACACACACACACACACAAACGCCGCAACTACAGTACCGATTTGGCTGAAATTTTGAATGGAGATAGATTATGCCCTGACTTAACACAGGTTACTTTTAGATTACTTTTTTTTTTTTAATTTTGAAACCGAAACCGAAATCTATAACTTCAGCTTTAAAAAATATAGTATAAAAGTTGGAAAAGGGAGCGGGAACGGGAACCGGAAATCCACGATTCCCTCGGGATTTGTGAAAAACCGAAATACACGCGGGCGAAGCCGCGGGCAGAAGCTAGTATGTTATATATGTTACAGGCGGGCCACTCAGAAGACGCGCGATGACACTCCCCCTGCCTTGCACTCGGCTCAGACTGCAGGTAACTCTACATCATTTATTTCATTCATTATTTTCAGAAGAGCCGGCAGTTGCTCTTTTCAAAACAAAACTTACGTTATGTATGTAGACTCTATCGATGTAGCGAACCATTGTAGGTCATACTATCTTTTGGGCGGCTGGTCGGCTGTGTGTTGGTCCCCAGTGTGTCGACTGTGTGTCGGTCCCCAGTGTGTCGACTGTGTGTCGGTCCCCAGTGTGTCGACTGTGTGTGGGTCCCCAGTGTGTCGACTGTGTGTCGGTCCCCAGTGTGTCGACTGTGTGTCGGTCCCCAGTGTGTCGACTGTGTGTCGGTCCCCAGTGTGTCGACTGTGTGTGGGTCCCCAGTGTGTCGACTGTGTGTCGGTCCCCAGTGTGTCGACTGTGTGTCGGTCCCCAGTGTGTCGACTGTGTGTCGGTCCCCAGTGTGTCGACTGTGTGTGGGTCCCCAGTGTGTCGACTGTGTGTCGGTCCCCAGTGTGTCGACTGTGTGTCGGTCCCCAGTGTGTCGACTGTGTGTCGGTCCCCAGTGTGTCGACTGTGTGTCGGTCCCCAGTGTGTCGACTGTGTGTCGGTCCCCAGTGTGTCGACTGTGTGTCGGTCCCCAGTGTGTCGACTGTGTGTCGGTCCCCAGTGTGTCAACTGTGTGTGGGTCCCCAGTGTGTCGACTGTGTGTCGGTCCCCAGTGTGTCGACTGTGTGTCGGTCCCCAGTCATTAATAAATTCATTAATCTTTTATATCTATCTATTCTATATCTATCTATCTATTCTATCTTCTATTCTATTCTATACTTATAATAAAATTGTAGATCGTAGATGTTTGTGCACGCATCACGCAAAAACTACTGAATGGATTGAAAAGACACTTGGCATGATTTAAGTTCATACTACGCAGTAACATATAGGATACTTTTTATCCCGAAATTCAGGTTCCTTTGGGGGAGAGGTCTCCAGTGTGTCGCCTCTCTATAAACATGAATGTCTTGTCTCACAACACAGATCACCTACTGAATCGTTGTAAACGAACTGCGACGCTGATGTTAGTATACCGGTCTCTTTGTACGGAACCCTCGGTACGCGAGTCGGACTCGCACTTGGCCGGTTTCATTTTTAATTTTATTCATCTACAAGTTAGCCCTTGACTGCGATCTCACCTGATGATATGTGACGATGCAGTTTTAAGATGAAAGCGAGCTAACCTGCAAGAGGTACGGCAGTTTTAATTAAACCCATACCTCTGAAACTTTTTCTACACGACAGTACCGGAACGATAAATCGCTTGGCGGCGTGGTTTTGCTGGTAGGGTGGTAACAAGCCACTAGACCAGAGTGCTTAGTCTAAGATCGGAGCACTCGAAAACGAACTCGAAAACTATTGATCGATTTCAGAGTAAAATAGACCTAAAATGGCTTGTATTAAGGTTTGAGTTCGCCAATACATTCAGCATTCGAACACAACGAGTGCCCCAAGCAGAAATGTTGTAAAATACATATTCGTACTATGGAATTACGACTTTAAAATACGAGTATTTGAGTTCATTTTGCTCTGAATTCACTTGTGATTCGATGAATAGTTTTCGAGTTCGTTTTCGAGTGCTCCGATCTTAGACTAAGCACACAGACCAGAGACAATTATAAATAGAAATTATAAATTTCTCAATTTTGTAGGAAGCATACACACTACACATACATACATATGTGGCCCGTTTTGAAACATCTTTCTTACGTGTGGCGTATCTATATAATAGCAATCACTATTTATAAGTAGCGGTCCGCCCCGGCTTCGCCCGTGGTACATATATTAATATATAGCCTATAGCACTCAAGGATCACTTACATATCCAATGGTGAAAGAATTTTTGAAATCGGTCCAGTAGTTCCTGAGATTAGCGCGTTCAAACAAACAAACTCCTCCGCTTTATTATATTAAATATAGATAATTGGTAGTAATATAATATATAATAAGCAATATAATTGGTTTCAGTCGCGCCTTCGTCCGAGACACTTGCGACGAATAACGAAAACAAAACGCGAGCTGAAGAAGCCGATACAGTCCAGAGAAGTGCAGAAGTATTCAAAATTAACAACCGAGCATTAGATACCAGCAGTAGAACAAACATTGATAGGTGGACGAATTGTGTCGTCAAATTATATGATGTTTTTAAAAACCCTAAGAAAGTTGTACAAATTCCAGATTCATCTGGTCACTCGCTGGTAAAAACCCAGAATGCTGTTACTTCTTGTGACAATCAGTGTCATATTGATAATGAAGACATTGAACCAGTTACTGATAAACTAAACGCTAATAATCGTCATGTATCTAGAACTCTACAAAGTAAAACAAATTGTTCAAATAATGATGTTGATGAAAGTTGTTCGTTTATTGGAAACGATCGGTTTACTTGTGATGTTTGTAAAAATATGTTTCATCGAAAACGCCTCTTAGCAAAACACATAAAAACTCATACTGAAGTGAAACCTTTCACTCGCAAGTATAACCGAGACAAATTAGAAAACAAAAGCGATTTAAGGACTCATATGCGCTCTCACACCGGCGAAAAGCGTTATAGTTGTGAGTTATGCAAATACAAGTCTGCTGACAAGTATCACTTAGTGATACACATGAGAACACACACTGGTGAAAAGCCTTATAGCTGTAAATTATGCAAATACAAGTGTGCTGACAAGAGTAACTTAGTGAGTCACATGAGAAAACACACTGGTGAAAAGCCATTTCATTGTCAGTTATGCAAATACAAATGTGGGCATAAAAGTAATTTAGTGAATCACATGAAAATACACACTGGTGAAAAACCATACACTTGTGAGATATGCAATTGTAAATTTGCGCAAAATGGTAATTTGCTGCGTCACAAGAGAACACACACTGGTGAATTTCAGTGTCAGTTTTGTAAATACAAATTTGGAAATAAAAGTGAATTAGTGGTACACATGTTAACACACACTGGTGAAAAGCCATTTCATTGTGACTTATGCGAATACAAAGGTGCACAAAAAGGTAGTCTAGTGAAACACATGAGAAGACACACTGGTGAAAAACCATTTCATTGTGATTTATGCGAATACAAATGTATACAAAAAGTTAATCTAGTGAAGCACATGAGAACACACACTGGTGAAAAACCATTTCGTTGTGAGTTATGCAAATACAAATTTAAATATAAAGCTAATTTAGTGGTACACATGAGAAAACACACTGGTGAAAAACCATATCCTTGTAACTTATGCAGTTATAAATTTGCGCAAAATTCTCAATTGGTGAGACACATGAGAACTCACGCTGGTGATTAAAAGCCTTTCTTGTGAGTTGCCTTTGGTGTAAATGTCGTGGCCAGATCGTAAAATTGTTCACTTCATGATGTGGCCGATAATTTCATGAAACTGTTCTATTTCATGATGTGACCATCTAAAACTAACCGTAATATTTTTTAATCGTCAACATTTGATGATATTTTGTTTTGGTATATTTTATTCATGTCAATGGATGCCACTGAAGTAAGTGTTCGTTCAGAAGATTAAGTTTTAGTCTAATTTATTTTAATGTCATTTAATTAAACAGTTCAGCTAATAATATGTAAAATATTTTTTTGAGAGTATTATGAGTTAGTAGGATAAATTTCTAAGTTAAAACTAACATAACAGTCATTGTAAATATTTCTATATAAGTTGGAAGTTTAATGAAACATTTGTGATTTAATTTCTAAACGTAGCGAACGGCCATTTCAGTTTGACCAACATTGACAACAATAATTAGTTTGACATTGAAGTTTTTCTAGTATGACAGTTGGATAATTATTGTGTTAATGGTGCTTCGTTAGTTTTTTTTTATTTTATTACTATTTCACCATTCTTGGACTCTAATTATCTGTGCATTTCATCTCGTGATCGTGGTCGTGATTGACTCCGATTATCTTTGCATAAATAACAGTGACCCACGTATGTAAAAAAGACTCGATTAAAAAGCAGAAAATTATCAACATGCGTTTCATTTCCTAACATCTGGACACCACCTCTTACAATTTTAATGTAAGTATTGTATAATAATAATTTATCTTAATTATTACAAGGTCACATCATTCTTTAGTGATCTTGTAATAATTAAGATAAATTATTTTATACGATACACAAGGACAATAGTATACTTAGTATATATATTATAGTACCAGTAGTACCTATATATATAGTACTATAGCGTTGTAGTTATATATATTTTAGTTTAGCCACTTCCCTGTGGAGGTCGCTTTAGGTGAAAAGGCGAGTGCAATCTCTTAAAGTATATATAATGTACTCTGTGAATAGCACTGTGGGGGCTGCGTTTCTGCTTAGACAGCCCCCACAGCACTATGCAAATCCAAGATGGCCGCGACCACAAAATGGCGAATCTCGGGGGTTTTTAAATTTTCAATTTATACTTGTGTTTGTATTACTTTAGATTGTTTGATATATTTTTGATAATTTATACATACCTAATATTGTCTTAAGTATAGTCTTCATTCGAATGCCTGATTATATTATACCTGTTAGATATACCTATGCCTGTAAATAACTTCATAATTATGTATTTTAAAACTTTATGAAACTAGATTTATGAAATTGTATCTGTAAAAATATCTTAAATATCGTATGCCTGTTAGAGGTGGATTGTTCCAGCTATATGTAATAATTTGAGATCTTCATGATCAACCCATTACCGGCTCACTACAGAGCGCGGGTCTCCTCTCAGAGTGAGAAGGGTTTTGGCCATAGTCTACCACGCTGGCCAAGCGGATTGGCAGACTTCACACACCTTTGAGAACGTTATGGAGAACTCTCAGGCATGCAGGTTTCCTCACGATGTTTTCCTTCACCGTTAAAGCAAGTGATATTTAAATACTTAAAACGCACATAACTCCGAAAAGTTAGAGGTGCGTGCCCGGGATCGAACCCACGACCTCCGAATAGAAGTCGGTCGTCCTAACCACTAGGCTATCACAGCTTTTTGAGATCTTATTATTTAACAATCAAACGATTTAATAAATGATTAATGATTAAATAAATGATGATGATAGACAATTCTGACACGTTTGCAATAGCAGGACTTAAGTAGGCCCCTGAAAGATTTTACATTCTTCATCTCGTTTGGTTGGCCTTATGCCTCCTCTACATGTCTGCAGACGCGTCCGCGGACGCCCGCAGATGCATCCGCAGATGGATCACCACGAGCTGTCCACACGTCTGCAGATCGATCAGTCTAGGTTCATTCTCGACAGACGCAACACGCACGTTTAAAAATGGATATTGAGACCGTAGCTGCCGCAACTATTTATTTATTTAGTACTTTTAACTTCTACGTGAATGTGCATCCTCGGTGCTCATATTATTAGCCATTTAAACAAGAATTAAACCGCAAGAAGCACGCGTGCACTCTCAATCGCAACTCCGATGAAACTGATGCGTCACCAGACGTGTGGACAGTCGCCGGACGTCCGCGCCGAAACCCTTTGATCTGTGCCACAAAAACCGCCAACAATCGGATTCGAGGCGGACGCATCTGCGGACGTCTGCGGACGTTAAATACCTACAACCCCCTCACAAATTACCCCCTCTATACGTCCGCGGACGCATCCGCAGATGACGTCCGCGGACGCGTCTGCAGACATGTAGAGGAGGCTTTACTTTAGCTGTGTCCGGCTGCCCGGCACCTGTTGCAATGCCATGTAAATAATAAATCTTTATTTTAAGCAACTGGGGCTCATTGTGTTACTACATTACAATCTTATAACTAATGTTATTATAGTAGCTTATAACTAAAACATTTTAAATTAGGTTAAGTTTGCGGCCTCACCAATACTTGAATAGTGTGTTCAAGTATTGGTGAGACCATCTTACTCGCAAAAACTTTCAGGATGCTGTTGGCCATTGCGTCAGCAGCGATGACGGCTTCTTTCGCATTATCGCGAAGAAATCGTCAGTTCGCTCATTCGCGAACACGCTTGACATCCCAACAGCATCCTGGATCCGTTGTTGTATTGCACTCTTAACCCTGCAGTGGTCGCGCGCGGTCTATGAGTCCGCAGCGAACTAATTTTGGTCATATTTAAGAAATTTAATATTTTTGCGCACTGTACGTCCGTGATTGCCTCGAGGGGGTGGGGTAGCATCTTTTTGTAGCGATTTGACCTTTGTCACAGACGCACGTGAGTAGTAATTACGTTTTGCGGTGATTTTTAAGTTTATGTTAGTAAAATCCTTTGTAATGTTTAAAATCTATACTAATAAATAAAATTGAAGTGTCTGTCTGTAATATCGAAATAACTACTTCATATTAAGCTCATATGGTTATTTGAACGATACTATAACCGAATCACACGTTTTTAAAATTTTTGTCTGTCTGTCTGTCTGTCTGTCTGTCTGTCTGTCTGTCTGTCTGTCTGTCTGTCTGTTTGAACGGGCTAATCTTTGGAACGGCTGAACCGATTTTGACGGGACTTTCACATACAAGTAGAGAATTAACCAGGGAGTAACATAGGCTACTTTTTTAACCGACTTTCAAAAAAGGAGGAGTTGTGTTTTTCTACCTATGTACACCGATATCTCCGAGATTTCTGAACCGATTTGCGTAAATTTTTTTTTAATCGATAGAGAAACATTTCGACACTGTCCTACAAAAAATTTGGATTCCAACTCCTCAATCCTGATGCTGTAGGGGATCTGATCCCCAAAACTAATGGGATTGAGGCACTGTCGGTTATTTAAATTGATATTGGGGATACCAATTAAAGACTTTATTGTTGAATGACCTCGAGTAGGTACATGTCCAACTCCTCAACCCTGATGCTGTAAGGAATTGCATTCCGAAATCGTAAGGATCCCACGGAATTTTTCCGTTTTGTGGACGGGTTACTACTTACTATAGATAGGCTACTTTTTGTTCTGGAAAATCAAAGTTCTCACGAGATTTTTACAAACCTAAATACACACGGGCGAAGCCGTGGGCATCATCTAGTTAAAAAATAAATTGTAATATTTTTGTATTATTGTTTATATTCTCTTGTATAAGCTGTATTCTATTGAGGAGGTGAATTTTGATGTTTTTATAGACTCCATTACTTTTTGATATAATCTATACTAATAAATAAAATTGAAGTGTCTGTCTGTAATTTCGAAATAACTACCACATATTAAGCTCATATGGTTATTTGAACGATACCATAACCGAATCACACGTTTTTAAAATTTTTGTCTGTCTGTCTGTCTGTTTGAACGGGCTAATCTTCGGAACGGCTGAACCGATTTTGACGGGACTTTCACAGACAAGTAGAGGATTAACCAAGGAGTAACATAGGCTACTTTTTTAACCGACTTTCAAAAAAGGAGTTGTATTGAAATCGGTAAATACAGATGTTAAAAACGCCCTGATAGGTATTTTCGCTGCGCGCGATCGCGACGGCGCGGCCGACGCTCGCGCTCCCCGCGCCGCGCCGCGCCGCGCCCCTGCGCCCTGCGCCCGCCGTACGCGATACCGCGGTACGCCGCCGCGCGGCGGGGGGCGGGTGGACCAGAAATCTACTTATCCCTCAGGATTTGTGAAAAATCGAAATTCACGCGGGCGAAGCCGCGGGCAAAAGCTAGTAATGAATAAATAAATAAAACCCTGTAATTTTCTTTGTTATTTAGTTAAACAAGGAACCTATTTTTACTATTATGTTATAAATTGATACAAATTACTTATTACTAATAGTTAACTCAAAATAGGCAGTCAAAATTGCGGACTGTCACACCGCGCGCGACCACTCATGTTCGGCGCAAGGGCGCGACCTCTGGAAGGTTAAGACGCCGGCGAACACCGCGCGCAAATCCAATTCAAGGCACTCGCTAGAATCGGCCGGTATATTGATATCTCTCTCTCTGTCTCTACTCTCTACACATCGGCGCCGTGCTTGCCGCGATAGCAATATTAGCGGTCACAATTTGTTATACATTTGATCTTGTTCCGTAAATACCAAAAATGATGAATGAAAATTTGTTGTGTTAGGTATTCACCTCGTGTTGTTATTTTGTAACTTGACAATGTAAGCTATGTTCCTGATCAATTATTAGGTAAGATATTGTTGATTTTAATATGAAACAAATAGGGAGAAAACATGCCGTTTATGTCGTAAAAATGTGCAAAACGCAGTTCGCTCTCATTTTGTTTCAGGAAGGTATTTTGGAAACATATCCAGGAACCTAGATAAATACAATTTGAATCCAAATAATCGCATATTATGGTGGAAATATTCTCAAATTACAAATTATTTTGGTATTACGTTTGTATGGACAATTCGTCCTCCGCCGGCCTCTTAAGGTGTTCATGGCATTTTGTGCATATTTGACCCACAGGCTGCCCGAGTAGAAATTTTGGCTGTAGGCCTTGAAGAGCGTTATTTTAGCTTCCTTGCTACATCGGGCGAGCCTGCGAGCCAACATATTGCATTTAATCGTCTTGGGTGGTCTTGGCCCTTCTTTCTCTCTCTATGTAAATAATAAAACCTAAATAAAAATTGTATCTAATTGTGTATCGACTTTTATTGAAATAACCAAGTCGGTATAACCCCCGGCACGTAAGTCGAGCGGTGACCGTCAAGTGCGCGCAGCGTCGTACGAGTGAGCGGGACACAATGCGATTGGAGAGCCAATCAGCGCTTACGAGGGATCCGCGAGAGAAGTTCCAGGTATATAAGCTCTAATTAAAAAAAAACTATATACCTACCGAAATAAGCTAGGCCTTCACACTTACACGTGTTTTTCCGTATCTTAAAAATTACTGAACCGATTTTGATTAAACTTGCAATTTTCCCTAATTTGAAGTAAACGTAAGCCAATAAAAAGAATGGCCACATTCCGTTTTCAGCATCAACAGTTTCGGAGAAATGCACGGACAAACATATATACATACAAATATACACCTATAAAATATTGTATATTTGTTTGGAAGCTCTAATAAATTATACCATAAGTGAATATGTTGCGTTTCTAATAATATTACTATCGTGTTGAAACTTTTCTTAAGTCCGTTAAAATGATTAGTGTACTTATGCCAGCCCTGTGAATTTCCCTATTCACCCTATTTTCGTCCCTAGTCACCCCAACTTCTGGGTGAATAGAAATAGCATATATTTTACCTTTTTTTGACATCTAATTGCAAAGTTTTATCTGAAATATTAAAGATACCCATAAGACTCAAACATTTCAATCCTGCTACACCAATATTTCTGTTAATAACTGCCTTAATATTCTTCATGAAGTTGGAATTTGTCCCTATTCACCCCGTTTTACGGTACATCTCAACGTTTCGCATCTATAGCAGGTAGTTGTGTATTATCTATGGTGGTATTAGTGTATTATCTAGTGATGTGCCGATTCGATTATTTTGATAATCGATTACACCAGTAAGCGTGCTCGATCAATAATCGATTATTGATCGATTATGAAATAATTCTTAGATAGAACTGAAAAAACAGGTCTCCTTTCTGGAAAAAAATTCTGAACCCATGCATTTATTTTAGACTGTTCTGAGAAGAGAAAAACAAACACTGTGGCCGATTCTGTTGTACACAATCTCTAAATCTAAACTAAAATGACAGGTCTAAATATATTCCTGTCTCTTTCACAATCCTCCCTGTTGAAGGGGATAGCACTATTTTTAAACCTGTCAATTTAGTTTAGGTTTAGAGATTGTGTACAACAGAATTAGCCACACTATTTTTTAGATTTATTGCAAAAGAGATTAGAAAATTAAATAGATTAATTAAAAACTAATGTAATTGATTAAAATTAAATATACCTACCTACCTACTAAGTAACTATTTATCGCACTAATATTTACACTATCACACTAATATTATAAAGGTGAAAGTTTGTGTGTGTGTATGTTTGTTACTCTTTAACGCCGCACCTACTGAACCGATTTGGCTGAAATTTGGAATGGAGATAGATTTTATCCTGGAATAACACATAGGTTACTTTTTAACCCAGAAAAAGTGTTCCTGTAGCTAGGAATTAAATAGATATAGACTTCCAAAAAACGAGATAGATGGTGCTAATAATTGATCTTAGGTACATCAAGCTTACATAGCACATTATTGCAATAGTTTGCTGTTGTTCTTGTTGCTAAGTTACTCTTAGAAGATTCTGTTTAAATATTTTTATGTGTACAAACTTATTAATCGCGGGTAACATCACAGGGCGCAGCTAGTATATGTAAGTATAGACCCGCATAGCGCACTAAGCGTACCGCTCGCTCACAGTTGGCGGTTGGCTATCCGTTTAGTGTGAACAAAGCCTAAAACTAACTTCGAGGCAATCGCCTTTTTGGAATGATGGTGTTGCCAAACTATATATCTTTATCAAGCAAATTAATAACAGAAAGCTGGTAAAGTTTGGTAATTTACGTATACAGGGTGACTGGTAACAGGATACATTCCTTGCAGGAGCTTAAAGTAGAGCTTATTTGCAGCAAATTTTTTCATATAATGTCCTATCCGGAACTTAGTCGTTTCCGAGTTATTGAAGATTTAAAGTTTTTAGCAAAAAATTTCAGTTTTAAAGTTAAAATTAGTTGCTGTAGAAAATCATACCAGATTTTGTTGGTTTTTTATTTTTTTCTCATAGAAAAACGTTCAGAAACTCAATAAAAATCAAAATAAGCTAGAAAATACCGTTAACTTTTCAGTTAAGGCCTAAAAACCACGTATTATTTTTAGGAAAAAAATCGAATTTGGTGTAAAGCAATAGTATTTCTAAAAAAAATTTATGGAACGTTACGTACAAACTACTGAAATAACTTCCTTGATTCATTAGCTATCCAAAAAGGTACAGATGACTACAACTTTTTCCAAAACCTCGATTTTATTAACAAAATACTGAGGACTGACGAGTCTCAATTTGACCGGGGTGGAATCAAAAAGTATCATAATTTACATTATTGGGCGGCAAAAGGAGAAAACCAAAAGAAGAAAAAGAAAGGGCATACCAAAGGAGGTATTATGTAAAAATATGGATGGGATTAATCAATTAGACATCTGATTGGCCCGCATTTTTCCCTCGGAATTTAAAAAATACGAATTATGTGAAAAGAATATTATATCAAAAAAAAAATGTATCGAATGTTACGTAAAAATTACTGAATTAACTTCTTTGATTCATTAGCTATTCAACGAGGTAAAGATGTTTACACAAAACTGCAAGAACGATTTTTTATTCAATTTGAAACTTGTAGTAGTTTAATGACTAATTGATTAATTTTAGGAATGACAATAAACTAACTAATAAATAATTATTAGTAATTACATGTTTTAGGTTCGCAAAAGAAAAACCAGTTATGATTTTAATCTAAATTTTAATCTTTATTTTATTCTAAATCTTAGTCTAAATCTGAATCTTAATCTAAATCTAATTTTAATCTTGCTCTAAATGTGAACCTCTTTGTCTGATACAAGCCCAAAGCCTTTTTCGTATTTCCGTTTTAGTGACTCTTGTTGGCAAATTCTCACGCATTTCATGAGCTGCACGAAGAGTACTCGCGAAGCTCATCTGTGATAATGGGGTAAGCGTACATAAAATCATTCATGTGGCCCCAAAGATAAAAGTTTCAAGGCGTTAAATCTGGTCAAGGAATAGGTTGACCTATCGTTATTGCAGTTTTTTGTCGACATCTTTACCTCTTTGGATAGATAATGAATCAAAGAAGTTAATTCAGTAATTTTTACGTAACGCTCCATACATTTTATATTACGTATTTCCTGACTGACTGACTGAGATATCAACGCACAGCCTAAACTAGTAAAGTAAGAAACTTGAAATTTTGACAGTTGGTTCCTTTTAAAACGTAAGCGCACACTAAGAAAGGATTATTGGAAATTCCACCTCTAAGGCGTTTAAATAGGGGATGGAAAATTATATAGAAACTCCGTCAAATTTTCAAGCTATTTCCATGAAAATTGATATTTCGGTTTTCAGTTAAAATAAATACTTAGGTGTTTCAGGATTTTCTGGAATTTCACCCCCAAGGCAGTTAGATTTAGTTATTTATTTATTTGTTTATTTATTTGAAAAGGACAATCAACAGGTTAAGGACCTCTCTACGAGTGTAGGCCTCTTCAAAACAGACAATATATACAAAAAAAAATATACAAAAAAAAATTTGTTATCTTCTATATACATATAATAAAATCGTAGAATTGCCGTATCTGTACATTGAAGATTTTTGCAAAATAATAACTGGGGGATGTTAGGGATAAGTAATAGAACGTAAAAAAGCTGTTTTTGAAATTTTTGTCTGTTTGTCTGTTTGTCTGTTTATCTGTTTGTCTGTTTGTCTGTTTATCTGTTTGTCTGTATGTTTGTGCGCGCATCACGTAAAAACTACTGAATGGATTGAAATGAAACTCGGCATGATTTAAGTTAATACTATGGAGTAACATATAGGATACTTTTTATCCCGAAATTCAGCACGGTTCCCTTGGGAGAGGGGATGAAAGGCAAAATGTGTACTTAGCTGTAATTCGTTAACGGGTGGTCCGATTTCATTCATTCTTTTTTTGTTAGAAAATAGATACTTTAAAGACTACTGGCTAATCTCCGAAAGGCTGGACCGATTTTGATGGGACTTTCACTGGCGGATGTTTACATTTTGATGTACCTAAACATCCGCCAGTGAATTTTTTACAGTTTTTAGCAAGGTTTAAGCTCAAAAGAGCATAGGAAAAACAAAATGATTCCCACGGGATTATTAAAATCAATATCCACGCGAACGAAGTCGCGGGTATCCGCTCGTAATAATAATAAATGTAGACCCACTTATAGATTGCCACAGCTTGCGATATAAGAAAAATGTTAGTATGAGAGAGAGAGAAAAGAGGACAATAGAGCAATAGATAGAGGATAGAGAGTACAAGTTTGTTTGAGATTTGTATGAATTCACGTGAACAAAGTCGCGGACAACTGCTAGTTTCTTCATAATCGATCATGATCGATTATTCAAAATCATAATCGATTGCAATCGATCATTTTAATAATCGATTAATCGATTTCGCACATCACTAGATCACTAGTAGTCATAATCCTATATGTTATTGGTCTGTGACTAGTAGTTAGTTAATAGTTAGGTATATTCATTCAATATCAATATACTTTCTGGGGTTTAATAAAGCCTAATAAATAATAATATTGCTTGATTTCAGTGATTAAAAATCTGTGTTAAAAATTGTACGAAAGGACCCCCGGACACTAAGGGAAAATATTAAAAATGCGGTGTTGTGTGCCTTTCTGCAAAAATACTTCCGAAAATGTGTCCGCAGAGACCAAGGGGATTAGTTTTCACACGTGAGTGATATTCAGTTTCGTAGACAAACTCCAGAACGTAAAGTAAAGACGTGAATTCATCGCACGCCGATGTCGCGTAGGAGTAAGCGTAGTGTGGGGCGCCCTCCAGCAAGCTGGACCGACGATGTATACTAGGTGGCGGGAAGCGGCTGGATGAGGCGGGCTGAGGAGCGGGGGTGGTGGCAGTCGCTGGGCAAGGCCTACGCCCAGCCCTGGACGTACACAGGCTGCATACATGACGATTGCACATTTTTAACTATCTACTAAAGATTAGCCCCAGTTACATTGCACACACTATTTATAACAGTTAAATATAATATTACATCAATGACGCCAGGAACAGTGCGTTATTGTCTTTGTCAGTTCCTGAAGAAAGTTTATGTTCTGAGCTACATACTGCTAGTGTAGTACTTAAATGGTAATTTGCAGATTCCCCAGTGAAGTGTGTCTCCGTGCCGCTTGGCTCAGCGCCCTAGGTAAACAAGACAGTCACCTGCCGGACTCTGCTGTGGTCTGCTCACAACATTTCCTGAACGATGACATTTATGAAACAGAGAGTGGCTTCATGCAGATCCGTACTGGTGCTGTTCCTTCAACAGTGCAGGTAACTTCTCCACAATGTCAGTTTATGTATTTTATGGCTTTTCCCTCATACCTGTTGCAGCATTGTATGGAAACAGTAATGTAGGAGTAACTAGTAGTATATTTACAGGTTTGCATGATATGCCTAGACACTGACAGCAAGCTGTTTCTAATGAGTAAACACAAATTGTACGAAGCATATGAGCAGTTAACTGGACATGCTGTAAGTTAATCTATGATCAATAGCTATGTTTTGTATACACACAGAATAAAGCTATGTATGACAAACTATCTCATTGCACATGGTCAAATACTTTTGATAAATAATTTAGTCACACAGCAAAGAACTTACTATCTATATATATTAAAATCAATGCCACTTTTTGTTGTAATTTTATAACTCAAGAACGGGCTCACCTATCCAAACCAAATGTTTAGGCTTTGTTCAGACTATTTAGTAGATGGTTTATGTGAAGTTTGCACAAAATCGGTGGAGCGGTTCTTCATTTATCACATTTTTCATTTTTCTCAATTCAATGGGTTCCTGGATGGTTCGAAAACACAATTACCGGGTAGGTAGTGTAGGTACAGGTAACCCACCGGGTCTCGGTAGGTAATGTTGATGTTGTTATGTCACCAGGCAGGATGACATCTGCCAGGTCTGCTAGTATTTTATGTAAGAAATATTAGGATATGTTGTTTCAGTTGTGTGATCAAGGAAACCTGAAACAAACAGTTTGTGTACAATGTGCACAGAGATTGATAAACTGTAGTCAATTCAGAGACAAGTGCTTGAGAGCCCGTGCACTGATGATGGACTTAGTTGAAAAACATGAATTAGTGAGTATTAATGCATACATGCTTTCTTACTTTCTGATCAAACATTATATACCTACTCATTCAATACTGAACTTGTTTCTGAACAGATAACAAGACGACATGTAAAGATGATAAACCGCACGACAAACAAACTAACAAACAATATTATGATGATAACACTAGGACCCGACCCCTGCGACTTATACATACTAGAACACCCCTCAGAGGACAAACAGACAGATTTAGAAGCAACTATATACAGAGATTTGGTGAAAAAGAAAGACAGTTATGACTCCATCTTTATTGATGAAAATATGGAAGTGGCAAATGAAGATGTCAATGATGCAGACTATATCAATGATGAGTTTGTTGCATATAACGAAGAATTCGAATATGAAATACACAATCCGTTTAAGAACGAAAGTACTCTCTTCCAATGTACTGTTTGTTTTGAGGAATTTGTCTTTGAAAATGCATACATGCAACATATGATTATGCATATCCAGGTGAGACAGGCTGCACTATTGCACTTTCATAAATTTCACAAGTCAATATGATTCTTGTTAGTTGCGCAGGCTCACACAAGCCCTCGAAGGACAGAAATGTTATGTCTTTGTTTTGTATTTGTCAGAACGGTGCGGGTGATGGTGAATGTGCCGCGTCTCAAGAGTGCGAGCCTCATACAGCTGTGAGCTCAGACGCTTCACTTCTCACTGAGAGCAGGTCAGTATACAAGCCCATACAGTGATGTGCAGGTCATATAAACACATAAGCAGAGTATACTTCAACAAGACATAGTGTCTGTGTGTGTGTGTGTGTGTGTGTGTGTGTGTGTGTGTGTGTGCGTGTGCGTGTGCGTGTGCGTGTGCGTGTGCGTGTGCGGGTGCGTGTGCGTGTGCGTGTGCGTGTGTGTGTGTGCGTGCGTGCATGCGTGCGTGCGTCTGTGTGTCTGTCTGTCTGTCTGTTCCCCTGTAGCGCTCAAACGGGTGAACCGATTTGAATGCGGTTTTTTTCGTTTGAAAGGTGAATAAGGGCCGATTCGCACATATCAGTGAAGCATCAGTGCCGCTGACGGCGCAGTTCCGGCACAGTGAAAATTATGTCATTCTCTATGAACTGACACTGAAACACTGCGTCGTCACTGATACGGACAGGTATGAACGCGTTCATAGAGAATGTATGAAAGAATATTTTTCACTGTGCCGGAACTGTGCCGGCACTGATGCCTCACTGATATGTGCGAATCCGGCTTAAGTCGAGTGTTGTTAGCTATGTTTGATGAAAATCGGTCCAAGATGGCCGCCGCTACAAAATGGCGGATTACATATTTTATCACAACACCCTCAATATGGGTATCAAATGAAAGGGCTTGACTAGTAGAATAGCACTATGCAAATCCAAGATGGCCGCCACCACAAAATGGCGAAATGGGCGAATGGGGTTTTTTTAATTTTTAATTTATACTTGTTGTATAATTATTACGAAATGCGCAGACAAACATACTTACATACGTCTCTGAAAGTTTTTGTTATATTCGTTTGTTATAAATTAATAAAATAAACGAAAGTATCGAACCACAGCGATTTCGAAAATTAAGAAGTCACTCGTAATAGTATCACAGCATTCTTTGCTCCTTGCTGCCTGTTCCACACACTAGTCACACTGATATATGTTATATATATATGTTACAGGCGGGCCACACACCGCACAGCTGCGCGCTAGCGAGTGGCTCTCCGGTACACTAGTCACACTGATATATGTTATATATATATGTTACAGGCGGGCCACACACACCGCACAGCTGCGCGCTAGCGAGTGGCTCTCCGGTACACTAGTCACACTGATATATGTTATATATATATATGTTACAGGCGGGCCACACACACCGCACAGCTGTGTGCTAGCGAGTGGCTCTCCGGTACACTAGTCACACTGATATATGTTATATATATATATATGTTACAGGCGGGCCACTCAGAAGACGCGCGATGACACTCCCCCTGCCTTGTACTCGGCGCAGACTGCAGGTAACTCTACATTATTTATTTCATTCATTAATTTCAGAAGAGCCGGCAGTTGCTCTTTTCAAAACAAAACTTACATTATGTATGTATGTAGCTCTATTGATGTAGCGAACCATTGTAGGTCATACTATCTTCTGGGCGGCTGATAATGAATGTGTTTTGACACTTTGTATAAATTTTGTTTGTGACGTGTGTATCGGTGTATCGACTGTGTGTTGGTCCCCAGTGTGTCGACTGTGTGTTGGTCCCCAGTGTGTCGACTGTGTGTCGGTGCCCAGTGTGTCGACTGTGTGTCGGTGCCCAGTGTGTCGACTGTGTGTCGGTCCCCAGTGTGTCGACTGTGTGTCGGTCCCCAGTGTGTCGACTGTGTGTGGGTCCCCAGTGTGTCGACTGTGTGTCGGTGCCCAGTGTGTCGACTGTGTGTCGGTCCCCAATGTGTCGACTGTGTGTGGGTCCCCAGTGTGTCAACTGTGTGTGGGTCCCCAGTGTGTCGACTGTGTGTCGGTCCCCAGTATGTCGACTGTGTTTTGGTCTCCAGTGTGTCGACTGGGTGTGTGTCGGTCCTCAGTGTGTCGACTGTGTGTCGGTCCCCAGTGTGTCGACTGTGTGTCGGTCCCCAGTGTGTCGACTGTGTGGCGGTCCCCAGTGTATCGACTGTGTGTCGGTCCCCAGTGTGTCGACTGTGAGTCGGTCCACAGTGTGTCGGTCCCCAGTGTGTCGACTGTGTGTGGGTCCCCAGTGTGTCGACTGTGTGTCGGTGCCCAGTGTGTCGACTGTGTGTCGGTGCCCAGTGTGTCGACTGTGTGTTGGTCCCCAGTGTGTCGACTGTGTGTGGGTCCCCAGTGTGTCGACTGTGTGTGGGTCCCCAGTGTGTCGACTGTGTGTGGGTCCCCAGTGTGTCGACTGTGTGTCGGTCCCCAGTGTGTCGACTGTGTGTCGGTGCCCAGTGTGTCGACTGTGTGTCGGTGCCCAGTGTGTCGACTGTGTGTCGGTCCCCAGTGTGTCGACTGTGTTGGTCCCCAGTGTGTCGACTGTGTGTGGGTCCCCAGTGTGTCGACTGTGTGTCGGTCTCCAGTGTGTCGATTGTGTGTCGGTCCCCGGTGTGTCGACTGTGTGTCGGTCCCCAGTGTGTCGACTGTGTGGCGGTCCCCAGTGTGTCGACTGTGTGTCGGTCCCCAGTGTGTCGACTGTGTGTCGGTCCACAGTGTGTCGGTCCCCAGTGTGTCGACTGTATTTGGGTCCTCAGTGTGTCGACTGTGTGTGGGTCCCCAGTGTGTCGACTGTGTGTCGGTCCCCAGTGTGTTGACTGTGTGTCGGTCCCCAGTGTATCGACTGTATGTGGGTCCCCAGTGTGTCGACTGTGTGTCGGTCCCCAGTGTGTCGACTGTGTGTCGGTCCCCAGTGTGTCGACTGTGTGTGGGTCCCCAGTGTGTCGACTGTGTGTCGGTCCCCAATATGTCAACTGTGTTTTGGTCTCCAGTGTGTCGACTGGGTGTGTGTCAGTCCCCAGTGTGTCTACTGTGTGTCGGTCCCCAGTGTGTCAACTGTGTGTGGGTCCCCAGTGTGTCGACTGTGTGTCGGTCCCCAGTATGTCGACTGTGTTTTGGTCTCCAGTGTGTCGTCTGGGTGTGTGTCGGTCCTCAGTGTGTCGACTGTGTGTCGGTCTCCAATGTGTCGACTGTGTGTGTGTGTCGGTCCCCAGTGTGTCGCTTCTCTGTTTATAAACATGAATGTTTTGTCTCGCAAAGACTGTATCGTTGTTAACAAACTGCGACGCTGTATATACCGGTAGTATATCGGTCTCTTTGTACAGAACCCTCGGTGCGCGAGTCGGACTCGCACTTGGCCGGTTTCGTTTTTTAATTTTATTCCTCTACAAGTTAGCCCTTGACTGCGATCTCACCTGATGATATGTGACGAAGCAGTTTTAAGATGGAAGCGGGCTAACCTGCAAGAGTTACGGCAGTTTTAATTAAACCCATACCTCTGAAACGTTTTCTACACGACAGTACCGGAACGTGGTTTTGCTGGTAGAGTGGTGGCTAGCCACGGCGGAAGCCACCCACCAGACCAGAGGCAATTTAGAAAATATAAATTCCTCAATTTTTGTAGGAAGCGTACACATACATATTTTGCCCGTTTTGAAATATCTTTCTTACGTGTGGTGTATCTATATTGTGTGTCCGGGATCGAACTAGCAATATTTAAGGGTGTATTCTACAACTCATGACCACTCTAAAAATACCACTTATTAGGGCCTACCCCCTTCTTCCTCCCAGGGTCAGCCATATCAATTTGATGTGCTTTTTTGTGGGTATGTATTGTGCGCACAAAAAATGTAATAACTCAAAAGTCTGTTGCCGTACTGGTCTTTAAATGAATGGCCTTATTCAATTGAATATAATATTCTCCATGGCTAAACACCAAACAAACAAGTGTAAAATGTTAACAAAACTCGATCGAAAATGCTTCGAAATTAAAAAAAATTGTTAAAAAATATTGAAGACTACAAGTTTTTGCTGCATTTTACAAAAACAAGGTCATTAAGGGACCTTACAGAAAGACCGGCGCGGAGAGCAGAGCAAATTTTAATCGCATTTAAAATAGAATCTTAAGACATTGAAATAAGCTTTACTTTTACATTTTATCTCTTAGCCCTCATACGCATTAGCGGTTGCGGTAGCGGTGCGGCTAGCCGCTTTTTATATTTTTATATGCAACCGCTCATTTTGTACGCACTAAGCGCTCGTACGCATTAGCGGTTGCGGTAGCGGTTGCATATAAAAATATAAAAGCGGCTAGCCGCACCGCTACCGCAACCGCTAATGCGTATGAGGGCTTATTATAAGAGGATGCTCGAGGATGCTCCCAATACGCTCGGTGTGGAATATTAAGAGCAGCCGCTCGGCTGCTCGTCGAGCCGGTCGGCTGCTCCATGCTCGTGCTCTTTCGCGCTCGAGCATCCGACCGGCTCCGTTCGCGTGCTCTTTCATGCTCGCACAGCCGACCGGCCCAAGAGCGTACGCTCGGCTCCGAACGCATCCGCGTGTCCGTTCACACAGACTGGCGCGGAGAGCAGAGCAAATTTGAGCGGCCGGTCTGTGTGAAAAAAGAAATGCTCTCCGATGCTCTCCGCGCCGGTCTATCTGAACGGTCCCTAAGACCACATTGTTTGATATTAAATCAACAGCTTTTGAGATAAGCAAGAAAATGACATAAAAATTTTGACTGTAAGTGACTTACTTTTGGAGATATTGGTTATAGGAAGTACTTCTTTCCCGAGCATGAACTACGAGTATTGAACCGAAATTTAAGATTATTATTTTTTTTTTTACTACAAGTAAGGTAAAAAATCTTAACTTTCTAATGTACTTTTTTTTAATTAAAAATTCAATCACATAAAAATTCAATCATTGTTTTTGCAAAAGGCAGCAAAAACTTTTGTTTTCAATATTTGTTAGGAATTTTTTTTATTCTGAAGCATTTTTGATCGAGTTTTTTTTTTACATTTTGCACTATTGTTACGTGTGTAGCCATGGAGAATATTATGTTCAATTGAATTTAATAATAATGAAAAAAATTTAAAGACCGGTAGAGCAACAGACTTTCGAGTTATTAAATTTTGTGTGCGCCACATACCTACAAAAACACACACCAAATTGAAATGGCTGTCCCTGGGAGGGGGCCCCTCCCCCTAGGGTAGGCCCTATTGAATAGTATTTTTAAAGTGGTAACGAGTTGTAAAATACGCCCCTAAAATATCGCTAGTTCGATCCCGGGAACACTGTGTAATATCAATCACTATTTATAATAATTGGTATATAGTAAGATAATAAACAATAATATAATTGGTTTCAGTCGCGCCTTCGTCCGAGCAACTTCCGACGAATAACGAAAACAAAACGCGAGCAGAAGAAGCCGATACAGTCCAGAGAAGTGCAGAAGTATTCAAAATTAACAACCGAGCATTAGATACCAGCAGTAGAACAAACATTGATAGATGGACGAATTGTGTCGTCAAATTATATGATGTTTTTAAAAACCCTAAGAAAGTTGTACCAAGTCCAGATTCATCTTGTCACTCGCTGGTAAAAACCCAAAAAGCTATTATTTCTTGTGACAATCAGTGTCATATTGATAATGAAGACATTGAACTAGTTACTGATAAAATAAACGCTAATAATCGTAATGTATCTAAAACTTTACAAAGTAAAACAAATTGTTCAAAGAATGATATTGATGAAAGTTGTTCATTTATTCGAAACAATCGGTTTACTTGTGATGTTTGTAAAAATATGTTTGAACGAAAACGTCTCTTAGTAAAACACATAAAAACTCATACTGAAGTGAAACCTTTCACTCGCAAGTATAACCGAGACAAATTAGAAAACAAAAGTGATTTAACGACTCATATGCGCTCTCACACCGGCGAAAAGCGTTATAGTTGTGAGTTATGCGAATACAAGTCTGCTAACAAGCATCACATAGTGAAACACATGAGAACACACACTGGTGAAAAACCATATACTTGTAGGTTATGCAATTCTAAATTTGGGTATAGTTCTAGTTTGGTCAGTCACATGAGAACACACACTAGTGAAAAGCCATTTCATTGTCAGTTATGCAAATACAAGTCTGTTAACAAGAGTAACGTAGTGAGACACATGAAAACACACAGTGGTAAAAAACCATATACTTGTAAGGTATGCAATTGTAAATTTGCGCTAAATTCTAATTTGCTGAGTCACATGAAAATTCACTCTGATGAAATGCCATTTAGTTGTAAGTTATGCAATTGTAAATTTAGGCATAATTGTTCTTTGGTGCGACACATGAAAACACACACTGGTGAAATGCCATTTATTTGTAAGTTATGCAATTGTAAATTCACGCAAAATTCTTGTTTGGTGAGTCACATGAGAACACACACAGGTGAAAAGCCATTTCATTGTCAGTTATGCAAATACAAATGTGCACGTAAAACTAGCTTAGTGACACACATGAGAACACACACTGGTGAAAAGCCATTTCATTGTCAGTTATGCAAATACAAATGTGCACAAAAAGGTTGTCTAGTGCAGCACATGAGGACACACACTGGTGAAATGCCATTTATTTGTAAGTTATGCAATTCTAAATTTGCGCAAGGTGGTCATTTGGCGAGTCACATGAGAACACACACTGGTGAAAAGCCTTTTCATTGTCAGTTATGCAAATACAAATGTGCAGAAAAAGGTTATCTAGTGAAGCACATGAGGACACACACTGGTGAAAAGTGATATTCAACGTCAGTTATGCAAACACAAATGTAGACAGTGTCCTGTTGAGTCACATGAGAACACACACTGGTAAGCGCCCTATTCGTGTAATTTGTGCATATAGCATGCACTTTAGTTAGTCAGACACATGAGAACTCTCACTGGTGAGTGAACGCCACTTTCTATAGTCTCGCTCCGTACGTCATCGGGAGTGAACGCCACTTTCTATAGTATCGCTCCGTACGTCATCGGGAGTGAACGCCACTTTCTATAGTCTCGCTCCGTACGTCATCGGGAGTGAACGCCACTTTCTATAGTCTCGCTCCGTGCGTCATCGGGAGTGAACGCCACTTTCTATAGTCTCGCTCCGTACATCATCGGGAGTGAACGCCACTTTCTATAGTCTCGCTCCGTACGTCATCGGGAGTGAACGCCACTTTCTATAGTCTCGCTCCGTGCGTCATCGGGAGTGAACGCCACTTTCTATAGTCTCGCTCCGTACGTCATCGGGAGTGAACGCCACTTTCTATAGTCTCGCTCCGTACGTCATCGGGAGTGAACGCCACTTTCTATAGTCTCGCTCCGTGCGTCATCGGGAGTGAACGCCACTTTCTGTAGTCTCGCTCCGTACGTCATCGGGAGTGAACGCCACTTTCTATAGTCTCGCTCCGTACGTCATCGGGAGTGAACGCCACTTTCTATAGTCTCGCTCCGTACGTCATCGGGAGTGAACGCCACTTTCTATAGTCTCGCTCCGTGCGTCTTCGGGAGTGAACGCCACTTTCTATAGTCTCGCTCCGTACGTCATCGGGAGTGAACGCCACTTTCTATAGTCTCGCTCCGTGCGTCATCGGGAGTGAACGCCACTTTCTATAGTCTCGCTCCGTGCGTCATCGGGAGTGAACGCCACTTTTTATAGTCTCGCTCCGTGCGTCATCGGGAGTGTACGCGCGCGCAATGTCTCCGTGCCGCCCACTCGCTTGTGACAATGCATTGTGTTAAATGTAAAAAATATATCAACAGTATCAGTCTACTATCGGAAAACTATGACACCCTGCTAGCGGAACATGAAGAATCGAAGCAGAAGATCAACGATCTCCAGAAGTCCGTCATGGCCGCCAATAATAAGTGTTGTTTACCTAGAGAAGTGCAATAGGGCACTTGAACAAAAAGTGCATGAATTCGAGCAATCATCACGGAAACATAATCTCGAAATTGTGGGTATCGAACAGCTGCCGAACGAAAATACCACATCAGTTGTTAAGAAACTCGGGGAATTGCTACAGGTGAGCTGCGAGGATATCGAATGGGTTAGTCGTAAACAACAGAGGAAGAACAGTGGAAAGCCGCCCCCTATCGTGATAGGGTTCAAAACCGCGGGCAGCGCCACTCGCGATATGTGGCTTACTCGACGACGTAAACTAGCGGAAATGTCTAGCAGCATGACAACCGGTGGGAATCAAAAACATAAAATATATATTAATGAAGATCTCACTAAAAACACACGAGTATTACTCTGGAACACCAAGAAACAGCTGAGCGAGGCGTATAAATATATATGGGTTGCGAACGGCAGAATACTGGTCAAAAAAACGAATGGAGATAAGTCTGTGTGGGTGCGGTCAGATGGTGATATAAGAGATCTACTTAAAAAGTGAACCGCTTACCTAAAGTGAAGTACCTACCTACATTTTATTCGGTTATAACTAGGACGAAATGAACTTTTCTTTTTTTTTCTTCATAAATATGAATCTAGAATCCTTAGTAGATACTTCGGTTAGATCTCAATGTGTCAACAACATAAACAACTGGGTATCCAGTCCACCCTCGGCAACAGTTACGACTTGTGCTTATTACACATGAACATACGATCAATTAAAAAAACATTTTAACGAGTTCCTTGTATCCCTTATGCTACGGGAGGTCGGAGTTCAATTTAAAAAGTCATTTTATACCGACTGGAAATTTTAACAACAATAGTTTAGACCTAACCCATCACAGCTCCGAACTTCAGCTGCCGCACCAGTGGTGGAGTTAAGAGTGAGAGCATGTGAAAGTGCTTGAAAATCAAAGCGCTCCGAGTGATTTTATCCCGGACCAAAATAGTCTTAAATCATTGTTTCAATCATTTTTGATACAGAAACAATATTCAGCTGCAGTGCCGAGGGTGGGTTATACGTCCGCTACGCGCATGAAGTGCATTAAAATTTAAAAAAAAAGTTATTTTATACCTTATAAAATTTATGCAGCAGAATTTTCACACTTTTAAAATAATAAAGAAAATCTTCAGCTGCACTGAAGGCGGGGGAAAGACCTTCAGTAAGCGTGATAAACATTTTGCGCGCTCAGTGCATTTAGCTTAGTAAATCTAGGCATGCACAAATTACGTACATGTGATTTCTATTTATAGACCACCCAAGATTAATAACCAGGATAAAATAGTTCAGTTTCTTGATGAATTACGTAATTTATTAAATAGCGTACCACATAACACGGAAGTGATATTATGCGGTGACATAAATATAGATTTACTCAATAGTCAAAATAAGTATGTAAGTATGTACGAAAACCTGAATATATAAATAATCTGAATATGGATTTACTAAGTGTATTAATCGAGTGACGCGAAGAGAAGTACTAATGGGAAACCTGGTCGAATCCTGCTTAGATCACATTTGCGTTCGAGCACCTATGGCTCTTATTAAGTCGGCCATAATACGGCTCAAAATATCGGATCATTATCTTATATCGGCAGCGGTTGAGTGGAAATACGGTGGTGAGTCCGATCGCTCTCGCGCACTCGAAGACAAGCGCATCGCGCAGAGGGGAGAGGCGGGAAGCGGGGAGCGCGGGCCACGCGGCTGCCTCCCCGCGCCCCGCGTCCTCCGCCGCACCTGCCCCGCTGCGCGCGGTAAGGCAAAAATTGTTACTAGTTAACTTCAGCGATCTGAAAAGGTTATTAATAGACTGCCCGATCAAACTTTACGAAGCGCTTAGAAAGGTATTCGTAGACATATATGAAAGTTGTTATAGAACCGAGATAATTTCCAATTCTACTAGTAATCGAAATAAAAATAATTGGATTAACGATAACTTGAAACAAATGTTATTATTAACGGTATTTTCCAGCTTATTTTTATTTTGTTTGAGTTTCTGAACGTTTTTCTATCAGAAAACAACAAAAAAAACCAACAAAACCTGGTATAATTTTCTTCAGCAACTAATTTTAACTTTAAAACTGGAATTTTTTGCTAAAAACCTTAAATCTTCAATAACTCGGAAACGACTAAGTTTCGGATAGGACATTATATGAAAAAATTTGCTGCAAATGAGCTCTACTTTAAGCCCCTGCGAGGAATGTATCCTGTTACCAGTCACCCTGTATACTTGCATAACTTAAATTTATTAGTATCCATTAGTTTATTAGTAGTTGCTAAGTTTTATATTGTAGGCATATTATATTATTAAGTATTTATGAGATTAAAAGAGACTTACTACAGGCAAACCGAATAGTCGGTTTTGTAGGAAATAAGTTAGTTTGTAAGTTCATATTTGTAAAATTAATAATAATAAAAAAATAATAAAAAAGCCTTGTGAGTTGCCTTTGTATACAGAACCAATTTGAATACCCTGGAATACTTATTCCGCTCAAAAAATTGGCTCCACGCAAAGTACAATCAAGTGTGCGGAGCTACAATGCTGCAAGCAATGCGCTAGTCAGTCTGCTGCGCGCTCGGTGACAGACTATAGCAGCTTTATACACGTATGTGATGAGATTGTTTTCGATTCATGAAGATACAAAAAAAAAACGCCGAAATATTCTTCAAAATGTCCTCAGTTGTGCTCAAACGGACTAGAAGTCACCAGTGTGTGTTCTCAGTGAAAAAGACGCTGGCGATAACTTATAGGAAAGTAACGATGTAACGTAAAAAAACGATATGTAACCAGAGTGCAGACAATTGTAACGTACATATCTACGTGTTTATATTGAAAATTCAAATTTTCAAATTCAAATTCAAAATTCATTTATTCAAAGTAGGTACACTGTACACTTTTTGAACGTCAATTTAGGAACAGGCAATGGTGATAATTACTTACGGAAACTTAAAACTAAAGCTACGAGGGTTCCAAACGCGCCCTGGTCTGAGAAGAGCCCACAACAAACTCAGCCGGGTTTATTTTTTTTTATTATCACCATCTTACAATATGGTATAGCCATAATAGTAGTTTATGAAACGGTTGCATAATAGAGGTTATTAAAACACGAGTGTTAGTTTAAAAAACGAGCCGCAGGCGAGTTTTTTAATAGTATTACACGAGTGTTTTAATAACTAATTATGTAGAGTTTCATACACTACTTTATCTAAGCTCATCAATAGGTATCTTACGTATAAAAGAAAAGACTAAGAAATTAACAAAATTATTTATTATAATAAGTATTCATGTTTTGGATATTGCAATTTATAAATGTACTCAATTCTTCAGGGGAGAACGTTTTTGCATTTTTTCCCTTAAAGCCCTGCGATTTTCTTTTTAAAACAGCAATCAGTCTTGTGTATTTAATAATATCGATTTGGTTGTAGATACTCAATATACTTTTGAGCATTGAGTATTTAGCCCATAAGGACAAAGACTTAAAATTTGATAATTCTTGGAAATATGCTAGCATTACATTTTCTGAAAATGAAGTGGTTTTTTTTCAAAATTTTCCAACTCATAAAATCTTGGTAACATTTATCGTAAATTTTCTTTGATTTTGCTGGCAAAAGATTATTTGTCATTCCCGATGCTATTTCCAGAATGTCTGGTGGAGTTAAATTCTCTTCAGTATCACTGCTAGACATTTTTCCGCGCAACAAAAATCACTTGCAAAATTTTGAGTTACAAAAACTGAACAGTAAATAAATAATAAATTAAAAATTTAAATAATAGGCGCCAAAATTCAATTGTCAATTTCGAATGTGCGGTGCGTGCAGTGCGTCTATGGTCAATTATGGTAGCACTACACTCTGTCCTCTGGCCGCATCTTGCTACCGCCACACTTTCGCAGTAGTAGTAATAGGGTAACTTTGATAGCGGGATAATCATTGTAAGTAACAAAATTAAACTAACTAACTATTGTAAACTAACTATTGTACCTATTTCTTTTAAAATGTTTCTTTTGTTTAATTTATGTTTTTTTGGTGTACAATAAAGTATTAAATAATAATAATAATAATAAACACCCGGCATGGCTCAAAAATACCAGAACCCAGTGCCTGTACTATAATGTAGAAAAAATTATTTTTTAACATTGTTTTGCAATAATTTCCTAACAAAGTAGTGTTATAATGAACTTTTTTAATTTTTTTTTTAAATATTATAGATGTATGTGAATAAAGTAGTCCAATATATGACACATTTTGATTTCATATTCGGAATTTTATGATATGAGAGTAGATAAAAATTATTTGAACTGTTGGCTTTTAGAGCAATCTATCTCCATGGATTTTTGTCATTAAAAAAATCTTTTAAGCTATAGTAAGATTTTTCAATTAATTTGCGTTTAATAAATCCCTTGAACTTATTGAGAGACATATCCAAAATGTTCTCTGGCAACATATTATAAAAACGTACAGAATTATCAACAAATGATTTTCCAACTTTCCGCAACCTAGTAGTGGGCAACACAAGTTTATCTTTATTTCTATGACTAGCTGATCCCCGCGACTTTGTCCGCATGGATATAGGTTTATATATAGGATCGGACTGGATCCCATAATCCTTTTTTGTACCTATCTGCTATTGAAAGTTCCGTCAAAATCGATCCAGCCGTTTCGAAAATTAGCTGGAACAAATAGACAGATCGATAAACATAAATTTTAACACACGCCAGTTTAAAATAAGAGCCGTACGTTCAAAGATCCGGGTACCAAGTTATTTGAACCCAATAAATGTCTGTCATTTCTGAACTAAAAAACCAATAACCTTGAAATATTTACGGGACAATACTTAAAGTACTACCTTTCTAACAAAAAAAGAATAAGTTAAATTGAACTACGCGTTAATGAATTACAGCTAAATACACGTTTTAACTTTCTTCCCCTGTCCCAAGGGAACCATGTTGAATTTCGGGATAAAAAGTATCCTATGTCCTACCTCGGAGTATAAACTCAAATTGTACCAAGTTTCATTCGAATCCATTCAGTAGTTTCGGCGTGATGCGCGGCCAAGATACAGACAGACAGACAGACAAAAATGAAACAAATTGCAGTTTCGGCTTCAGTATCGATTATAAAGTGCCTTCCAATAAAAATTTTCAAAATATCTTCAATGTACAGAATTGGATCTGTTACAGTTTTATTATATTATAGATTAATGTTATGACATTCACTTTTTTTCTTAAATTTAAATCACATTAAAATTTTATATAATATGCGCCATAATAAAGGAATGCATGAATACCAAAATCGAGTTTCATTTAACTAGCTAATACTAAATCACAATGGACGGCAACACTGGTGACCCCGATGTAAAAGAAGACCTATCGGACTTGCGGCGATATCACTCAAGTCACGCATCCCCGTGTTTTGGCGCCACAAACCACGATTATGGTTCGCCCAATTTGAATTTATAGTTGCAAGCCAGAAATTCAGTGACGAAGCTAAATTTCAGTTCGCCGTCGGTCAACTCGAACTTTGCGATATCGAGCAAATCAGCGACATCATTTTGGAACCTCCCGTCACCGCGAAATATGAAACTCTGAAATCGCGGTTGATTGAGATTTATGAAGAAACAGACACGAAAAGATTGCACAAAGTTATGCATGAAATGGAGCTAGGGAGCCAAAAACCTTCACAATTATTAAGGCGAATGCGAGACGTGTCTCAGAAATTATTTCCGGAGGAGACATTAAGACTACTGTGGATGAGTCACCTCCCTCCCTCACTCGTTTCATCTCAATTCTCGACCGATCTCGACCAATGTCTGAATGCAGTCTGAATGAATATTTGAGCAAGTTATTTACAAGCAACATCAATTCTATCAACTTGTAATACAATTTTCTACTAGAAAAAAAAAAATAGTTCTCTGTGAAGTCGGTTTACGGATGACATTTTTACGTGTTAACGTCATAAGAAAACATTGCCTCTCTATCGCTTGTTCCGCGCTCTCGCTTCCACGCGGTAGGTACGTGACAATGAGTCATGCTTTTACGTGCGTGCGACTGGCATTCATTTATTAATAAGACGTTAATATCACGTCAAAAAAATGAAAGGTTACTTTTTACACTAAAAGGTTACTTTTTTATTTATTTTAGGTAGCTTTTGACATGACCGTACTGGCAACACTGTAGAAGTTAGAACTTTACTAAATTACTTGTCTGGATTCGTGAAAACGCTTACTTAAAATTAAAGTTAATTCTTAGTCCGGCAGCCCTGGAACAAATAAGTGATTATTAATCACTTATTTGTGATTGTAAACCGGACTAAGTGATTAAAAATCACATAGTCCGGCAGTCCTGGAACAAATTTTTTAGTGATTAGTGACAAGCTGAATTTTCGTGAGTAGGTTCGTTTCGAAGAAACGACCAACTTTTTTATCTATGAAAATTCTCGATGGAGGTAGAAATCGAGTACGCACTGCGCAGGTGTTAAACATTTCGATTCGCTCGGGAATCGGGAAATCGTTCCACTTTTGTAGGACTATATGGCCATTTCATTACACAAGTACCTGACTTTTTGTATGCAGCTTAGTAAATACTTGTATAATGAAATGGCTACATAGGTAGTCCTACTTTAGTGGAATGATTTCCCACACGAGCGAATCGAAATGTTAAACACCATGCGCACTCGAGTAAGTACCTCCATCGAGAATTTTCAAAGATAAAAAACTTGGTCGTCTCGTCGAATCGAACCTACTCACGAAAATTCAGCTTGTCACTAATCACTAAAAAATTTGTTCCAGGACTGCCGGACTATGTGATTTTTTAAATAAAAGAATCCTTACGCCACAGATAACGGAATAAGAGAGATATGGTAAGGGGGCGTGGTGCGTGCGAACTCATGGGGTGTAAAATGCACCTAATAACCGCATCTATTTAGACGTCTATTGCTGCATGTGTATTTGTAGCAACAGCTGGTAGGGACAAACTGGCGACAGCAGACTTCAATACAATTCGATTCATAGGGCCCATCTCCCTTATTCCATTATGTGTCTAACGGCCTGTTTCACCTCCTTCTGATAAGTGTTGGATAGCCTAAACGTAAGTTTTGTCACTTTCTTACTTTATGTCAAGTCACATAGACAAAAGTTGTAGATAGCTATCTAATACATATCAGAAGGTGGTGAAACAGGCAGTTTACTCTCGTATCATGAAAAAGGACTCTCTGTACATAGAAGAAGAACTATATTACGCAATCACCCAACTTGGAATCGGACACCGAGTTCGGCCTGCAGTGCGACGACGGAGTCAGCGATGAGGACCAGCATGAACCGTCGGCAGGTGTGACAGAGCCACCTTCCCCCTAACCTCAGCGTCTCACAGCGCGCCCTGCGTGCAACCGCCCGTGCCGCATGTAGTCCGCTTTGCGAGCATTAGTAGGGGATACTCCGACAAAAAACTCGTGAGTTGAAGCCGTTTTCGTAGTTCCGTAAAAAATAAAAATTTAATAAACCGCCGACATTCGCCATTTTGTGGTGGCGGCCATCTTGGATCGATTTTCATCAAACATAGCTAACAACACTCGACTAATTCACCTTTCAAGCAAAAAAAAAAACCGCATTCAAATCGGTTCACCTGTCTGGTCTGTGCGCTACAGGGGATCAGACAGACACACACACAGACACGTCAAACTTATAACACCCCGTCGTTTTTGCGTCGGGGGTTGAAAAGGACTGTGTCACACTGGCTCGGGACCAGCTCCCAGTGGGACATTATACGCTGTCCATTTTATTTGTTGATATTTGGCAGCTCACGCCTATGAATTACCGTATTTTTTTCCCGGAATAATGTACTACAGTAATGTCGTACTTTATAGACGTGTAGTGAAGTGCCATGTGCATAACAAACAACCACAGACTATAAAACAGTTCTTGAAATACGATAAATCGATCTTATGATAAAAATAATTTTACTTCATGTAAATATTGTTTCCGAAAATTTAATAAATAAAAGGAAATAAAAATAGTACTTATGACTCCAAGATTAATTATTTGCAAGGAATTAAGTCGAAATCTTGGAATTTAAGTTCATACCAAGAGTAAAGAATAATAACTCTGTTCATTCCATAGAATTATTGGTTTCCACTGCGCTCCGACCTAGAAGGAGCAGCGTGTACAAGTGCGGTAACAAAATGTACGCCATATTACATATTATGTGGCGTACACGGGTCAGTCTCGTTGCAACCAATGATTGACGTTGACGTGCCGCATGTTGTCTTAAATTTTGCTCATAATCAACTTAAAATGCCGGTTTGCGTAGTGAAACTATGTAACAACAATACTGCAAGTAATATAAAAGATACTGGGATCACATACCATCAGTAATAATTACTTAACTTATTATTATTGTTTAAGTTTTTAATTTCAACGTGAAATTACACAAATCATAAAGGAGTCACAAAATATAAGTTCTCTTGTTAACACACATTTTTTCCACGGTACGGCGAAACGTGGAACCTTGTTAACGACATGGCGCGTCCACGGTTCCATACAAGACTGCAACCGTAAAATGTAAAATATAGCCTTGTGAATCAAGGCCAAGAGCTACGTTTTACCACATGAGTAGATATACGTACAGAGAGTAGGCTTCATACAAACGGCCCGCTGTAGGTACACTCACACATGAGCTTTAATCGACGGTTCACGGACGCCCGCGTCTGACCTCCTACTGGCTCAGTTGGATGACAAACGTGCGCTATGTGTGAGTGTAACTACAGCGGGCCGCTTGTATAAAGCTTCCTCTCTGTACGCATGTATATCTACTCATGTGGTTACACGGTTGCAGTTTTGTATGGAACCATGGTCGCGCCGTATCGTTAACAAGGTTCAACGTTAATACATTTATTTATTTCATATATAATTTAAAAAAACTAATAAACGTATAGTAATTAATATTTTAATGAAATATGCACAGGTGTAAATTAAAATTTTAAAAAATCCCCGACATTCGCCATTTTGAGGTGGCGGCCATCTTGGATTTGCATAGTGCTATTTTACTAGTCCAGCCCTTTCATTTGATACCCATATTGAGGAATTTGGGAAAAATATGTAATCCGCCATTTTGTGGCGGCGGCCATCTTGAACCGATTTTCATCAAACATATCTGAGAACACTCCCGCGTCCCGACTTATTTACCTTTCAAACAAAAAAAAATGCATCCAAATCGGTTCACCCGTTTGAGCGTTACGGTGGAACCGACAGACACACACAGACACATCAAACTTATAACACCCCGTCATTTATGCGTCGGTGGTTAAAAATAAAAATATTTAATTAAATCGATTGAAAGTTCTTTTTAAATAAAATCGATTATTATTTCAAATCGAATTGTTAACCTGTGAGAGCGTCACTAAATTCGTTTTTTTGACATCTGCCAAAAAGCAACAATTTGGACAAAGTATAGATAGAGAATGCAGATGCCTTTGCAAAGCTCGCTACTGAAACAGATTCTTTAAAGTCATTTTTAACCCCCGATGCAAAAACGACGGGGTGTTATAAGTTTGACGTGTCTGTGTGTGTGCGTCTGTCTGTTCCCCTGTAGCGCTCAAACGGGTAGACCGCTTTGAATGCGGTTTTTTTGTTTGAAAGGCGAATTAGTCGAGAGTGTTGTTAGCTATGTTTGATGAAAATTGGTCCAAGATGACCGCCGCTACAAAATGGCGGATTACATATTTTTCACAACTCCCTTAATATCAAATGAAAGGGCTTGACTAGTAGAATAGAACTATGTAAATCCAAGATGGCCGCCACCACAAAATGGCGAATGTCGGGGTATTTTAAATTTTGAATTTATAACAACCGTACTCAAGCTGATGTACTCTTGCAAAATCCGACATTAACAATTCTTGGAATTCATTGTGTTACCTTTCGTCAGTCTGTATGGTTATGCCCGACTTGCACACCTCGACAAATGCTACAGAATCCGAATATCGAAAAACCGGCTCTGCCGTGCCATTACAATACACTGTATCTTCAGATACAGTGTTTTGTCGTAACATCGATAAATGAGCTCCTCGCACAAGGTTACATATAATGGCTATTAAATATTTCTATTAATTTTTATAAATACTGTGAAACTCCTTTACTTTTCTTTGTATATTATTATTGATTTCTTTTCGTGCTTTTCAAAATCATTTGCCTTATTATTAGAAAATAGTAATTTAGATTTCATCATGCAAAATTTTGTCAACATACCCACATTTTGTAATTTAATTTTCTTAAATCATTCATTAGTAATCTTTTGGCCTTCAGCTTTCTATATTAATCATTCCAATCATTGTAAACTCCGTTCTGATTGTTTAACCCATCGGCAATTCTACTGCGTGTATGTTTCTACACTTACCGATGGGTGAGCCCAGAACGGGAATTTGATTTGCCACCTACTTAGGATTGGTATGATCAATTGCAGGAGCGGCGTGCCGCCTGAAACTCCATCTTTAGCGGCGTACCACCTATCTTCAGCAACGTGACGCTTTCGAGATAGCGACGTGTCGTCTTCATGCTAGCGGCGTACCGCCTAAAGTTTTATCCGTAGCGACGTACCTACCTACCGCCCTTGACGCCACACCACAGAGCCACACCGTGCATCCTGCCTTGCTGTTCCCAATTGGACGTGGGCCACCCTCCATCCTCCGGCCCCATGACCAGGGGCCTATTTAATAAACGTTACAAATTGTAAAATACAATTACAGGTAACAGGCTACAATTCTACAATTTTCTGTTTAATAAAAATTATGCTTTACAAATTTGTCATGGTGGAAAATTTACTTTGTAAAATTTATCTACAATTTTGTATACCCGTATTACTAATTCCCCGGAATTCTGACAGCTCTCATTGTCATTTACAGATGAGTTATTTGTATGGAGAACAGGGTTAACATCTACGAAGTACGATTTTACCCCAAACTACTTTAATTCCCTGTCATCATAAAAAGCCATATGCCGCGTAATAATATGACTCGTTTTGCCTTAAAATAGAAAACACCAAGAGTGGAAACTAGAAAGTGCACACTGACAGCAACAGAAAACAAAAGAGTACATTGAAAAAATTTATTCAAAAATGGATGTTGAATTACATTATGACCATGAAGTGTCTGTCAAGCATTTGTCATATCTACATGCGGCAGTTGATTTGTATTTGCATAAGTTTTGAATTTTTTAACTTTTTTGTGGGAATTGTTTTATTTCTGGTAACATTACGAAACGTCAGAATTCCACGGGATTAGTAATACGAGTATAGATTTCTGTTTAATAAACATTTTCACTTGACAGGTGAATATTTACATATTTGTAGGGAAAAGTGCTTTATTGAACACAAAATTGTAATTACAAGTTTACATATTTTGTAAATTGTAATACATTTCTGACAGGTAGTCTCACCCTGTGTCAAAAAATCTTACAATTTGTAAAAATTAAGAAACGTTTTGAATTTTAATTTGAATTAATAAAAAATGGTTCTAACATCGAGCAGTGACTTATAGTAGTGATGAGGAATAGTGGATTGTACAGCAACGGCCTCGCAGAGTTTTTCGTAAAAGATTAAATTTTAGTCTTAAGAGGCCGTAACCTGGATTCACGATTTTTTAGGAACTTTTGAACACCATAGTGCTTTAGATATAAGAATTATTTTAAAAAAAATTGTAAAATATTAAAGATCAATCCTTCCTTAATGGAATGTTGGAAATAAAATTTTAATTTTATTAAAAAATATTATTCAAATCTTAATTCTTGCGGAATGTAATAAGTTTGACGTGTCTGTCTGTCTGTCTGTCTGTCTGTCTGTCGTGCGTGCGTGCGTGTGTGTGTGTGTCTGTTCCTCCGTAGCTCTCAAACGGGTGAAGCGGTTTTTTTTATTTGAAAGGTGAATTAGGTGAGAGTGTTAGCTATGTTTGATGAAAATCGATTCAAGATGGCCGCCGCTACCGGCCGGCGAAGTGCCAGATCCAAATTCCATACAATATAACATTATACAAAAGTTCGATTTTTTTTTAATATCTATTAGGTATTTAACTTCTTACTAATTAATTAATACATTTTATTAATTTTTTTTTATTCATTTTATTTATTTTAAGTATTTATTTTATTTGTCGCCAGGACGGACCAGAGACGACATCAGAAGGCTATCAATTATTAGCTAACCATTAGCCAACCATTATGAGGGTAGATCGAAATACTTTACTGTGGGCGTCACATGGGTACGGGCCTAATTGAGAAGCCTTCTCATTAACTGACACACTAACTAACAACCCTAACCTACCTACCTAGGTCGGTCTCCACCTCCCCTTTAACCGAACCACTTCCAACCAATCTAACCTAAGCGACACACGACACACACGTCGCACAACACGACCTACTCCTACACGACACACGACTCATACGTCGCACAACATGACCTACTTCTACACGACACACGACACGACCTACTTTGTACTCCACGACACACGACACACACGTCGTACAACAAGACCTACTTCTACACGACGCACGACACGACCTACTCTGTGCTACACGACATACGACACACACGTCGCACGACACGACCCACCTCGCACAACACAACCTACGACACGGCACACCGCACGAAAGGAGTAGCGCTCTCGGCGAGAGCCCAGATCGGAATGTGTCATACACGCTTGCGCCCTCTCTCTTATAATAAAATGTTGGTAGGGGGAATGACGTAATGGCGCAATGCTCGATTATTCACACTAAAATATCAACGAGCCGACATATTTTATATATAAGTATATAAATGTTATTAATTTTTTTTTATTTATTTTTTTTATTTTTTTAATTTATTTTAAGTATTTAAATTATTTTATATATATATAATTCGGAGATTAACCATTCTCATCGACATCATCATTAGTGGTCACGGGTCTATTGGGCGTCATCAGGGTTAAATGCAAGCACAAACAAAGTATTCAACGTTCCGTACAATTTAATCAAAGTTCTGCACTGTTAGGTATGAATCATTGATGTGTTTTTCACAATTATTATTATTACTGATTTGTTTAAAATGTTAATCGAATGATACATCCGAGCAGCAGGTTCGCGTCACCTGAAGACAGAGTTAATCGTTGATTGCTTCCAAAAAATATCAGTTACTTTTTTAAATCTTTATTCAATTTAATTTGATTTATTGCATTTAAATATTATGTAAAAACTCATTATAATAACTTATTTAAAAAGTCAAAATGTTATATTGCGTGATATGTCAAATCTGAGTAGAGAGTGCCTCGAGTGGGGTCGGGCCGCCATCTTTAATGTTGGACCGAGGAGACGAGTATGTCTTAGTTAGAATGTGGTTCTTAGGTTTCTTATATAAATTTTATTAATTTTATTTATTTTAAGTATTTATTTTATTTTATATATACCTATATAAATTTTATTTTATTTATTTTTATATATATTTATTTTATTTACATTTATTTATTTTATTTTATTAATTTTATTAATATTGCTTTACAAAAATTATGATAATTGACGTTATGAGTTAAGTATGTTTTTAGTAACAACATTATTTAATTAAAGCAATATGATCATTGAATGTTATTAGAATTTTATGTGAGCCAATATGGACCCAAGCTACCACTACATGTTTGTAATTTACAATATTGTAATTTACCACTACATATTTGTAAATTACAATATTGTCATAAAACTCTACAGGCGTTTTTTACATATGTAAACTTTTATTAAACAGCCTTTAAAAGTATGACAATTGTAAGTGATTTAATTGTAACTTTCTTCCATATTTGTATCTTTTATTAAACAGCACTTGTCCTACAATTTAACAATTATGTAGCTTTTTTACTTTGTAGGATTGTAACGTTTATTAAATAGGGCCCAGGGAAGTACATACGTACAGCGTCAAAAGTCAAAGCAGATTTAAGGCCGTACCTCACGACCGAACCAATAAAAAAATAAGTTCGTGTGCCCCATTGAGTTAGCCGCGGTAAATAATATTATTCATTATAATAAACGGGATTTAATATTTGTATTTTGCTGCCGTTTTATTTATTTACCACCTTATTTAAATATTCTTTTACTCCCCGGTGCAATGGACACAGAGCCTATTATATTATTTTAAAGTTGTAATTCAGTACTTCGAATATTTATTTTGCTTTCCGCTTGGGGCGCTGCAGCGCTGGCTGTAGGCGAATGGCCGAATGTGTTGGCGAAATCAAACCTTAAAACGAGCCAGTTTAGGTCCATTTCACTCTGAAGTTATTGTGTTCCGATACCCGAATTTCAATCATCGTTGCCACAATGTACAAAGTCGGCATAAGGCCCTGTACCCACTATGATCCCTCATCCCTCGTCCTGTAAGTGTGGAAAGGCTTTTAATTCAATAAAAGTCGATAAGTACATGTTAGATACAATTTTTTATTTGGGTTTTATTTATACAAAAGTTCAAAATCATGAGAAAAATGAAATATCCCACAGTAAGTATTAGCTGAGCTGGCTCCTGAGGACAGAAGGCAGGTGGAGGAGAAATGATTTCCGAAAATATTAGTATCAGATCTCTATCTAGTGGTCATTCTGTGACTTACATCTGCACGAGGCCAGCAAATTAAACTCTATGAAATTTTAAATGACGCAATAAAATAGTAGTAAATCCTTACTATAATATTATAAATGTGAAAGTGTGGATGTTTGTTACTCAATCACGCAAAAACTACTGGATGGATTTGGCTGAAATTTGGAATGAAGATAGATTATACCCTGGATTAATACGGGCTACTTTTTATCCCGGAAAAGCTACACATTCATAAAAATACTCAATAAAATAATGAACAACATAAACATGTAGATACGTTACAATTGTCTTCACTCTGGTTGTATATCGATACTTTTCTATGACAAGTTATTCCCAGTGTCTTTTTACTCAGAACACACACTGGTGACTTCAACTCCATTTGACCACAGCAGGTCATTTTTGCAGAATATTTCGGCGTTTTTTTTATATTTTCATGAATCGAAAACAATCTCATCACATACGTGTATAAAGCTGCTATAGTCTGTCACCGAGCGCGCAGCAGACGGACCAGCGCGTTGCTTGCAGCATTGTAGATTCGCACACTTGATTGTACTTTGCGTGGTGCCAAGTTTTTGAACGGAATAAGTATTCCATGGTATTTAAATTGGTTGTGTACAAGGCAACTCACAAGGAAGGCTTTTAATAATCAGTGTGAGTTCTCATGTGTCTGACTAACTAAAGTATTACTGTTTGCACATTTGTAGTTATATGCACAACTTACACGAATAGGGCGCTCACCAGTGTGTGTCCTTATGTGACTCAACAGGACACTTTGACCACATTTGTGTTTGCGTAACTGACACGGAATATCACTTTTTACCAGTGTGTGTCCTCACGTGCTTCACTAGATCACCTTTTTGTGCACATTTGTATTTGCATAACTGACATTGAAATGGCTTTTCACCAGTGTGCCTTCTCATGTGACTCACTAAGTGACTCTTGTAAGCAGACTTGTATTTGCATATTTTACAATGAAATGGCTTTTCACCAGTGTGTGTTCTCGCGTGACTCAGCAAATTAGAGTTAAGCGCAAATTTACAATTGCATACCTTACAATTATATGGTTTTTCACCAGTGTGTGTTCTCATGTGTCTCACTAAGTGACTCTTGTAAGCACAGTTGTATTTGCATAACTGACAATGAAATGGCTTTTCACCAGTGTGTGTTCTCATGTGACTCGCCAAATGACTCTTGTAAGCAGACTTGTATTTGCATATTTTACAATGAAATGGCTTTTCACCAGTGTGTATTCTCGTGTGACTCAGCAAATTAGAGTTTAGCGCAAATTTACAGTTGCATATCTTACAAGTATATGGTTTTTCACCAGTGTGTGTTCTCATGTGTATCACTAAGTAACTCCTGTTAGCAGACTTGTATTTGCATACCTCACAACTATAAGGCTTTTCGCCGGTGTGAGAGCGCATATGAGTCGTTAAATCGCTTTTGTTTTCTAATTTGTCTCGGTTATACTTGCGAGTGAAAGGTTTCACTTCAGTATGAGTTTTTATGTGTTTTACTAAGAGACGTTTTCGTTCAAACATATTTTTACAAACATCACAAGTAAACCGATTGTTTCCAATAAATGAACAACTTTCACTAACATCATTATTTGAACAAGTTGTTTTACTTTGTAAAATTCTAGATACATTACGATTATTATTAGAGTTTACTTTGTCAGTAACTAGTTCAATGTCTTCATTATCAGTATGACACTGATTTTCACAAGAAATAATAGCTTCTTGGGTTTTTACCAGCGAGTGACAAGATGAATCTGGACTTGGTACAACTTTCTTAGGGTTTTTAAAAACATCATATAATTTGACGACACAATTCGTCCATCTATCAATGTTTGTTCTACTGCTGGTATCGAATGCTCGGTTGTTAATTTTGAATACTTCTGCACTTCTCTGGACTGTATCGGCTTCTTCAGCTCGCGTTTTGTTTTCGTTATTCGTCGGAAGTTGCTCGGACGAAGGCGCGACTGAAACCAATTATATTATTGTTTATTATCTTACTATATACCAATTATGGTCTAAGATACCATCATAGAGATTACTACCCTCATCTGTTATTTAATGCTGATAGAGATAATATGCTAGATAATTCATAGATTGATACATTGCACTTTGGTTGCCTGGCTAAATTTGGTGCCTATGATGTTAAACACAAAAAAATGTAATCAATTTTTTTCGATCTGCTTCCCTCATCTGTTATTTAAACGAATTATATGTCAAATGAAAGATTATTTTATTCCCAATCGAACCGTATTTGGTTGCCTGGTCAAAAGTGGTGCTAAATCATGGTTGCCTGGATTTTAAGATATAAAATTTTCTGTGCGAGTGTTGAAAGTGACGGAAAAGTGTTGCGCGCGGAATTCCATTTGACAGACAAAGATGCAGTGAGGCAGGCGTGCACTCGGCAGGTGCTTAGTCTATACAAAGATCAAAACCATAGACTAGCTCTGCCTGTCCATTAAAGATATTTGCAAAAAAAATAAGTGAGCGACGTAAGGAATAAGTAATAAAACGTATAAAAGCTGTTTTTGAAAATTTTGTCTGTTTGTCTATATGTTTGTGCATGTATTACGCAAAAACTACTGAATGGATTGAAATTAAACTTGTCATAATTTAAATTAATACTACATAATAGCATATAGGATACTTTTTATCCCGAAATTCAGCACAGTTCCCTTGGGAGAGAGGATGAAAGTCAAAATATGTACTTAGCTGTAATTCACTATCGTCCGATTAGTAGTAGATATAGTAGTCCGATTTCATTCATTTTTAGGGTTCCGTACCAAAATGGTAAAAACGGAGCCCTATTAATGTCACTCGTCTGTCTGTCCACCTGTCCGCCAGTCACAGGTCTCTAGATCGCAGACGAAATGAGTTACGAACCTGAAATTTTGGTATTTGGTGTAAAACGTTGACCCAAAATCAAACATTGAATTAGAAATTGAATTAATTTATTTTAATTATTTTGTGATTTCTGAACTACAAAATTGATGACTTTGAAATATTTACGGAACAATTTTTAAAGTATCTCCTTTGTAACAAAAAAAAAATTAATGAAATCGGACAACGCAATAATGAATTACAGCTAAGTCCACATTTTGACTTTCATCCCCTCTCCCAAGGGAACTGTGCTGAATTTTGGGATAAAAAGTATCCTATATGCTATTATGTAGTATGAACTTAAATCATGCCAAGTTTAATTTCAATCCATTCAGTAGTTTTTGCGTAATACATGCACAAACATACAGACAAACAGACAAAATTTTCAAAAACAGCTTTTATACGTTTTATTACTTATTCCTTACGTCGCTCACTTATTTTTTTTGCAAATATCTTTAATGGACAGGCAGAGCTAGTCTATGGTTTTAATCTTTGTATAGACTAAGCACCTGCCGAGTGCACGCCTGCCTCACTGCATCTTTGTCTGTCAAATGGAATTCCGCGCGCAACACTTTTCCGTCACTTTCAACACTCGCACAGAAAATTTTATATCTTAAAATCCAGGCAACCATGATTTAGCACCACTTTTGACCAGGCAACCAAATACGGTTCGATTGGGAATAAAATAATCTTTCATTTGACATATAATTCGTTTAAATAACAGATGAGGGAAGCAGATCGAAAAAAATTGATTACATTTTTTTGTGTTTAACATCATAGGCACCAAATTTAGCCAGGCAACCAAAGTGCAATGTATCAATCTATGAATTATCTAGCATATTATCTCTATCAGCATTAAATAACAGATGAGGGTATACATTTCTAAGATGGGATCTCCTACTATTATTATAAATAGTGATTGATATTACACAGTGTTTCCGGGATCGAACTAGCGATATTTTAGGGGCGTATTTTACAACTCGTTACCACTCTAAAAATATTATTCAATAGGGCCTACCCTAGGGGGAGGGGCCCCCTCCCAGGGACAGTACAAATTGTGTACCGGTTGTGTACACAAAATTGAATAACTCGAAAGTCTGTTGCTCTACCGGCCTTTAATTTTTTTTCATTATTATAAAATTCAATTGAATATAATATTCTCCATCGCTATACACCTAACAATTATTGTTATTATAGTGTTGCATTATTATAGTGCAAAATGTAAAAAAAAACTCGATTAAAAATGCTTCGGAATTAAAAAAAATTGCTCACAAATATTGGAAAACTACAATTTTTTACTGCCTTTTGCAAAAACAAGGACGTTAAGACCACATTGTTTGATATTAAATCAACAGCTTTTGAGATAAGCAACAAAAAGACATAAAAATTTTGACTGTAAGTTACTTACTTTTGAAGATATTGGTTATAAGAAGTCTTCTTTCCCAAACATGAACTACGGGTATTGATTTTTTTTTACTACAACTAAAGGTAAAAAAATCTTAACTTTGTAATGTACTTTTTTTTTTTTTTTACCCGACTGGGTATATGTGTTTCACCTGTGTGTATGTATGTCCATTCCTATGTCCGCTTGTAACTAATCAACGGCTCAACGGATTTTGATAAATGATACGTCATTAGATTTGTCTCAATGACGCGAGTGTTATAGGGTACCTAAATTAAAAAAAAAAATTAAAATGGCGGACTTTATGCGCTTTAATGTGCGAGCTGAAAAAAAATTTTTCTTCAAGATCCTCGAGTGGGGTATCAAAATAAAGGGATTCAAAAGGCAAATACGAAAATGTATAAATTTATATATTTGGAAACAATTTGGAGTGATAAATCGTAGAAAATGACCGTTTCTTATGTCAGTTCGTAACTACTTAACGGCTTAACCTATTTTGATAAATTATACGTCATTAGATTTGTCTTGACGGCGCAAATGTTACTGGGTACATAAAATTCATAAAAAATCAAAATGGCGAATGTTATGCACTTTAATGTGCGGGCTGAAAAAAATTTTTTTCTTCAAGACCCTCGAGTGGGGTATCAAAATAAAGGGCTTTAAAAGGCGAGTACGAAAATGTATACAATCTATATGTTTTAAATCAATTTGGAGTGACAAATCATGAAAAACAAAATAAATAACAACTACACTGTAAGTGGTACGGTGGTAGTTTATTAATTTTTTAGTTCGTTTTTTAGCATGGCAGTCGGGTTTTTTTAATTTTTAAATTATAGCTTGTTTAAATTAAAATTTCAATCACATACATAGATCAAATATCCTAAAAACAGGATTATTTCCATCCCGAACCGAAATTACCACCTTTAGTTAGATATCACCTGGTAGTTAGTTGCTACATGGTTAGAGGATCGTCGGATCATGTCCAAATACAATCTTATTTCATCAGCAACGGACACGATCCTCTGAAATAATAATTCTTCTCTGGTATTTGCTACCGTATAATAGACCTTTTTTTTAATACGTCCCCATAAAAAGGAGTTCAAAGGTGTAAAGTCTGGAGAACGAAGTTGCCATTCTATTGAATTGCTGCCACATCTGATCCAAGGCGAATGGTTGGCATCCAAATGCTCTCTATCAGCTATAAGTATACTGTGTAGGCATGTCATTCATCATCATCATCATCATGATCAACCCATTACCGGCTCACTACAGAGCACGGGTCTCCTCTCAGAGTGGAGAGAAGGGTTTTGGCCATAGTCTACCACGCTGGCCAAGCGGATTGGCAGACTTCACACACCTTTGAGAACGTTATGGAGCATAACTCTCAGGCATGCAGGTTTCCTCACGATGTTTTCCTTCACCGTTAAAGCAAGTGATATTTAAATACTTAAAACGGACATAACTCCGAAAAGTTAGAGGTGCGTGCCCGGGATCGAACCCACGACCTTCGATTAGAAGTCGGTCGTCCTAACCACTAGGCTATCACAGCTTTAAATTAGCAAACTTGTGTTGACGTGGCATGTCATTAAACTTAGCAAACTTCACAAACCTGTATCATACACAAAAATGAGTAATAACTTAACTAGCGATTACAACGCGTGGCGAAGAACAACAAAATCAAATTTCAGATCAGGGACTGAAAGCGGTAGAGCATACCGGTACATACCACCGTTATCATACCGGTACAAAATAGGTACCAAAATCTCAACCTTTATAAAAGATACCTTTATTTAACCGCTTTGCGATTTCGGTACCGAAAAAATACGAAAAGGTGCGCGCGCGGGGGTGAAGAATTTGGCCACGTGCCGCGCGCCGCGCGTCCCCCGCTTCCCGTCGGTTCATGTGTTTGTTAAAACGTAAGGATTTTAAGAAATTCCAAATTCTAAATCTAAAAATAAGAATATTAAACAATAAAGAATGCTGAAGTGGTGGGATTCATTCAACGGCACATCAAAGTAAAGCCTTATTAGATAAAAATATCGATATAAATAGCGGTACCGAAATAAAAGTACCGTTTTTTATTTCGGTACCGCTAAACTGAAATATAAAGGTACAGAAATAAAGAGGTACCGAAATGAAGCGGTACCGAAATTATAGGTATTTAAACATTTCGCTACTTTTATTAAAAGGGTAGGCCCATTACCGCTAAATAAAACTACCATTAAATTCCGGTTATTCAGTCCCTGTTTCAGATATTTTAATTTTTACTGTATGATTTCTTAATCAATTGAAGTAGGGGGTCCGATCCTTAGTTTCGATCTCACTCACTGATTAACCAATAAAAAATAAATATTATTATTGCCTGCTCGCACGTGGTATGCGATGGAAACCTACATTCGAATAACAAGAATTTTCGCGCTCGCGCTTTTATTATGTAATAATAATAACTCCAAAAGTAAGTCACTTACAGTCAAAATTTTATGTCGTTTTGTTGCTTATCTCAAAAGATGTTGATTTAATATCAAACAATGTGGTCTTAACGTCCTTGTTTTTGCAAAAGGCAGTAAAAAATTGTAGTTTTGCAATATTTGTGAGCAATTTTTTTTATTCCGAAGCATTTTTAATCGAGTTTTTTTTTTACATTTTGCACTATAATAATGCAACACTATAATAACTATAATAACAAAGTCTTAATGACCTTGTTTTTGCAAAATGCGGCAAAAACATGTAGCCTTCAATATTTTTTTACAATTTTTTTTATTCCGAAGCATTTTTGATCGAGTTTTGTTAACATTTTACACTTGTTTGTTTGGTGTTACTGTTTAGCGATGGAGAATATTATATTCAATTGAATAAGGCCATTTAAAGACCAGTACGGCAACAGACTTCTGAGTTATTACATTTTTTGTTCGCACATACCCACAAAAACGCACATCAAATTAATATGACTGACCCTGGGAGGAAGAGGGGGGTAGGCCCTATTTAGTGGTATTTTTAGAGTGATCATGAGTTGTCGAATACGCCCCTAAATATCGCTAGTTCGATCCCGGACACACTGTATAGATACACCACACGTAAGAAAGATATTTCAAACAACAGACAACATATGTATGAGTACGCTTCCTACAAAAATTGAGGAATTTATATTTTCTAAATTGCTTCTGGTCTGGTGGGTGGCTTCAGCCGTGGCTAGCCACCACTCTACCAGCAAAGCCACGTTCCGGTACTGTCGTGTAGAAAACGTTTCAAAGGTATGGGTTTAATTAAAACTGTCGTACCTCTTGCAGGTTAGCTCGCTTCCATTTTAAAACTGCATCGTCACATATCATCAGGTGAGATCAGTCAAGGGCTAACTTATAGAGGAATAAAATTAAAAACGAAACCGTTCAAGTGCGAGTCCGACTCGCGCACCGAGGGTTCTGTACAAAGAGACCGATATACTACCGGTATATACAGCTTCGCAGTTTGTTATCAACGATACAGTCTTTGCGAGACAAAACATTCATGTTTATAGACAGAGAAGCGACACACTGGGGACCGACACACAGTCGACACACTGGGGACTGACACACACACACATGCAGTCGACACACTGGGGACTGACACACAGTCGACACACTGGCGACCGACACACAATGGACACTCTGGGGATCGACACACAGTCGACCCACTGGGGACCGACACACTAGGGACCGATACACACGTCACAAACAAAATTCATACAAAGTGTCAAAACACATTCATTAGCAGCCCCCAGAAGTTAGTATGACCTACAATGGTCCGCTACATCGATAGAGCTACATACTTAATGTAAGTTTTGTTTTGAAAAGAGCAACTGCCGGCTCTTCTGAAATTAATGAATGAAATAAATGATGTAGAGTTACCTGCAGTCTGAGCCGAGTGCAAGGAAGGGGGAGTGTCATCGCGCGTCTTGTGACTGGCCCGCCTGTAACAATTATATATATAACATAATTATATCAGTGTGACTAGTGTATCGGAGAGCCACTCGCTAGCGCGCAGCTGTGCGGTGTGGAACAGGCAGCGAGGAGCAAAGTAATATGAGAGATTTCTGAATTATCGAAATGGCCCCGGTTCGATACTTACGTTTATTTTATTAATTAATAACAAAATCAATTATTTCATTTATCTTCCAAACATATCTTTTTTAACAGACTTCAAAACAAGGAGTTTATAATAAACTAGCTGGTGCCCGCGGCTTCGCCCGCGTGAATTTCGGTTTTAAACAAATCCCGAGGAAATTGTGTATTTCCGGTTCCAGTTCCCGCTCCTTTTTTATTTACCCGACTGGGTATATGTGTTTCACCTGTGTGTATGTATGTCCATTCCTATGTCCGCTTGTAACTAATCAACGGCTCAACGGATTTTGATAAATGATACGTCATTAGATTTGTCTCAATGACGCGAATGTTATAGGGTACCTAAATTTAAAAAAAAATCAAAATGGCGGACTTTATGCGCTTTAATGTGCGAGCTGAAAAAAAATTTTTTCTTCAAGACCCTCGAGTGAAGTATCAAAATAAAGGGATTCAAAAGGCAAATACGAAAATGTATAAATTTATATATTTGGAAACAATTTGGAGTGATAAATCGTAGAAAATGACCGTTTCCTATGTCAGTTCGTAACTACTTAACGGCTAAACCTATTTTGATAAATTATACGTCATTAGATTTGTCTTGACGGCGCAAATGTTACTGGGTACATAAAATTCATAAAAAATCAAAATGGCGAATGTTATGCACTTTATAGTGCGGGCTGCAAAAAAATTTTTTCTTCAAGACCCTTGAGTGGGGTATCAAAATAAAGGGCTTTAAAAGGCGAGTACGAAAATGTATACAATCTAGGTATATGTTTTAAATCAATTTGGAGTGACAAATCATGAAAAACAAAATAAATAACATTATACACTGTAAGTGGTACGGTGGTAGTTTATTAATTTTTTAGTTCGTTTTTTAGCATGGCAGTCGGGTTTTTTTAATTTTTAAATTATAGCTTGTTTCAACCTTTACACCTACTTTCAAGGAAGTTTACTATAGTAATCTACCTATTACAGCTATAGCAATACATTTCGGTTTTTTCAAAATCCCGTGGGAACTGTGGATTTTTCCAGGATAAATGCATGCAACGACAGCAAACTATTGCAATAATGTGTTATGTGAGCGTGATGTACCTAAGAACAATCAGCGCCATCTATCGCGTTTTTGGAAGTCTATATGTATTTAAGTTACACAGGAAAACTTTTTCCAGAATAAAAAGCAGCCTATCTCCAATCAAAATTTCAGCCAAATCGATTCAGTAGTTGCGGCGTTAAAGAGTAACAAACATACACACACACACACACACACAAACTTTCGCCTTTATAATATTAGTGTGATTATAGTTGTGCCAATAGATTTAGGTTTTTTCAAAATCCCGTGGGAACTGTGGATTTGTCCAGAATAATTGCATGCAACGACAGCAAACTATTGCAATAATATTATGTTATATGAGCGTGATGTACCTAAGAACAATCAGCGCCATCTATCGCGTTTTTGGAAGTCTATATGTATTTAAGTCCCACAGGAACACTTTTTCCGGAATAAAAAGTAGCCTATGTGTTAAGTCAGGGCATAATCTATCTCCAATCAAATTTTCAGCCAAAGCTTGTGCCCGCGGCTTCGCCCGCGTGAATTTCGGTTTTAAAAAAATCCCGAGGAAATTGTGTATTTCCGGTTCCAGTTCCCGCTCCCTTTTCCAACCTTTACACCTACTTTCAAGGAAGTTTACTATAGTAATCTACCTATTATATCTATAGCAATAGATTTCGGTTTTTTCGAAATCCCGTGGGAACTGTGGATTTTTCCAGGACAAATGCATGCAACGACAGCAAACTATTGCAATAATGTGTTATGTGAGCGTGATGTACCTAAGAACAATCAGCGCCATCTATCGCGTTTTTGGAAGTCTATATGTATTTAAGTCCCACAGGAACACTTTTTCCGGAATAAAAAGTAGTCTATGTGTTAAGTCAGGACATAATCTATCTCCAATCAAAATTTCAGCCAAATCGGTTCAGTAGTTGCGGCGTTAAAGAGTACTTAGCAAACATACACACAAACACACACACACAAACTTTTGCCTTTATAATATTAGTGTGATAGTGTGATTATAGCTGTAGCAATAGATTTCGGTTTTTCAAAATCCCGTGGGAACTGTGGATTTTCCAGGATAAATGCATGCAACGAAGTTAACTATTGCAATAATGTGATATGTGAGCGTGATGTACCTAAGAACAAACAGCGCCGTCTATCGCGTTTTTGGAAGTCTATATGTATTTATGTTACACAGGAACACTTTTTCCGGAATAAAAAGCAGCCTATCTCCAATCAAAATTTCAGCCAAATCGATTCAGTAGTTGCGGCGTTAAAGAGTAACAAACATATACACAAACACACACATACACAAACTTTCGCCTTTATAATATTAGTGTGATTATAGATGTGCCAATAGATTTTGGTTTTTTCAAAATCCCGTGGGAACTGTGGATATGTCCAGAATAATTGCATGCAACGACAGCAAACAATTGCAATAATATTATGTTATATGAGCATGATGTACCTAAGAACAATCAGCGCCATCTATCGCGTTTTTGGAAGTCTATATGCATTTAAGTTACACAGGAACACTTTTTCCGGAATAAAAAGTAGCCTATGTGTTAAGTCAGGGCATAATCTATCTCCAATCAAAATTTCAGCCAAATCAGTTCAGTAGTTGCGGCGTTAAAGAGTCACAAACATACACACAAACACACACACACACACACACACAAACTTTTACCTTTATAATATTAGTGTGATAGTGGGATTATAGCTGTAGCAATAGATTTCGGTTTTTCAAAATCCCGTGGGAACTGTGGATTTTTCCAGGATAAATGCATGCAACGAAGTAAACTATTGCAATAATGTGGTATGTGAGCGTGATGTACCTAAGAACAAACAGCGCCATCTATCGCGTTTTTGGAAGTCTATATATGCATTTAAGTTACACAGGAACACTTTTTCCGGCAAAAAAAATTGGCTCCATTCAAAATTTCAGCCAAATCGATTCAGTAGTTGCGACATTAAAGAGTAACAAACATACACACACACACACACAAAAACTTTCGCCTTTATAGAATTATATTAGTGTGATAGATAATTTGAATTTGAAAAGGGACGTGTAAAATGATGAACTCTCAGACACACCTTCATCCCCTATTTAACCAACTTGGGGCTAGAATTTACAGAAATTCAGAAAGATAATAATAGGTATAATTATTTATTTTAACATAAAGCCCAAATAAATAGGTATTCGTGGATTTAACTTGAAAAATAAAACAGAGTTTTCTATGAATTTGCATCCCCTATTTAACCCTCTTAGGGGTAGAATTTCCGAGAATCATAAAAGATTTCTTACATAGTCTTTAACGTACAGCTTTTCTACCAGTTTTCATGGATGTAACTTGAAAATATCGAAAAAAGGATGTATTCTCATACAAATCTTCATCCGCTGTCTAACCCACTGGTGGTAAAATATACGATAATTTAGAAATAAGATTCTTTATTTTTAATCTAATGCCCAAATACCAATTTTCAAATGACAGTTTCATATAAACTTCCATCCCTTATTTAACCCCTTTAGGGGTAGAATTTCCGTGAATTATAAAAAAATTCGTTATTAGTCTTTAAACCAATGTTCATGAGTATAAATTGAAAATATTGTCGTGAAAATGATGGACTCTCATACAAACCTTCATCCCCTATTTAACCCACTTGGGGGTAGAATATACAAAAATTTAGAAATAAACTTTATTTTTAATCTAGAGCCCAAGTACCAATTTTCAAGGAAATAGCTTCAAAAATTACAGTTTCATATAAACTTTCAACCCTTATTTAACTCCTTTAGGGGTCGAATTTCCAAGAATCATTAAAAATTTCTTTCTTAGCCTTTAACGTACAGCTTTTATACCAATTTTCATGGATATAACTTGAAAAATATCGTAAAAATAATGGACTCCCTTACAAACCTTCATCCCCTATTTAACCCTCTTGGGGGTAGAATATACGAAATATTAGAAATAAATTTCTTTATTTTTAATCTAGAGCCCAAGTACCAATTTTCAAGGAAATAGCTTCAAAAATTACAGAGTTTCATATAAACTTCCAACCCTTATTTAACCCCTTTAGGGGTAGAATTTCCAAGAATCATTAAAGATTTCTTTCTTAGTCTTTAACGTACAGCATTTATACCAATTTTCATGGATATAACTTGAAAAATATTGCTAAAATAATGGATTCCCTTACAAACCTTCATCCCCTATTTAACCCACTTGGGGGTAGAATTTTTAAAAATCCAGAAATACGTAATTCTTTATTTTTAACTGGAAGCCTAAATACCAATTTTCATGGAAATAGCTTCAAAAATGACGGAGTTTCATACAAACTTTCATCCCCTATTTGAACCCCTTAGGGGTGGAATTTCCAAAAATCCTTTCTTAGTGTGCACCTACGTCATAAAAGGAACTCACAGTTAAAATTTCAAGTTTGTAGCTTCAGTAGTTTAGGCTGTGCGTTGATATCTCAGTCAGTCAGTCAGTCAGGACTTTGAATTTTATATATATAGATAAATAAATAAATAAAAACTTTATTGTGTTACACTGTTGTTCAACATTTAAATTACACATAAAAAAAACAAATAGAAGAAATTAAAAAAATTAGAACGAACAACAAACACAATAGGTAGCAAACTCAGCTTTGTGCTGGGCATTGGCAACAATACCCAGCGCTGATTTTCAGTTTGCTCCTGACAATAAATTATTATTAAATTAAGTTAACTGCGCCGCCCGACACGCTATAAAACTTATGAACTAACCCATTATTAACAAAATCAAAAAAAAAACTTAAAATAAACAATAAATCAATAAAATTAGTAAAATTAAAAATTAATAATATTACAGGAAAAATACTTTTAAGTAAAAAAATAGAATCTGTTAGCTTAATTATCATAAGTATGTTTGGCTGCCTCAATTTGTATGTTGAGATAGTAATCTACAATGAATATAAAAATTATTTTGCTATAAATAAAATTATATACAATGAATATAAAATAATTTTTATATTCATTGTATATCATGGAATTCCGCAAAGTAACGCCTGCTTCCATTCGAGATAGTAATCTTTTAGTTTGTGCTTCAAATTCAGATCACTAATAGGTTTATCTCTAGCTCGAAGTGGAGGGGGAAGATCATTCCATACTTTAGCGGCAGCAAAGCGGAAACAGCCCCTAAACCCTGCTTTCTTGTGACATGGGATGTATAGCTTCCATTTATCCTTGACCCTAGTCGTGCTTCTTTCGTTGCGCCAATGCAATCGCTCATACAGGTAGGGGGGTCGCGTATTATGTAGTATCCTGTGGACCAACATCGTGAGATGTAGGTTTCTTCGCGATTTCATGTTCATAATTTTGTGCCTGTTATCAATTGAACAGTATGTAAGCAAAATATTCATACATGATAAATAGTCATATTATTGAATAGAAGCAGGCGTTACTTTGCGGAATTCCATGATATTATACAATGAACACAAAATTACTTTGCTATAATCCGCTAACAGTGACAAATTTGTAGGCACAACGCCAGTCACCACACAAATTCACCACAAATTTAACTCGACGATCATTTGCTCCGACACCGGAGCATCTTGAGGAGATGTCGACTTCACAACGGTCACTTTGCAATCGTCCGTTGTGAAGTCGACATCTCCTGAAGATGCTCCAGTGTCGGAGCGAAACGATCGTCGAGTTAAATTTGTGGTGAATTTGTGTGGTGTTGTGCCTACAAATTTGTCACTGTTAGCGGATTATAGCAAAGTAATTTTGTGTTCATTGTATAGTCATATTATGATAAACTTATTTATTTATATATTTATAAAGGGCTTCCAAACGAATATTATAAAAAATTTCATAAATGTATGTAAGTACGTTTGTCTGCGCATTTCATAATAATTATACAAAAAAGGTTCTTAAATCTGTTTTGTATATAGTATTCTGATTAAATAAATAAATAAAAAAAAAAGTCTTGTCGAAGTATATTCTGCTTATCTGTTTATATGACCTGCACATCACTATATGGGCTTGTATACTGACCTGCTCTCAGTGAGAAGTGAAGCGTCTGAGCTCACAGCTGTATGAGGCTCGCACTCGTGAGACGCGGCACATTCACCATCACCCGCACCGTTCTGACAAATACAAAACAAAGACATAACATTTCTGTCCTTTGAGGGCTCTGTGAGCCTCCCACAACTAACAATCAATTGTATTGACTTTTGAAATTGATAAAACTGCAATAGTGCAGCCTATCTCACCTGCATATGCATAATCATATGTTGCATGTATGCATTTTCAAAGACAAATTCCTCAAAACAAACAGTACATTGGAAGGGAGCACTTTCGTTCTTAAAGGGATTGTGTATTTCATATTCGAATTCTTCATTATCTTCAACAAAGTCATCATTGATATAATCTGCATCATTGACATCTTCATTTGCCACTTGCATATTTTCATCAATAAAGATGGAGTCATAACTTTCTTCCTTTTTCACCAAATCTCTATGTATGGTTGCTTCTGAATCTGTCTGTTTGTCCTCTGAAGGGTGTTCTAGTATGTATAAGGTGCAGGGGTCCGGTCCTAGTGTCACAGTCACAATATTGTTTGTTAGTTTGTTTGTTGAGCGGTTTATCATCATTACATGCTGTTCTGTTATCTGTTCAGAAACAAGTTCAATATTGAATGAGTATATAATTTTTGATTGGAAAGTAAGTAAGCATGTATGCATTAAGTACTCACTAATTCATGTTTTTCAACTAAGTCCATCATAAGTGCACGGGCTCTCAAGCTCTTGTCTCTGAACTGACTAAAGTTTATCAATCTCTGCGCACATTGTACACAAACTGTTTGTTTTAGATTTCCTTGATCACACAACTGAAACAAAATAATATAATTAAAGCATCCAAACATTTCCTAAATAAATAATAAGTTCTATGCTATGTGGCTAAATTTTTTATCAAAAGTTTTTGACAGTGAACAGTTTATCATACATGGCTCTATTCTGTGTGTATACAATACATAGCTATATATTATTAGATTAACAACTTACAGCATGTCCAGTTAACTGCTCATATGCTTCGTCCAATTTGTGTTTACTCATTAGAAACAGCTTGCTGTCAGTGTCTAGGCATATCATGCAAACCTGTAAATATACTACTAGTTACTCCTACATTACTGTTTCCATACAATGCTGCAACAGGTATGAGGGAAAAGCCATAAAATACATAAAGTGACTGTGACATTGTGGAGAAGTTACCTGCACAGTTGAAGGAATAGCACCAGTACGGATCTGCATTAAGCCACTCTCTGTTTCATAAATTTCATCGTTCAGAAAATGCTGTGAGCAGACCACAGCAGAGTCCTGCAGGTGACTGTCTTGTTTACCTAGGGCTCTGAGCCAAGCAGCACGGAGACACACTTCACTGGGGAATCTGCAAATTACCATTTAAGTACTACACTAGCAGTATGTAGCTCAGAACATAAACCTTATTCAGGAACTGACAAAGACAACAAGGCACTGTTCCTGGCGTCATTGATGTAACATTATATTTAACTGCTATAAATAGTGTTTTTGTGGTTGAGAACCAACTGAGCTCAAATAGCTGAACAAATCTAGGCAGCATCGGCCATTCGACATGTGCAATGTAACTGAGGCTAATCTTTAGTAGATAGTTAAAACTGTGCAATCGTCATGTATGCAGCCTGTGTACGTCCACGGCTGGGCGTAGGCCTTGCCCAGCGACTGCCACCACCCCCGCTCCTCAGCCCGCCTCATCCAGCCGCTTCCCGCCACCTTGTTTACATCGTCGGTCCAGCTTGCTGGAGGGCGCCCCACACTACGCTTACTCGTACGCGACATCAGCGTGGGAAGAATTCACGCCTGCGGCCTGAACTTTACATTCTGGAGATCTACGAAACTCAATATTACTCACGCGTGAAAACTAATCCCCTTGGTCTCTGCGGACACATTTTCAGAAGTATTTTTGCAGAAAGGTACACAGCACCGCATTTTTAATGTTTTTCCCCGGCAAATTGTTTTTCCCACAGGTTTTCCTCTAAAATAGTCTGATTTTTAATTCCGTGGAATTCTGACGTTTCATAATGTTACCAGAGATAAAACAATTCCCATTTCCCACAAAAAAGATAAAAAAATTCAAAAGTTATGTAAATAAAAATCAACTGCCGCATGTATACCCGAATTACCAATTCCCCGGAATTCTGACAGCTGTCATTGTCATTTACAGATGAGTTATTTGTATGGAGAACAGGGTTAACATCTACAAAGTACGATTTTACCCCAAACTACTTTAATTCCCTGTCATCATAAAAAACCATATGCCGAGTAATAATATTAGTCGTTTCGCCCTAAAATAGAAAACACCAAGAGTGGAAACTAGAAAGTGCACACTAACAGCAATAGAAAACAAAAGAAGCACATTGAAAAAATTCATTCAAAAATGGATGTCGAATGACATTCTCACCATGAAGTGTCTGTTAGGCATTTGTCACATCTACATGCGGCAGTTGATTTTTATTTGCATAAGTTTTGAATTTTTTATCTTTTTTGTGGGAATTGTTTCATCTCTGGTATCATTACGAAACGTCAGAATTCCAGGGAATTAGTAATACGGGTATAGTTACGACAAATTCCTGACAGACACTTCATGCCTCATGGTGATAATGTCATTCGACTTCTATTTTTTGAATAATTTTTTTCAATGTGCTTATTTTGTTTTCTATTGCTGTTAGTGTGCACTTTCTAGTTTCCACTCTTAGCGATTTCTGTTTTAGGGCGAAACTACTAATATTATTACGCGGCATATGGCTTTTTATGATAACAGATTAAAGTTATTTGGGGTAAAATCGTACTTCGTAGATGTTAACCCTGTTCTCCATACAATTATTTCATCTGTAAATGACAATGAAAGCTGTCAGAATTCCACGGAATTAGAAATCAGGATATATATATATATATAATTATATGTACTCTGATTTATCCGTCTGATTTTTAATTCCGTGGAATTCTGACGTTTCATAATGTTACCAGAGATAAAACAATTCCCACAAAAAAGATAAGAAATTCAAAACTTAAGTAAATAAAAATGAACTAGGTAACTACCGCATGTAGATATGACAAATGCCTAACAGACACTTCATGGTGAGAATGTCATTTGACTTCAATTTTTGAATGAATTTTTCCATGTGCTTCTTTTGTTTTCTATTGCTGTTAGTGTGCACTTTCTAGTTTCCACTCTTGGTTTTTTCTATTTTAGGGCGAAACGACTAATATTATTATTCGGCATATTATATAAGGCTTTTTATGATGAAGTAGTAGGTAGCAGGGGTAAAATCATACTTCGTAGACGTTAACCCTGTTCTCCATACAAATAACTCATCTGTAAACGACAATGACAGCTGTCAGAATTCCACGTAATTAGAAATCAGATAAATGTCGGCTACTACTGCTTGATATCAGTGATTAAAAAATAAAAATCTGTGATATAAATTCAATTGTACGAAAGGACCCCCGGACACTAAGGGAAAATATTAAAAATGCGGTGTTGTGTGCCTTTCTGCAAAAATACTTCCGAAAATGTGTCCGCAGAGACCAAGGGGATTAGTTTTCACACGTGAGTGATATTCAGTTTCGTAGACAAACTCCAGAACGTAAAGTAAAGACGTGAATTCATCGCACGCCGATGTCGCGTACGAGTAAGCGTAGTGTGGGGCGCCCTCCAGCAAGCTGGACCGACGATGTAAACAAGGTGGCGGGAAGCGGCTGGATGAGGCGGGCTGAGGAGCGGGGATGGTGGCAGTCGCTGGGCAAGGCCTACGCCCAGCCGTGGACGTACACAGGCTGCAAACATGACGATTGCACATTTTTAACTATCCACCAAAGATTAGATTGCATTGTACATGTCGAATGACTGATGCCGCGCTAGCTTTGTTCAGTTGTTTGAGCTCAGTTGGTTCTCAACCTTAAAAGACTGTTTGCAGCAGTTAAATATATTACATCAATGACGCCAGGAACAATGCCTTGTTGTCTTTGTCAGTTCCTGAAGAAAGTTTATGTTCTGAGCTACATACTGCTAGTGTAGTACTTAAATGGTAATTTGCAGATTCCCCAGTGAAGTGTGTCTCCGTGCCGCTTGGCTCAGAGCCCTAGGTAAACAAGACAGTCACCTGCAGGACTCTGCTGTGGTCTGCTCACAGCATTTTCTGAACGATGAAATTTATAAAACAGAGAGTGGCTTCATGCAGATCCGTACTGGTGCTGTTCCTTCAACAGTGCAGGTAACTTCTCCACAATGTCAGTTTATGTATTTTATGGCTTTTCCCTCATACCTGTTGCATACATTGTATGGAAACAGTAATGTAGGAGTAACTAGTAGTATATTTACAGGTTTGCATGATATGCCTAGACACTGACAGCAAGCTGTTTCTAATGAGTAAACACAAATTGGACAAAGCATATGAGCAATTAACTGGACATGCTGTAAGTTAATCTATGATCAATAGCTATGTTTTGTATACACACAGAATAAAGCTATGTATGACAAACTATCTCATTGCACATGGTCAAATACTTTTGATAAATAATTTAGTCACACAGCAAAGAACTTACTATCTATATATATTAAAATCAATGCCACTTTTTGTTGTAATTTTATAACTCAAGAACGGGCTCACCTATCCAAACCAAATGTTTAGGCTTTGTTCAGACTATTTAGTAGATGGTTTATGTGAAGTTTGCACAAAATCGGTGGAGCGGTTCTTCATTTATCACATTTTTCATTTTTCTCAATTCAATGGGTTCCTGGATGGTTCGAAAACACAATTACCGGGTAGGTAGTGTAGGTACAGGTAACCCACCGGGTCTCGGTAGGTAACGTTGATGTTGTTATGTCACCAGGCAGGATGACATCTGCCAGGTCTGCTAGTATTTTATGTAAGAAATATTAGGATACTAGATGATGCCCACGGCTTCGCCCGTGTGGATTTAGGTTTTTAAAAATCCCGTGGGAACTTTTGATTTTCCAGAACAAAAAGTAGCCTATCTGTAGTAACCCGTCACCAAAACGGAAAAATTCCGTGGGATCCCCACGATTTCGGAATGCAATTCCTTACAGCATCAGGGTTGAGGAGTTGGATATGTACCTACTCGAGTTCATTCAACGATAAAGTCTTTAATTGGTACCCCCAATATCAATTTAAATAACCGACAGTTCCTAAATCCCATTAGTTTTGGGGATCAGTTCCCCTACAGCATCAGGATTGAGGAGTTGGAATCCAAGTTTTTTGTAAGACAGTGTCGCAATGTTTCTCTATCGATTAAAAAAAAATTACGCAAATCGGTTCAGAAATCTCGGAGATATCGGTGTACATAGGTAGAAAAACACAACTCCTCCTTTTTTGAAAGTCGGTTAAAAAAGTAGCCTATGTTACTCCCTGGTTAATTCTCTACTTGTATGTGAAAGTCCCATCAAAATCGGTTCAGCCGTTCCAAAGATTAGCCCGTTCAAACAGACAGACAGACAGACAGACAGACAAAAATTTTAAAAACGTGTGATTCGGTTATGGTACCGTTCAAATAACCATATGAGCTTAATATGAGGTAGTTATTTCGATATTACAGACAGACACTTCAATTTTATTTATTATAATAATAATAATAATAATATTCTTTATTTCAGGCAAAATGTACCCATATTATTACAATAGTCAAATATGCAATATAAAATATAAAATTAAAATTAAATTAAAATTAAAAATATATGTTCTAATATAAAATAGAAATAAAAATAAATACAATAATTGTATTATTGTCATTATTTCCATATCTATTTTCGATTCGCACCGCGATGCTGCATCAACCAATACCGGAAAGTGGCAACATCCAAGTGCTCATACATCGTCCGAAGAATCTCGTTATTAGAGTGACGTAATCGCTCCCAAAAGGAAGCTATTCTGGAACGTATTATTGCAAAGAAGTCGGGCATTCTTGCCGATGCGAACATGTTCGACGCACTACAAAATCGCGGTAGTTTCATCAGGATGCGGTAGGCATCATTGTACTGCACCCTGATGGCACTATACGAGCGTTTTTTGTAGTTAAGCCAGAGCTGACAAGTGTAAAGGTTTTGACAGAACGCTCTGAAGAGAGTGTTCTTGACTTGTTCATTGCAGCGGAAGAATCTACGCGCGATCATGTTGCATCTTACGGCAAGCGCCCTCCTCTCGCGCTCGATGTCGTTATCGTCACTGAGGTTCTCCGTCAAGATGTGACCGAGGTACTTGAATGTTGCCACCCTCCGAATTTCCACACCATTCATGTACACCGGGGGGACACTGTCCGGACCCTTTCCACACTTAAAAACCATCATTTCCGTTTTGGAAACGTTATATTTAAGTCCATGACTTAAAGCGTATTTTTCACAAATACTTAATAGCTTCCGTAGCCCCTTGATAGAGGGACTGAGTAGCACCATATCGTCGGCGTAACTTAGATTGTTAATACAAACTCCACCGACATGACAACCGATTTTGGTGCTTCTCAGCTCCTCTATCAAGCTGTTCACATAAATATTGAAAAGGTCCGGCGATGTCAATCCACCTTGGCGTACACCACATTCTAACCTATAATCGTTAGAAAGTGTGTCGCCCCATTTCACCTTGTTGCTTTGGTTTTCGTACCAATATCTCAAGAGATTTATAACATTAGATGGCACTTTATGCTTATTGAGTTTTGACCGTAGCAAATTATAATTTACCAGGTCAAAAGCTCGGCTCAGGTCCAAAAAACAGGCATAGATACTAGTGTCTCTGTTAGTGTAATATTTAACTGTATTTTTCAGACTAAATATAGCCGAATCTGTTGAGACATTAGCACGAAAACCAAATTGCGCATCATCGATAATGACATTTTTCATAAGAAACGGATGCAAAAGTCTTTCGAGTATTTTACCAATTATTGTACCCAGTGATATGGGTCTATAATTGTTTAATTTAGATAAATCTCCAGTTTTATTCTTGGGGATTGGAACTACCACGGTCTTCATAAGATTCTTAGGTAAGTAATTAAACTTAATACATAAATTGAATAGCGTACACAAAACTTGGCTAATATCCTCGCTAGCATAGAGCACATGCTCGACACTCAATCCATCGTGACCCGCAGACTTCCCACGTGTCATTTTTCTAATCACGTCAACAACGTCCTTATGTGAGAATTGTAGGGTCTCAGTCTGAGGGTCCGACGGGGAAGAGTCGTACGTGTAATGCTCCACTCCTTCAAGGTTAAGTGGTTTCACTTTAAAGTGATTAGCAAATAATTCAGATATTTCCCTCTGTTCGACTATATTTTCAACACTATGTGGCAACCGGGGTTTATTCTGCAGCGACTTTGTCGCTTGCCAAAATTTTGGAAAGTTTTTATCTGCTCTGTGTGCAGCTAAAATGTTCATTTTAATTTGATCTTGGTTGTTTTGGCACCATTTAAGTTGACTTTTAAATTTTCTACGACTATTTGCCATGTTATTGTAGACTGGACCGGCTGTCGGCCTACCACTCTCCAACCAATTTGAGTAGTAAAGTCGAGCTATTTTGTGACATTTACTAACGTGGTAGTTCCAACCCACCACTTGCTTCCGTTTCTTAGCATCGCAGTGCGAATCGAAACTTAAGATAGCTGCTCTTCTTAAAGTACTTACAATTTCATCATAATAATTATCTATTAAAAATAAGTGTTCGGTACAAGTAAAATTATCACATTTTAAGCATTGACTAGAAAAAGTAACATTCTTTAGATTATCACAGCAATATTTATTGTAAATATTAATCTGATGAGGATTTCGTTCACCCCATTTAACTTTATTTGTTAAGCTTCTATTGTCATTAATAATTTTACTTACAACTATGTCTAAGTTGCATGTAATTATAAGTGGCAAGTGGTCCGACCACCCCACGTCATATTTTACGGTCACAGCTGTGACTGTTCTCCGCGCAGCACTTGTCCCTATGCAATGGTCGAGCCACCGCGTCACGCCACTGGCATCACTAATATATGTATACGTAGACGAGTTCTTACCTAAAAACTCATAGTCCACACACTCTAAAGAATGTTCCGCACAAAACAAAGTAAGCTCATCACCAAACCTGGAGATGCAATGGGCATTGAAATCTCCTAAAGCAAACGCAGTTTCCGTATCGTTGTCATCGATAATGGCCATTATATTTGCAAGATTGGTAGTAAATTCTGTCAAGTTTTCTTCCACATCCGTAGGCATATAAACGTTAATAAGGAGTAACTGGCGCTGATTGCCCAGCTCTAGTCGTACTGCTGCTAACCTGTCGGTAGGGCACTCCACTATAGAAGCACTAGGAAAAACAGATTTTCGCCATAACAGAGCTAGGCCTCCATACGGTCGCCCCCGCAATACGCCAGCCGCAGTGTCAACTGATGATTTCGCGTAGCAACTAAAGTTGTCGTCAATTTCATGTATATAGTCAAGATCGTGTGGGAGGAGCCACGTCTCCTGAAGGGCTATGATGTCCGCCTCTTGACACAAGGAACGGACATGCTCTACAGAACGCTTAATCGAACGACAGTTAAATGAGACCATTTTAATATTACTTAAAGTTGACTTTATATTATTAATATTTGTTTGGTGTACTATCATTATCTGGTGTGTTTAGTGGCGGTATTCGTAAATCGCTCTTTATATCTTCTAAACACCAAACCAGCAGGCCAAAACTTTCCATCTAAAAAGGTCCCCAGTCTGCTGGCAGGTATAGTAACTTTAAACGAATTAAAAGACGTTTCGTTATTTTGTTTAAGTTGCTCGACACGGATGCATTGTTCCCCTCTGTCTGAAATATGCTCCAAGATATCATTCACTGTAACCGACTTTTTCGCCCGTGATACATATATGGAGCACTGGGAGTCAGCTACCTGTATTCTGCACTCTGTATCCAAGGTGCCACGCATATTTTTTGATTTACGTTTCCTATTTAGCACGACAGTGAATGAATCATTCTTACTTTCCGGCGGTAGTTCAATATTTTTACTCGATGTCTCGCACGTCGGCACTAAGTTAGTATTTAGTGCTAAGCCAGGTTGACCCGAACGCACGCCTTGCATACGTGCGCTTGTTGCTCGGCGCGGATGATTGGACTTGAATACGATGTCGCGATAACTCGGCGTATGCACGTCTACTTCAGCGACGTTCGTATGTGTGCGTGCAGGCGATGGTACCGCTACAGGCTGAAGCGTTTTAGATGGCGACGTGGAATTTGTTCTCTCGAGTGATGCCGATATCCGGGGAGTACTATTATTACTCTCTTTACGCTCTTGACACGACGTACGAATTTCCTGAAGTTCGGTAATGAATTGCGTTTTGAGTTCCATGAGCTCAGTTTTCATAATCGACATATCTTTTAATATTCGAGTGACGTCCACGCTATCAAATGATACAGGAGGGAGCCGACTCAGATCCCGTGCAACGAAATCCGGTAAACTATTTGGGTCCACTTCCTTCAACAGCTTGATTACATCTTTGATACATTTCTTCTTTTTGTCGTCACCTTTTCGCTGAATATTTCTCAAATCGTGGGTACATACACTGTATAGGGTACTTTTGCCTTTTTCTACTTCCACATCGGTATAATTAGTAGCACAGATTTGTATGATACTAAGCTCGTCCAAAATATCTATTTTGTTCTGTATGAAGCACAGAAACTCGTCAACAATGATTTGGCCCGCCATCGCTTATGGATTGGACCATACGTCAAAAATACGTCAGAAATGCATTTTTATCGGCGATCACTATGCGTATGCACTGCACTACGACAGATACGAACACGACCGATCGTCACCACGAGACGCGCCGGACTGATTATAGTATAGATGTTGTTTCAGTTGTGTGATCAAGGAAACTTGAAACAAACAGTTTGTGTACAATGTGCGCAGAGATTGATAAACTGTAGTCAATTCAGAGACAAGTGCTTGAGAGCCTGTGCACTGATGATGGACTTAGTTGAAAAACATGAATTAGTGAGTATTAATGCATACATGCTTTCTTACTTTCTGATCAAACATTATATACCTACTCATTCAATACTGAACTTGTTTCTGAACAGATAACAAGACGACATGTAAAGATGATAAACCGCACGACAAACAAACTAACAAACAATATTATGATGATAACACTAGGACCCGACCCCTGCGACTTATACATACTAGAACACCCCTCAGAGGACAAACAGACAGATTTAGAAGCAACTATATACAGAGATTTGGTGAAAAAGAAAGACAGTTATGACTCCATCTTTATTGATGAAAATATGGAAGTGGCAAATGAAGATGTCAATGATGCAGACTATATCAATGATGAGTTTGTTGCATATAACGAAGAATTCGAATATGAAATACACAATCCGTTTAAGAACGAAAGTACTCTCTTCCAATGTACTGTTTGTTTTGAGGAATTTGTCTTTGAAAATGCATACATGCAACATATGATTATGCATATGCAGGTGAGATAGGCTGCACTATTGCACTTTCATAAATTTCACAAGTCAATATGATTCTTGTTAGTTGCGCAGGCTCACACAAGCCCTCGAAGGACAGAAATGTTATGTCTTTGTTTTGTATTTGTCAGAACGGTGCGGGTGATGGTGAATGTGCCGCGTCTCAAGAGTGCGAGCCTCATACAGCTGTGAGCTCAGACGCTTCACTTCTCACTGAGAGCAGGTCAGTATACAAGCACATACAGTGATGTGCAGGTCATATAAACAGATAAGCAGAGTATATTTTAACAAGACATAGTGTCTGTGTGTGTGTGTGCGTGCGCCTGTGTGCGTGCGTGCGTGCATGCGTGCGTGCGTGCGTGCGTGCGTGCGTGCGTGCGTGCGTGCGTGCGTGCGTCTGTGTGTCTGTCTGTCTGTCTGTTCCCCTGTAGCTCAAACTGGTGAACCGATTAGAATGCGGTTTTTTTCGTTTGAAAGGTGAATTAGTCGAGTGTTGTTAGCTATGTTTGATGAAAATCGGTCCAAGATGGCCGCCGCTACAAAATGGCGGATTACATATTTTATCACAACACCCTCAATATGGGTATCAAATGAAAGTAGAATAGCACTATGCAAATCCAAGATGGCCGCCACCACAAAATGGCGAATGTCGGGGGTTTTTAAATTTTTAATTTGTACTTGTTGTATAATTATTACGAAATGCGCAGACAAACATACTTACATACGTCTATGAAATTTTTTGCTATATTTGTTTGTTATTAATTAATAAAATAAACGAAAGTATCGAACCGGGGCCATTTCGATAATTCAGAAATCTCTCATATTAGTATCACAGCATCCTTTGCTCCTCGCTGCCTGTTCAATACCGCACAGCTGCGCGCTAGCGAGTGGCTCTCCGGTACACTAGTCACACTGATATAATATGTTATATATATGTATATATAACAGAGGGCCGAATCCGAAAGACGAAGAAGGGCCGAAAGTGTTGATCTCGTTATCGTGGGCAGTCATTGTCTATCAGCTCTTCGTCCATTGTAAATCACGGAAATAAGACTCGATTTAAGCTGAATTGTTTAATCACAAGTTATCACTCTACAATCAAACTTAAATATGCACACGCGGCGCCGATACGAACGGATTCCTTTAGGAACGTGGTGAAGTCAGATTACGGTCGGATTTAGGTTGGTTTCCAACTTCCACGTATCCTCGGCAGGAAGAAGAGGAGGTATTACTATATTTTAGCCTCGGCACGATATCTTTTTCAAAAGCCCATGTCAATTTACCTTCATGTGTCAGCCTCCGACAGTTGACACATTCGAAAAACCAACCAACCTCCGCCATCCGAATACGCCCAAGACCACTATGGCTTGACGTTCCATTTCTTACTCTGCGACACGGCCATTTTGACCTATCACACGTCCCTGTGTGATGCTTCTGTAAAAGAAAAATCTCGCTACAATATCAAAGGCCTCCTCTCGGCCCTTCCTGACTTCCTTAATTCTCTACAGCATTATTAGACAAGAAATCACATCTACCTCTATCTCATCAGTGAACAACATCCAAAAAGTATTGAATAATATCACATCTCTCTACAAAAGGGTCGTTACTATCACCTAAATCGAGCAATAGTAACTCATGCCACCTTCATCGAGTGACGATTCCACAAGTCTAGGAGCCACCTATATCGAGTAGCCCTTAGACTGCTGTACTGCCTAAGTCGAGCAGTACAGCGAACACATCACCTAAATCGAGCGATGTGTTCCACTACTGGAGCTTAGTTAAACGATTCCAATTTACTTGTTCACCAATCAGACAGAATTTTTACAAATCAGTCAGTTGTACTGTGCTCATTAGACTACATCTTCTACATCTCTACTTCCTAATCTAAGGCCTTCAAAACATACTCCAACAACTTACGGCTAACTACAGTAAGCATATTTTCAACTTACTAATAATTTAAAAATAACTTTCGAACCCTAATATATAATTTATATATATATACATATATGTTACACGCGGGCCACACACACCGCACAGCTGCGCGCTAGCGAGTGGCTCTCCGGTACACTAGTCGCACTGATATATGTTATATATATTATGTTACAGGCGGGCCACACACCGCACAGCTGCGCGCTAGCGAGTGGCTCTCCGGTACACTAGTCACACTGATATATGTTATATATATTATGTTACAGGCGGGCCACACACACCGCACAGCTGCGCGCTAGCGAGTGGCTCTCCGGTACACTAGTCACACTGATATATGTTATATATATTATGTTACAGGCGGGCCACACATACCACACAGCTGCGCGCTAGCGAGTGGCTCTCCGGTACACTAGTCACCCTGATATATGTTATATATATTATGTTACAGGCGGGCCACACACACCGCACAGCTGTGTACTAGCGAGTGGCTCTCCGGTACACTAGTCACACTGATATATGTTATATATATTATGTTACAGGCGGGCCACACACCGCACAGCTGCGCGCTAGCGAGTGGCTCTCCGGTACACTAGTCACACTGATATATGTTATACATATTATGTTACAGGCGGGCCACACACACCGCACAGCTGTGTACTAGCGAGTGGCTCTCCGGTACACTGGTCACACTGATATATGTTATATATATTATGTTACAGGCGGGCCACACACCGCACAGCTGCGCGCTAGCGAGTGGCTCTCCGGTACACTAGTCACACTGATATATGTTATATATATTATGTTACAGGCGGGCCACACACACCGCACAGCTGCGCGCTAGCGAGTGGCTCTCCGGTACACTAGTCACACTGATATATGTTATATATATTATGTTACAGGCGGGCCACACATACCGCACAGCTGCGCGCTAGCGAGTGGCTCTCCGGTACACTAGTCACCCTGATATATGTTATATATATTATGTTACAGGCGGGCCACACACACCGCACAGCTGTGTACTAGCGAGTGGCTCTCCGGTACACTAGTCACACTGATATATGTTATATATATTATGTTACAGGCGGGCCACACACACCGCACAGCTGCACGCTAGCGAGTGGCTCTCCGGTACACTAGTCACACTGATATATGTTATATATATTATGTTACAGGCGGGCCACACATACCGCACAGCTGCGCGCTAGCGAGTGGCTCTCCGGTACACTAGTCACACTGATATATGTTATATATATTATGTTACAGGCGGGCCACACACACCGCACAGCTGCGCGCTAGCGAGTGGCTCTCCGGTACACTAGTCACACTGATATATGTTATATATATTATGTTACACGCGGGCCACACACCGCACAGCTGCGCGCTAGCGAGTGGCTCTCCGGTACACTAGTCACACTGATATATGTTATATATATTATGTTACAGGCGGGCCACACACACCGCACAGCTGCGCGCTAGCGAGTGGCTCTCCGGTACACTAGTCACACTGATATATGTTATATATATTATGTTACAGGCGGGCCACACACCGCACAGCTGCGCGCTAGCGAGTGGCTCTCCGGTACACTAGTCGCACTGATATATGTTATATATATTATGTTACAGGCGGGCCACACACCGCACAGCTGCGCGCTAGCGAGTGGCTCTCCGGTACACTAGTCACACTGATATATGTTATATATATTATGTTACAGGCGGGCCACACACACCGCACAGCTGCGCGCTAGCGAGTGGCTCTCCGGTACACTAGTCACACTGATATATGTTATATATATTATGTTACAGGCGGGCCACACATACCACACAGCTGCGCGCTAGCGAGTGGCTCTCCGGTACACTAGTCACCCTGATATATGTTATATATATTATGTTACAGGCGGGCCACACACACCGCACAGCTGTGTACTAGCGAGTGGCTCTCCGGTACACTAGTCACACTGATATATGTTATATATATTATGTTACAGGCGGGCCACACACCGCACAGCTGCGCGCTAGCGAGTGGCTCTCCGGTACACTAGTCACACTGATATATGTTATACATATTATGTTACAGGCGGGCCACACACACCGCACAGCTGTGTACTAGCGAGTGGCTCTCCGGTACACTGGTCACACTGATATATGTTATATATATTATGTTACAGGCGGGCCACACACCGCACAGCTGCGCGCTAGCGAGTGGCTCTCCGGTACACTAGTCACACTGATATATGTTATATATATTATGTTACAGGCGGGCCACACACACCGCACAGCTGCGCGCTAGCGAGTGGCTCTCCGGTACACTAGTCACACTGATATATGTTATATATATTATGTTACAGGCGGGCCACACATACCGCACAGCTGCGCGCTAGCGAGTGGCTCTCCGGTACACTAGTCACCCTGATATATGTTATATATATTATGTTACAGGCGGGCCACACACACCGCACAGCTGTGTACTAGCGAGTGGCTCTCCGGTACACTAGTCACACTGATATATGTTATATATATTATGTTACAGGCGGGCCACACACACCGCACAGCTGCGCGCTAGCGAGTGGCTCTCCGGTACACTAGTCACACTGATATATGTTATATATATTATGTTACAGGCGGGCCACACATACCGCACAGCTGCGCGCTAGCGAGTGGCTCTCCGGTACACTAGTCACACTGATATATGTTATATATATTATGTTACAGGCGGGCCACACACACCGCACAGCTGCGCGCTAGCGAGTGGCTCTCCGGTACACTAGTCACACTGATATATGTTATATATATTATGTTACACGCGGGCCACACACCGCACAGCTGCGCGCTAGCGAGTGGCTCTCCGGTACACTAGTCACACTGATATATGTTATATATATTATGTTACAGGCGGGCCACACACACCGCACAGCTGCGCGCTAGCGAGTGGCTCTCCGGTACACTAGTCACACTGATATATGTTATATATATTATGTTACAGGCGGGCCACACACCGCACAGCTGCGCGCTAGCGAGTGGCTCTCCGGTACACTAGTCACACTGATATATGTTATATATATTATGTTACTCGCGGGCCACACACCGCACAGCTGCGCGCTAGCGAGTGGCTCTCCGGTACACTAGTCACACTGATATATGTTATATATATTATGTTACACGCGGGCCACACACCGCACAGCTGCGCGCTAGCGAGTGGCTCTCCGATACACTAGTCACACTGATATATGTTATATATATTATGTTACACGCGGGCCACACACCGCACAGCTGCGCGCTAGCGAGTGGCTCTCCGATACACTAGTCACACTGATATATGTTATATATATTATGTTACACGCGGGCCACACACCGTACAGCTGCGCGCTAGCGAGTGGCTCTCCGGTACACTAGTCACACTGATATATGTTATATATATTATGTTACACGCGGGCCACACACCGCACAGCTGCGCGCTAGCGAGTGGCTCTCCGGTACACTAGTCACACTGATATATGTTATATATATTATGTTACAGGCGGGCCACACACACCGCACAGCTGCGCGCTAGCGAGTGGCTCTCCGGTACACTAGTCACACTGATATATGTTTTATATATTATGTTACACGCGGGCCACACACCGCACAGCTGCGCGCTAGCGAGTGGCTCTCCGGTACACTAGTCACACTGATATATGTTATATATATTATGTTACAGGCGGGCCACACACACCGCACAGCTGCGCGCTAGCGAGTGGCTCTCCGGTACACTAGTCACACTGATATATGTTATATATATTATGTTACAGGCGGGCCACACACCGCACAGCTGCGCGCTAGCGAGTGGCTCTCCGGTACACTAGTCACACTGATATATGTTATATATATTATGTTACAGGCGGGCCACACATACCGCACAGCTGCGCGCTAGCGAGTGGCTCTCCGGTACACTAGTCACACTGATATATGTTATATATATTATGTTACAGGCGGGCCACACACACCGCACAGCTGCGCGCTAGCGAGTGGCTCTCCGGTACACTAGTCACACTGATATATGTTATATATATTATGTTACACGCGGGCCACACACCGCACAGCTGCGCGCTAGCGAGTGGCTCTCCGGTACACTAGTCACACTGATATATGTTATATATATTATGTTACAGGCGGGCCACACACACCGCACAGCTGCGCGCTAGCGAGTGGCTCTCCGGTACACTAGTCACACTGATATATGTTATATATATTATGTTACAGGCGGGCCACACACCGCACAGCTGCGCGCTAGCGAGTGGCTCTCCGGTACACTAGTCACACTGATATATGTTATATATATTATGTTACACGCGGGCCACACACCGCACAGCTGCGCGCTAGCGAGTGGCTCTCCGGTACACTAGTCACACTGATATATGTTATATATATTATGTTACACGCGGGCCACACACCGCACAGCTGCGCGCTAGCGAGTGGCTCTCCGATACACTAGTCACACTGATATATGTTATATATATTATGTTACAGGCGGGCCACACACACCGCACAGCTGTGTACTAGCGAGTGGCTCTCCGGTACACTAGTCACACTGATATATGTTATATATATTATGTTACAGGCGGGCCACACACACCGCACAGCTGCGCGCTAGCGAGTGGCTCTCCGGTACACTAGTCACACTGATATATGTTATATATATTATGTTACACGCGGGCCACACACCGCACAGCTGCGCGCTAGCGAGTGGCTCTCCGGTACACTAGTCACACTGATATATGTTATATATATTATGTTACAGGCGGGCCACACACCGCACAGCTGCGCGCTAGCGAGTGGCTCTCCGGTACACTAGTCACACTGATATATGTTATATATATTATGTTACACGCGGGCCACACACCGCACAGCTGCGCGCTAGCGAGTGGCTCTCCGGTACACTAGTCACACTGATATATGTTATATATATTATGTTACACGCGGGCCACACACCGCACAGCTGCGCGCTAGCGAGTGGCTCTCCGATACACTAGTCACACTGATATATGTTATATATATTATGTTACACGCGGGCCACACACCGCACAGCTGCGCGCTAGCGAGTGGCTCTCCGATACACTAGTCACACTGATATATGTTATATATATTATGTTACACGCGGGCCACACACCGCACAGCTGCGCGCTAGCGAGTGGCTCTCCGGTACACTAGTCACACTGATATATGTTATATATATTATGTTACACGCGGGCCACACACCGCACAGCTGCGCGCTAGCGAGTGGCTCTCCGGTACACTAGTCACACTGATATATGTTATATATATTATGTTACAGGCGGGCCACACACACCGCACAGCTGCGCGCTAGCGAGTGGCTCTCCGGTACACTAGTCACACTGATATATGTGTTATATATTATGTTACACGCGGGCCACACACCGCACAGCTGCGCGCTAGCGAGTGGCTCTCCGGTACACTAGTCACACTGATATATGTTATATATATTATGTTACAGGCGGGCCACACACACCGCACAGCTGCGCGCTAGCGAGTGGCTCTCCGGTACACTAGTCACACTGATATATGTTATATATATTATGTTACAGGCGGGCCACACACCGCACAGCTGCGCGCTAGCGAGTGGCTCTCCGGTACACTAGTCACACTGATATATGTTATATATATTATGTTACACGCGGGCCACACACCGCACAGCTGCGCGCTAGCGAGTGGCTCTCCGATACACTAGTCACACTGATATATGTTATATATATTACTAGTGTTGTGCTCGGTGCGCGAGCTGCAAGCAGCTCGCGTGCCTTGTAGTCTTTTCAATATTCGTAAAATAAAGAAATGGGAGGCCATACCAAATACCAGAATATACTGGAGAGTCTCTTGAAAGATAGAAAGAAATATTGGTATCACGTTTCGTATCTTTTCTGAAAGGACACTAATCAGTTCTATGCATGCGTTTAGTGGAAAAAAAGGATCTATACAAAAATGTTCTGGAGATCCACTTGAAAATTAAAAAGAAATTTTGTATGGACACGAATTTTTTTGTTCTGTAGCTATCTTTTTTTTACTGGCTCACCAAAGGGCCTAAGGTCTTGAACATTTTTAGTTTCAGGACCATGCCTCTATGATTGATAGTTTTTGAGGGCCGTTAGGGTTCTCTGGTAATTTTTCCGCATTCACTACGTTTTGTGATTTTTGTGAAAAAAAATCTTAAAGTTCTATTTATAAGTGTTGTAGGGGGAAAATTTTTCATACAAAAATGTCTAAGAGAGCCTCTTGAAAAGAACCCAAAAAATTTGTATGGAGAGAATTTTTTTTGTTCGGTGGCCATGTTTTTTTTACCGGTTCACCCAATGGCCCAAGGTTTTTAATAACATTTGTTTGGGACCATGTCTGTATGACTGGTAGTTTTGGAGGACCCATGAGCTACTCTGGTAAAATTTCCACATTCATGACGTTTCATAATTTTCCTGAAGGAAGACCCATAAGTTCTACGCACATAAATAGTGAAGGGAAAAAGTTCCATACAAAATTGTTCTGGAGAGCCTCTTGAAAAGAACCCAAAAAATTTGTATGGAGAAAATTTTTTTTGTTCGGCGGCCATCTTTTTTTTACCGGTTCACCCAATGGCCCAAGGTCTTTAATAACATTTGTTTGGGACCATGTCTGTATGATTGGTAGTTTTGGAGGACCCATGGGGTACTCTGGTAAATTTTCCACAATCATGACGTTTCATAATTTTTCTGAAGGAAGACCCATAAGTTCGACGTATATAAATAGTGAAGGGAAAAGGTTCCATACAAAATTGTTCTGGAGAGCCTCTTGAAAAGAACTCACTAAATTTGTATGGAGAGAATTTTTTTTGTTCGGTGGCCATCTTTTTTTCACCGGTTCACCTAATGGCCCAAGGTCTTTAATAACATTTGTTTGGGACCATGTCTGTATGACTGGTAGTTTTGGAGGACCCATGAGGTACTCTGGTAAATTTTCCACATTCATGTCGTTTCATAATTTTCTGAAGGAAGACCTATAAGTTCTACGCACATAAATAGTGAAGGGAAAAAAGTTCCATACAAAATTGTTCTGGAGAGCTTCTTGAAAATTACCCAAAAAATTTATATGGAGAAAATTTTTTTTTGTTCGGCGGCCATCTTTTTTTTACCGGTTCACCTAATGGCCCAAGGTCTTTAATAACATTTGTTTGGGACCATGTCTGTATGACTGGTAGTTTTGGAGGACCCATGAGGTACTCTGGTAAATTTTCCACATTCATGACGTTTCATATTTTTCCTGAAGGAAGACCCATAAGTTCTACGCATATAAATAGTGAGGCGAAAAAAGTTCCATACAAAATTGTTCTGGAGAGCCTCTTGAAAATTTGCAAAATTTTTGTATGGAGACGAAATTTTTTTTTGTTTGGTGGCCATATTTTTTTCACCGGTTCACCCAATGGCCCAAGGTTTTGAACATTTTTTGTTTCGGGACGGTACCTTTCCGACTGATAGTTTTCGAGATCCCTTAGGGCACCCTAGTCAGTTTTCCACGTTCAGCTCTCTCTATAATTTTGTAGACCTTATATTTTTGAATTTTACACACATGAAAATTATGGTGAAAAAGTCCCATACAAAATTGTTCAGGAGAGGTGATCAGTACCTGACTTCAAGTAGCTTTATATATATAATAATGTTACAGACGGGCCAGTCACAAGACGCGCGATGACACTCCCCCTACCTTGTACTCGGCGCCGACTGCAGGTAACTCTACATTCTTTATTTCATTCATTAATTTCAGAAGAGCCGGCAGTTGCTCTTTTCAAAACAAAACTTACATTATGTATGTAGACTCTATCGATGTAGCGAACCATTGTAGGTCATACTATCTTCTGGGCGGCTGATAATTTTTGACACTTTGTATAAATTTTGTTTGCGACGTGTGTATCGGTGTATCGACCAGTGTGTCAAGTGTGTGTGTGTGTGTGTGTGTGTGTGTGTGTGTGTGTGTGTGTCGACTGTGTGGCGGTCCCCAGTGTGTCGACTGTGTGTCAGTCCCCAGTGTGTCGACTGTGTGTGTGTGTGTCGGTCCCCAGTGTGTCGCTTCTCTGTCTATAAACATGAATGTTTTGTCTCGCAAAGACTGTATCGTTGTTAACAAACTGCAAAGCTGTATATACCGGTAATATACCGGTCTCTTTGTACAGATAACAGAACCCTCGGTGCGCGAGTCGGACTCGCACTTGGCCGGTTTCGTTTTTTAATTTTATTCCTCTACAAGTTAGCCCTTGACTGCGATCTCACCTGATGATATGTGACGATGCAGTTTTAAGATGGAAGCGGGCTAACCTGCAAGAGTTACGGCAGTTTTAATTAAACCCATACCTCTGAAACGTTTTCTACACGACAGTACCGGAACGTGGTTTTGCTGGTAGAGTGGTGGCTAGCCACGGCTGAAGCCACCCACCAGACCAGAGGCAATTTAGAAAATATAAATTCCTCAATTTTTGTAGGAAGCGTACACATACATATTTTGCCCGTTTTGAAATATCTTTCTTACGTGTGGTGTATCTATATTGTGTGTCCGGGATCGAACTAGCAATATTTAAGGGTGTATTCTACAACTCATGACCACTCTAAAAATACCACTTATTAGGGCCTACCCCCTTCTTCCTCCCAGGGTCAGCCATATCAATTTGATGTGCTTTTTTGTGGGTATGTATTGTGCGCACAAAAAATGTAATAACTCAAAAGTCTGTTGCCGTACTGGTCTTTAAATGAATGGCCTTATTCAATTGAATATAATATTCTCCATGGCTAAACACCAAACAAACAAGTGTAAAATGTTAAACAAAACACGATCAAAAATGTTTCGGAATAAAAAATATATTGTTAAAAAATATTGAAGACTACAAGTTTTTGCTGCATTTTGCAAAAACAAGATCATTAAGACCACATTGTTTGATATTAAATCAACAGCTTTTGAGATAAGCAACAAAACGACATCAAAATTTTGACTGTAAGTGACTTACTTTTGGAGATATTGGTTATAGGAAGTACTTCTTTCCCGAGCATGAGCTACGAGTATTGAACCGAAATGTAAGATTATTAATTTTTTTTACTACAAGTAAGGTAAAATATCTTAACTTTCTAATGTACTTTTTTTTAATTAAAAATTCAATCACATAAAAATTCAATCATTGTTTTTTGAAAAACTTTTGTTTTCAATATTTGTGAGGAATTTTTTTATTCTAAAGCATTTTTAATCGAGTTTTTTTTTACATTTTGCACTATTGTTACGTGTGTAGCGATGGAGAATATTATGTTCAATTGAATTTAATAATAATGAAAAAAATTTAAAGACCGGTAGAGCAACAGACTTTCGAGTTATTAAATTGGGAGCGCCACATACCCACAAAAACACACACCAAATTGAAATGGCTGTCCCTGGGAGGGGGCCCCTGCCCCTAGGGTAGGCCCTATTGAATAGTATTTTTAGAGTTGTAACGAGTTGTAAAATACGCCCCTAAAATATCGCTAGTTCGATCCCGGGAACACTGTGTAATATCAATCACTATTTATAATAATTGGAATATAGTAAGATAATAAGCAATATTATAATTGGTTTCAGTCGCGCCTTCGTCCGAGACACTTGCGACGAATAACGAAAACAAAACGCGAGCTGAGGAAGCCGATACAGTCCAGAGAAGTGCAGAAGTATTCAAAATTAACAACCGAGCATTAGATACCAGCAGTAGAACAAACATTGATAGATGGACGAATTGTGTCGTCAGATTATATGATGTTTTTAAAAACCCTAAGAAAGTTGTACCAAGTCCAGATTCATCTTGTCACTCGCTGGTAAAAACCCAAAAAGCTATTATTTCTTGTGACAATCAGTATCATATTGATAATGAAGACATTGAACTAGTTACTGATAAAATAAACGCTAATAATCGTAATGTATCTAAAACTTTACAAAGTAAAACAAATTGTTCAAAGAATGATATTGATGAAAGTTGTTCATTTATTCGAAACAATCGGTTTACTTGTGATGTTTGTAAAAATATGTTTGAACGAAAACGTCTCTTAGTAAAACACATAAAAACTCATACTGAAGTGAAACCTTTCACTCGCAAGTATAACCGAGACAAATTAGAAAACAAAAGCGATTTAACGACTCATATGCGCTCTCACCCCGGCGAAAAGCGTTATAGTTGTGAGTTATGCGAATACAAGTCTGCTAACAAGCATCACATAGTGAAACACATGAGAACACACACTGGTGAAAAACCATATACTTGTAGGTTATGCAATTCTAAATTTGGGTATAGTTCTAGTTTGGTCAGTCACATGAGAACACACACTAGTGAAAAGCCATTTCATTGTCAGTTATGCAAATACAAGTCTGTTAACAAGAGTAACGTAGTGAGACACATGAAAACACACAGTGGTAAAAAACCATATACTTGTAAGGTATGCAATTGTAAATTTGCGCTAAATTCTAATTTGCTGAGTCACATGAAAATTCACTCTGATGAAATGCCATTTAGTTGTAAGTTATGCAATTGTAAATTTAGGCATAATTGTTCTTTGGTGCGACACATGAAAACACACACTGGTGAAAAGCCATTTCATTGTCAGTTATGCAATCTCAAATGTGGACGTAATAGTACTTTAGTGGTACACATGAGAACACACACTGGTGAAAAGCCATTTTACTGTCAGTTATGCAAATACAAATGTGCACAAAAAGGTGGTCTAGTGCAGCACATGAGGACACACACTGGTGAAATGCCATTTATTTGTAAGTTATGCAATTGTAAATTCACGCAAAATTCTTGTTTGGTGAGTCACATGAGAACACACACAGGTGAAAAGCCATTTCATTGTCAGTTATGCAAATACAAATGTGCACGTAAAACTAGCTTAGTGACACACATGAGAACACACACTGGTGAAAAGCCATTTCATTGTCAGTTATGCAAATACAAATGTGCACAAAAAGGTTGTCTAGTGCAGCACATGAGGACACACACTGGTGAAATGCCATTTATTTGTAAGTTATGCAATTCTAAATTTGCGCAAGGTGGTCATTTGGCGAGTCACATGAGAACACACACTGGTGAAAAGCCTTTTCATTGTCAGTTATGCAAATACAAATGTGCAGAAAAAGGTTATCTAGTGAAGCACATGAGGACACACACTGGTGAAAAGTGATATTCAACGTCAGTTATGCAAACACAAATGTAGACAGTGTCCTGTTGAGTCACATGAGAACACACACTGGTAAGCGCCCTATTCGTGTAATTTGTGCATATAGCATGCACTTTAGTTAGTCAGACACATGAGAACTCTCACTGGTGAGTGAACGCCACTTTCTATAGTATCGCTCCGTACGTCATCGGGAGTGAACGCCACTTTCTATAGTCTCGCTCCGTACGTCATCGGGAGTGAACGCCACTTTCTATAGTCTCGCTCCGTGCGTCATCGGGAGTGAACGCCACTTTCTATAGTCTCGCTCCGTACATCATCGGGAGTGAACGCCACTTTCTATAGTCTCGCTCCGTACGTCATCGGGAGTGAACGCCACTTTCTATAGTCTCGCTCCGTGCGTCATCGGGAGTGAACGCCACTTTCTATAGTCTCGCTCCGTACGTCATCGGGAGTGAACGCCACTTTCTATAGTCTCGCTCCGTACGTCATCGGGAGTGAACGCCACTTTCTATAGTCTCGCTCCGTGCGTCATCGGGAGTGAACGCCACTTTCTGTAGTCTCGCTCCGTACGTCATCGGGAGTGAACGCCACTTTCTATAGTCTCGCTCCGTACGTCATCGGGAGTGAACGCCACTTTCTATAGTCTCGCTCCGTACGTCATCGGGAGTGAACGCCACTTTCTATAGTCTCGCTCCGTGCGTCTTCGGGAGTGAACGCCACTTTCTATAGTCTCGCTCCGTACGTCATCGGGAGTGAACGCCACTTTCTATAGTCTCGCTCCGTGCGTCATCGGGAGTGAACGCCACTTTCTATAGTCTCGCTCCGTGCGTCATCGGGAGTGAACGCCACTTTTTATAGTCTCGCTCCGTGCGTCATCGGGAGTGTACGCGCGCGCAATGTCTCCGTGCCGCCCACTCGCTTGTGACAATGCATTGTGTTAAATGTAAAAAATATATCAACAGTATCAGTCTACTATCGGAAAACTATGACACCCTGCTAGCGGAACATGAAGAATCGAAGCAGAAGATCAACGATCTCCAGAAGTCCGTCATGGCCGCCAATAATAAGTGTTGTTTACCTAGAGAAGTGCAATAGGGCACTTGAACAAAAAGTGCATGAATTCGAGCAATCATCACGGAAACATAATCTCGAAATTGTGGGTATCGAACAGCTGCCGAACGAAAATACCACATCAGTTGTTAAGAAACTCGGGGAATTGCTACAGGTGAGCTGCGAGGAAATCGAATGGGTTAGTCGTAAACAACAGAGGAAGAACAGTGGAAAGCCGCCCCCTATCGTGATAGGGTTCAAAACTGCGGGCAGCGCCACTCGTGATATGTGGCTTACTCGACGACGTAAACTAGCGGAAATGTCTAGCAGCATGACAACCGGTGGGAATCAAAAACATAAAATATATAATAATGAAGATCTCACTAAAAACACACGAGTATTACTCTGGAACACCAAGAAATAGCTGAGCGAGGCGTATAAATATATATGGGTTGCGAACGGCAGAATACTGGTCAAAAAAACGAATGGAGATAAGTCTGTGTGGGTGCGGTCAGATGGTGATATAAAGGTGCGTCCAGACTTGAACATTTCACCGAACCGAACAGCGAACATTTCGGCGAACTTGTTACGCTCAACTGTTCAACTGTTCAAATGTTCGCTGTTCGGTTCGGTGAAATGTTCAAGTCTGGACGCACCTTTAGAGATCTACTTAAAAAGTGAACCGCTTACCTAAAGTGAAGTACCTACCTACATTTTATTCGGTTACAACTAGGACGAAATGAACTTTTCTCTTTTTTTCTTCATAAATATGAATCTAGAATCCTTAGTAGATACTTCGGTTAGATCTCAATGTGTCAACAACATAAACAACTGGGTATCCAGTCCACCCTCGGCAACAGTTACGACTTGTGCTTATTACACATGAACATACGATCAATTAAAAAAACATTTTAACGAGTTCCTTGTATCCCTTAGTAATAATTTACATAAATTTAATATAGTACTCACTGAACCAAACATCAATTTTGAATATTTGTGTTTATTATTTGTGTTATAAAATTGAGGGTTTTACATTAAATTATTGGACCCGCACAGCGGGGGGGGGGGGGGTGTTGATATACGCGCGGGAGGAGCTCGCGGCTGGAGCACAGAGTACCTACAGAGGGGAAGCTTCTACAAGCGGCCCGCTGTAGGTACACTCACACATGCGCACGTTTGTCACCAACTGTACCGGTTGGGGGACCGAGCGGGCGTCCGTGAACCGTTGGTGAGTGTGTTTGTGTGAGTGTACCTACAGCGGGCCGCTTGTGGAAGCTTCCTCTCTGTAGATTTACTACTCGTGTGGCTAGAGTGCGCGAACCTAAATCGGCAGCCATAATGCACTCGGCTGAGACCTGAGTGCGTTTCCATTGTATTTCAGCAAGGTAATGATTACGTACATGTGATTTCTATTTATAGACCACCCAAGATTAATAATCAGGATAAAATAGTTCAGTTTCTTGATGAATTACGTAATATATTAAATAGCGTACCACATAACACGATAGTGATATTATGCGGTGACATAAATATAGATTTACTCAATAGTCAAAATAAGTATGTAAGTATGTACGAAAACCTGAATATATAAATAATCTGAATATGGATTTACTAAGTGTATTAATCGAGTGACGCGAAGAGAAGTATTAATGGGAAACCTGGTCGAATCCTGCTTAGATCACATTTGCGTTCGAGCACCTATGGCTCTTATTAAGTCGGCCATAATACGGCTCAAAATATCGGATCATTATCTTATATCGGCAGCGGTAGAGTGGAAACGCACTTTGCACGATAGTCGAAATACGGTGGTGAGTCCGATCGCTCTCGCGCACTCGAAGACAAGCGCATCGCACAGAGGGGAGGGGCGGGAAGCGGGGAGCGCGGGCCACGCGGCTGCCTCCCCGCGCCCCGCGTCCTCCGCCGCACCTGCCCCGCTGCGCGCGGTAAGGCAAAAATTGTTACTAGTTAACTTCAGCGATCTGAAAAGGTTATTAATAGACTGCCCGATCAAACTTTACGAAGCGCTTAGAAAGGTATTCGTAGACATATATGAAAGTTGTTATAGAACCGAGATAATTTCCAATTCTACTAGTAATCGAAATAAAAATAGTTGGATTAACGATAACTTGAAACAAATGTTATTATTAACGGTATTTTCCAGCTTATTTTTATTTTGTTTGAGTTTCTGAACGTTTTTCTATCAGAAAACAACAAAAAAACCAACAAAACCTGGTATAATTTTCTTCAGCAACTAATTTTAACTTTAAAACTGGAATTTTTTGCTAAAAACCTTAAATCTTCAATAACTCGGAAATTACTAAGTTTCGGATAGGACATTATATGAAAAAATTTGCTGCAAATGAGCTCTACTTTAAGCCCCTGCGAGGAATGTATCCTGTTACCAGTCACCCTGTATACTTGCATAACTTAAATTTATTAGTATCCATTAGTTATTAGTAGTTGCTAAGTTTTATATTGTAGGCATATTATATTATTAAGTATTTGTTATGAGATTAAAAGAGACTTACTACAGGCAAACCGAATAGTCGGTTTTGTAGGAAATAAGTTAGTTTTTAAGTTCATATTTGTAAAATAAATAATAATAAATAAATAAAAAAAGCCTTGTGAGTTACCTTTGTATACAGAACCAATTTGAATACCCTGGAATACTTATTCCGCTCAAAAAATTGGCCCCACGCAAAGTACAATCAAGTGTGCGGAGCTACAATGCTGCAAGCAACGCGCTGGTCAGTCTGCTGCGCGCTCGGTGACAGACTATAGCAGCTTTATACACGTATGTGATGAGATTGTTTTCGATTCATGAAGATACAAAAAAAAAACGGCGAAATATTCTGCAAAATGTTCTCAGTTGTGCTCAAATGGACTAGAAGTCACCAGTGTGTGTTCTCAGTGAAAAAGACGCTGGCGATAACTTAGGGACCGTTCAGATAGACCGGCGCGGAGAGCAGAGCAAATTTTAATCGCATTTAAAATAGAATCTTAAGCCATTGAAATAAGGTTTATATTTACATTTTATCTCTTTTATGATAAGAGGATGTTCGAGGATGCTCCCAAAAGAGATAAAATGTAAAAATAAACCTTATTTCAATGCCATAAGATTCTATTTTAAATGTGATTAAAATTTGCTCTGCTCTCCGCGCCGGTCTATCTGAACGGTCCCTTATAGGAAAGTAACGATGTAACGTAAAAAAACGATATGTAACCAGAGTGCGGACAATTGTAACGTATCTACGTGTTTATATTGAAAATTCAAATTTTCAAATTCAAAATTCATTTATTCAAAGTAGGTACACTGTACACTTTTTGAACGTCAATTTAGGAACAGGCAATGGTGATAATTACTTACGGAAACTTAAAACTAAAGCTACGAGGGTTCAAGAGCCCACAACAAACTCAGCCGGGTTTATTTTTTTTATTATCACCATCTTACAATATGGTATAGCCATAAAAATTATTTGAACTGTTGGCTTTTAGAGCAATCTATGTCCATGGATTTTTGTCATTAAAAAAATCTTTTAAGCTATAGTAAGATTTTTCAATTAATTTGCGTTTAATAAATCCCTTGAACTTATTGAGAGACATATCCAAAATGTTCTCTGGCAACATATTATAAAAACGTACAGAATTACCAACAAATGATTTTCCAACTTTCCGCAACCTAGTAGTGGGCAACACAAGTTTATCTTTATTTCTAAGATTAATGTTATGACATTCACTTTTTTTCTTAAATTTAAATCACATTAAAATTTTATATAATATGCGCCATAATAAAGGAATGCATGAATACCAAAATCGAGTTTCATTTAACTAGCTAATACTAAATCACAATGGACGGCAACACTGGTGACCCTGATGTAACAGAAGACCTATCGGAACTTGCGGCGATATCACTCAAGTCACGCATCCCCGTGTTTTGGCGCCACAAACCACGATTATGGTTCGCCCAATTTGAATTTATAGTTGCAAGCCAGAAATTCAGTGACGAAGCTTTTCAGTTCGCCGTCGGTCAACTCGAACTATGCGATATCGAGCAAATCAGCGACATCATTTTGGAACCTCCCGTCACCGCGTTATGTCATGCATATGGAGCTAGGAAGCCAAATACCTTCACAATTATTAAGGCGAATGCGAGACGTGTCTCAGAAATTATTTCCGGAGGAGACATACGCCAGTCTTTGACATTAAAATCGCAAACGAACGGCTAGTTCTGATTTTTTAATATGTTGTTAGGACCACTACCAGTAGTCTAAATTCAATTTTGCAGCTTCGAAAGACCTGTGCTAATTTTGTAGCACTCGAAAAACCGCGAAATTTTTGCACTTTTTTTGGGTTTTTCAATATAAGTCCTAAACTATGCGTTTCTAAAAAAATATTTTTCTATACTTTTTTAAAGTAGACTAAAATTGCTACAATTTAAGACCAAAACTAGCTCTTTAAATTCAATATTTATTGAGATACAGCTTTCCAAAAATTGACAATTAATTCCAAAAAAGTGAAATTTTAAGATTCGGTCAATTTTAAACCCTGATATCGGGGAAAATACTCATTTTACGAGTAAAGTTAATTGAAAAAATGTTGTAGTAAATATAATTAGCTTTAATTTAAACACTAAACAACGTCTGTAGCCCACATAGTTTACTTACAAATCCTAAAAGTTTAAAAAATGCAAAAATTGCAGTTTTCTCTTTAGTTTGTTTTGAATGTAATTTGAAAGAAAAAACCATGTACATCCACAAGAAATATGTATTAAAACTATTACTAAGTATTTAAATTAAGTATTTATAATGTTATTTATTCAAGAAAAAAATTATTTATATTATTATTGATATTTATTGATTTTTATGAAACATATTAATCTGTATTAAAATGACATTATGAGTTCCGAGCAATATAAGTCGTAAACTACGCATTTTTCTTTAATATTTTCTATACATTTTTAAAGTAGACTAAAATTGCTACAGTTTGACATCAGAACCAGTTCTGTAGCTTCAATAATTGCCGAGATACAGCTCTCCTAAAATTGAACTTTTTTCAAAAAAAGTGAAAATTTAAGAGTTGGTCAATTTTCTGTGTAGAATTATAGGTAAAAATGTTATAGTAAATCTAATTAACTTTAATTTAAGGGTAATACGACATCTCTAGGACATATAGTTTACTCACAAATCTTAAAAGTCCAAAAAATGGGAAAACAATTTTCGTAAATTTGCTCTGCTTAGTTTGGTTTTTGAGTACCTTGAAAGGAAAAACCATGAACATCCACAAGAAATGTACATTTAATCTATTATTATAGTATTCATAATGTTATTTATGAAAAAAAAAATTATTTATCTTATTTTATTGATATTTATGAAGCATATTAACCTGCATTACAAAGATATTATTTTTGGTTATAATTGTTTATTATGGTTTGTGAGTAAACTATATGGCCTAGAGACGTCGTTCCACCCTTAAATTAAAGCTAATTAGATTTACTACAACATTTTGACTATAATTTTACCCTTATAATGAGTATTATCCTCAAGATGGCGGTCGAAAATTGACCAAATCTTAAATTTTCACTTTTTTTGGAAAAAGTTCTATTTTAGGAGAGCTGTATCTCGGCAAGTATTGAAGTTACAGAAGTGGTTCTGGTGTCAAATTGTAGCAATTTTAGTTTACTTTAAAAATGTATAGAAAATATTTAAAAAAAATGCGTAGTTTACGACTTATATTGCTCGGAACTCATAATGTCCTTTTAATACAGATTAATATGTTTCATAAAAATCAATAAATATCAATAATAATATAAATAATTTTTTTCTTGAATAAATAACATTATAAATACTAAATATAAATACTTAGTAATAGTTTTAATACATATTTCTTGTGGGTGTACATGGTTTTTTCTTTCAAACTAGGTACATTCAAAACAAACTGAAGAGAAAACTGCAATTTTCCCATTTTTTAAACTTTTAGGATTTATAAGTAAACTATATGGGCTACAGACGTCGTTTATTGTTTAAATTAAAGCTAATTATATTTACTACAACATCTTATCAATTAACTTTATCCGTAAAATGAGTATTTTCCCCGATAGCGGGGTTTAAAATTGACCAAATCTTAAAATTTCACTTTTTCGGAATTAATTGTCAATTTTTGGAGAGCTGTATCTCAGCAAATATTGAATTTAAAGAGCTAGTTTTGGTCTTAAATTGTAGCAATTTTAATCTTCTTTAAAATCGTATAGAAAATATTTTTTTTAAACCCATAGTTTAGGACTTATATTGAAAAAAACCAAAAGTAGTGCGAAAATTTCGCGGTTTTTCGAGTGCTGCAAAGTTAGCACAGGTCTTTCGAAGCTGCAAAATTGGATTTACACTACTGGTAGTGGTCCTAACAACATATTAACAAGCTATAATTTAAAAATTAAAAAATCCCGACTGCCATGCTAAAAAACGAACTAAAAAATTAATAAACTACCACCGTACCACTTACAGTGTAGTTGTTATTTATTTTGTTTTTCATGATTTGTCACTCCAAATTGATTGAAAACATATAGATTGTATACATTTTCGTACTCGCCTTTTATTTTGATACCCCACTCCTCGAGTGGGGTATCAAAATGGGTCTTGAAGAAAAAAATTTTTTTCAGCCCGCACATTAAAGTGCATAACATTCGCCATTTTGATTTTTTATGAACCCAGTAACATTTGCGCCGTCAAGACAAATCTAATGACGTATAATTTACCAAAATAGGTTGAGCCGTTAAGTAGTTACGAACTGACATAGGAAACGGTCATTTTCTACGATTTATCACTCCAAATTGTTTCCAAATATATAAATTTATACATTTTCGTATTTGCCTTTTGAATCCCTTTATTTTGATACCCCACTCGAGGGTCTTGAAGAAAAAATTTTTTTTCAGCTCGCACATTAAGTCCGCCATTTAGATTTTTTTTTTAATTTAGGTACCCTATAACACTCGCGTCATTGAGACAAATCTAATGACGTATCATTTATCAAAATCCGTTGAGCCGTTGATTAGTTACAAGCGGACATAGGAATGGACATACATACACACAGGTGAAACACATATACCCAGTCGGGTAAACCAGTCGGGTAAATAAATAAACAAGCTATAATTTAAAAATTAAAAAAACCCGACTGCCATGCTAAAAAACGAACTAAAAAATTAATAAACTACCACCGTACCACTTACAGTGTAGTTGTTATTTATGTTGTTTTTCATGATTTGTCACTCCAAATTGATTTAAAACATATAGATTGTATACATTTTCGTACTTGCCTTTTAAAGCCCTTTATTTTGATACCCCACTCGAGGGTCTTGAAGAAAAAATTTTTTTTCAGCCCGCACATTAAAGTGCATAACATTCGCCATTTTGATTTTTTATGAATTTTATGTACCCAGTAACATTTGCGCCGTCAAGACAAATCTAATGACGTATAATTTATCAAAATAGGTTGAGCCGTTAAGTAGTTACGAACTGACATAGGAAACGGTCATTTTCTACGATTTATCACTCCAAATTGTTTCCAAATATATAAATTTATACATTTTCGTATTTGCCTTTTGAATCCCTTTATTTTGATACCCCACTCGAGGATCTTGAAGAAAAATTTTTTTTTCAGCTCGCACATTAAAGCGCATAAAGTCCGCCATTTTAATTTATTTTTTAATTTAGGTACCCTATAACACTCGCGTCATTGAGACAAATCTAATGACGTATCATTTATCAAAATCCGTTGAGCCGTTGATTAGTTACAAGCGGACATAGGAATGGACATACATACACACAGGTGAAACACATATACCCAGTCGGGTAAAAAAATCAGAACTAGCCGTTCGTTTGCGATTTTAGCCACTTTTGGAGTCAAATTTGACTGCACTATTAAGACTACTGTGGATGAGTCACCTCCCTCCCTCCCTCACTCGTTTCATCTCAATTCTCGACCGATCTCGACCAATGTCTGAATGCAGTCTGAATGAATATTTGTGCAAGTTATTTACAAGCAACATCAATTCTATCAACTTGTAATACAATTTTCTACTAGAAAAAAAAAATAGTTCTCTGTGAAGTCGGTTTACGGATGACATTTTTACGTGTTAACGTCATAAGAAAACATTGCCTCTCTATCGCTTGTTCCGCGCTCTCGCTTGCGCGCTCGGCTATGCCGGCTGATCGTGCTTTCTCTATCGCTTGTTCCGCGCTCTTGCTTGCACGCGGTAGGTACGTGACAATGAGTCATGCTTTTACGTGCGTGCGACTGGCATTCATTTATTAATAAGACGTTAATATCACGTCAAAAAAATGAAAGGTTATTTTTTACACTAAAAGGTTACTTTTTTATTTATTTTAGGTAGCTTTTGACATGACCGTACTGGCAACACTGTAGAAGTTAGAACTTTACTAAATTACTTGTCTGGATTCGTGAAAACGCTTACTTAAAATTAAGTTAAAATTTAGTTAACTACTTGACAACTAAATGTGTGTAAATCAAGCTTATGTATGAATGGGTTTTAGTCCCGATTTAAGTTGTCTCACTTCCGTAGTAAAGCTCTTATTTCTTAGTCCGGCAGCCCTGGAACAAATAAGTGATTAATAACAAGCTGAATTTTCGTGAGTAGGTTCGTTTCGCAGAAACGACTAACTTTTTATCTATGAAAATTCTCGATGGAGGTAGAAATCGAGTGCGCACTGCGCAGGTGTTAAACATTTCGATTCGCTCGGGAATCGGGAAATCGTTCCACTTTTGTAGGACTATATGGCCATTTCATTTAACAAGTACCTGACTTTTTGTATGCAGCTTAGTAAATACTTGTATAATGAAATGGCTACATAGGTAGTCCTACTTTAGTGGAATAATTTCCCACGCGAGCGAATCGAAATGTTAAACACCATGCGCACTCGAGTAAGTACCTCCATCGAGAATTTTCAAAGCTTATAAAAGCTTATAATAAGCATAAAAAACTTGGTCGTCTCGTCGAATCGAACCTACTCACGAAAATTCAGCTTGTCACTAATCACTAAAAAATTTGTTCCAGGACTGCCGGACTATGTGATTTTTTAAATAAAAGAATCCTTACGCCACAGATAACGGAATAAGAGAGATATGGTAAGGGGGCGTGGTGCGTGCGAACTCATGGGGTGTAAAATGCACCTAATAACCGCATCTATTTAGACGTCTATTGCTGCATGTGTATTTGTAGCAACAGCTGGTAGGGACAAACTGGCGACAGCAGATTTCAATACAATTTGATTCATAGGGCCCATCTCCCTTATTCCATTATCTGTGCCTAACGGCCTGTTTCACCACCTTCTGATAAGTGTTGGATAGCCTAAACGTAAGTTTTGTCACTTTCTTATTTTATGTCAAGTGACAAAGACAAAAGTTGTAGATAGCTATCTAATACATATCAGAAGGTGGTGAAACAGGCACTTACTCTCGTATCATGAAAAAGGACTCTCTGTACATAGAAGAAGAACTATATTACGCAATCACCCAACTTGGAATCGGACACCGAGTTCGGCCTGCAGTGCGACGACGGAGTCAGCGATGAGGACCAGCATGAACCGTCGGCAGGTGTGACAGAGCTACCTTCCCCCTAACCTCAGCGTCTCACAGCGCGCCCTGCGTGCAACCGCCCGTGCCGCATGCAGTCCGCTTTGCGAGCATTAGTAGGGCATACTCCGACAAAAAACTCGTGAGTTGAAGCCGTTTTCGTAGTTCCGTAAAAATTAAAAATTTAATACACCGCCGACATTCGCCATTTTGTGGTGGCGGTCATCTTGGATTTACATAGTTCTATTCTACTAGTCAAGTCAAGTCCTTTCATTTGATACCCATATTAAGGGAGTTGTGACAAAATATGTAATCCGCCATTTGTAGCGGCGGCCATCTTGGATAGATTTTCATCGAACATAGCTAACAACACTCGACTAATTCACCTTTCAAGCAAAAAAAACCGCATTCAAATCGGTTCACCTGTCTGGTCTGTGCGCTACAGGGGATCAGACAGACACACACACAGACACGTCAAACTTATAACACCCCGTCGTTTTTGCGTCGGGGGTTGAAAAGGACTGTGTCACACTGGCTCGGGACCAGCTCCCAGTGGGACATTAGATAGAGAATGCAGATGCCTTTGCAAAGCTCGCTACTGAAACAGATTCTTTAAAGTTATTTTTAACCCTCGACGCAAAAACGACGGGGTGTTATAAGTTTGACGTGTCTGTGTGTGTGCGTCTGTCTGTTCCCCTGTAGCGCTCAAACGGGTAGACCGCTTTGAATGCGGTTTTTTTGTTTGAAAGGCGAATTAGTCGAGAGTGTTGTTAGCTATGTTTGATGAAAATTGGTCCAAGATGAGTGATGACCGCCGCTACAAAATGGCGGATTACATATTTTTCACAACTCCCTTAATAAGGGTATCAAATGAAAGGGCTTGACTAGTAGAATAGAACTATGTAAATCCAAGATGGCCGCTACCACAAAATGGCGAATGTCGGGGTTTTTTAAATTTATAACAACCGTACTCAAGCTGATGTACTCTTGCAAAATCCGACATTAACAATTCTTGGAATTCATTGTGTTACCTTTCGTCAGTCTGTATGGTTATGCCCGACTTGCACACCTCGGAATCCGAATATCGAAAAACCGGCTCTGCCGTGCCATTACAATACACTGTATCTTCAGATACAGTGTTTTGTCGTAACATCGATAAATGAGCTCCTCGCACAAGGTAACATATAATGGCTATTAAATATTTCTATTAATTTGTATAAATACTGTGAAACTCCTTTACTTTTCTTTGTATATTATTATTGATTTCTTTTCGTGCTTTTCAAAATCATTTGCCTTATTATTAGAAAATAGTAATTTAGATTTCATCATGCAAAATTTTGTCAACATACCCACATTTTGTAATTTAATTTTCTTAAATCATTCATTAGTAATCTTTTGGCCTTCAGCTTTCTATATTAATCATTCCAATCATTGTAAACTCCGTTCTGATTGTTTAACCCATCGGCAATTCTACTGCGTGTATGTTTCTACACTTACCGATGGGTGAGCCCAGAACGGGAATTTGATTTGCCACCTACTTAGGATTGGTATGATCAATTGCAGGAGCGGCGTGCCGCCTGAAACTCCATCTTTAGCGGCGTACCACCTATCTTCAGCAACGTGACGCTTTCGAGATAGCGACGTGTCGTCTTCATGCTAGCGGCGTACCGCCTAAAGTTTTATCCGTAGCGGCGTACCTACCTACCGCCCTTGACGCCACACCACAGAGCGACACCGTGCATCTTGCCTCGCTGTTGCCAATTAGACGTGGGCCACCCTCCATCTTCCGGCCCCATGACCAGGGAAGTACATACGTACAGCGTCAAGTCAAAGCAGATTTAAGGCCGTACCTCACGACCGAACCAATAAAAAAATAAATTCGTGTGCCCCGTTGAGTTAGCCGCGGTAAATAATATTATTCATTATAATAAACGGGATTTAATATTTGTATTTTGCTGCCGTTTTATTTATTTACCACCTTATTTAAATATTCTTTTACTCCCCGGTGCCAATGGACACAGAGCCTATTATATTATTTTAAAGTTGTAATTCAGTACTTCGAATATTTATTTTGCTTTCCGCTTAGGGCGCTGCAGCGCTGGCTGTAGGCGAATGGCCGAATGTGTTGGCGAAATCAAACCTTAAAACGAGCCAGTTTAGTTCCATTTCACTCTGAAGTTATTGTGTTCCGATACCCGAATTTCAATCATCGTTGCCACAATGTACAAAGTCGGCATAAGGACCTGTACCCACTATGATCCCTCGTCCTGTAAGTGTGGAAAGGCTTTTAATTCAATAAAAGTCGATAAGTACATGTTAGATACAATTTTTTATTTGGGTTTTATTTATACAAAAGTTCAAAATCATGAGAAAAATGAAATATCCCACAGTAGGTATTAGCTGAGCTGGCTCCTGAGGACATAAGGCAGGTGGAGGAGAAATGATTTCCGAAAATATTAGTATCAGATCTCTATCTGTGGTCATTCTGTGACTTACATCTGCACGAGGCCAGCAAATTAAACTCATTGAAATTTTAAATGACGCAATAAAATAGTAGTAAATCCTACTAATATTATAAACTAGTGGACCCGGCAGACTTTGTCCTGCCCGGTGACATACTGACATCAGCGCCACCTACTGAGACCCGGTATGCTACCTGTACCTATCCGGTAATTGTGTTTTCAAACCCTCCAGGAACCCATTGAAATATACACACAAAATTTCATCCAAATCGGTCCAGCCGTTTAGGAGGAGTTAGATGACAAACACACGTACCTACGGAAGAATTCTATAGGTACAGGTGAGAGAGTTTACCGTATCCACGCGACGGGATTTGAATTTTTTTTTTATTTATTTATTTATTATTATACCTATACAATATACTTACATAGTTCATATTCTTACAACTTAACAACTTAATGGTTTAATAGCTGAGTATTATAAACAAAAAGATCACTTTAATAGTAAGGTAGGTTAGGTGTCTAGGTCATGTGTCTAGGGATGTTTGACAGTTACGAAACCCATGAACATTTTGTATGGGAAAATGTTTTTACTTTTATTTTATTTTTTCGTCAATTTTCCAATGTTTTTAATAGTTATTCTGCTATTCGGGACGGAGACAAATACAACAAATCAATAACCATGAAAATCGCTCCAGCCGTTCTCGAGTGTTCGAACTAACACGACTTTGTTTTATATATATATATATATGTGAAAGTATGGATGTTTGGATGTTTGTTACTCAATCACGCAAAAACTACTGCATGGATTTGGCTGAACTTTGGGATGGAGATAGATTATACCCTGGATTAACACTTAGGCTACTTTTTATCCTACTATTAATTTCTCAATGTTTTTATCCCGGAAACGCTACACATTCATAAAAATACTCATTAAAATAAAGAACAATATAAACATGTAGATATGTAACAATTGTCTTCACTCTGGTTGTATATCGCTACTTTCCTATGACAAGTTATCCCCAGTGTCTTTTTACTGAGAACAAACTAAAAAAATTAACACTTTACGATACCCCACACTATGGGGTAGACGAGAAAATATTCATCCTCACTTTACATGTAGGGGAGCTACCCTATAAAAATATATTTATCAATATTTTATTTCGCCACTTTGTCGACGTGATTAATATTTATACCCATGCCAAATTACAGATTTCTAGCACTAATAGTCTCTGAGATTAACCGAGGACAGACGGACGGACAGACAGACAGACGGACATGGCGAAACTATAAGGGTTCCTTGTTTACTACGGAACCCTAAAAACATCGAAATATTCTGCAAAAATGACCTGCTGTAGTTAAATGGAGTTGAAGTCACCAGTGTGTGTTCTCATGTGACTCAACAGGACACTGTCTACATTTGTGTTTGTATAACTGACGTTGAATATCACTTTTCACCAGTGTGTGTCCTCAGGTGCTTCACTAGATCACCTTTTTCTGCACATTTGTATTTGCATAACTGACAATGAAAAGGCTTTTCACCAGTGTGTGTTCTCATGTGACTCGCCAAATGACCACCTTGCGCAAATTTAGAAGTGCATACCTTACAAGTATATGGTTTTTCACCAGTGTGTTTTCTCATGTGTACCACTAAACCAGTTTTACGTGCACATTTGTATTTGCATAACTGACAATGAAATGGCTTTTCACCAGTGTGAGTTCTCATGTGGTCCTTCAAATTACCACTTAACGCAAATTTACAATTACATAACCTACAAGGATATGGTTTTTCACCAGTGTGTGTTCTCATGTGACTCACCAAACAAGAATTTTGCGTGAATTTACAATTGCATAACTTACAAATAAATGGCATTTCACCAGTGTGTGTCCTCATATGCTGCACTAGACCACCTTTTTGTGCACATTTGTATTTGCATAACTGACAGTAAAATGGCTTTTCACCAGTGTGTGTTCTCATGTGTACCACTAAAGTACTATTACGTCCACATTTGAAATAGCATAACTGACAATGAAATGGCTTTTCACCAGTGTGTGTTCTCATGTGTCGCACCAAAGCACAATTATGCCTAAATTTACAATTGCATAACTTACAACTAAATGGCATTTCATCAGAGTGTATTTTCATGTGACTCAGCAAATTAGAATTTAGCGCAAATTTACAATTGCATACCTTACAAGTATATGGTTTTTTACCACTGTGTGTTTTCATGTGTCTCACTAAGTGACTTTTATAAGCAGACTTGTATTTGCATAACTGACAATGAAATGGCTTTTCACTAGTGTGTGTTCTCATGTGACTGACCAAACTAGAACTATACCCAAATTTAGAATTGCATAACCTACAAGTATATGGTTTTTCACCAGTGTGTGTTCTCATGTGTTTCACTATGTGATGCTTGTTAGCAGACTTGTATTCGCATAACTCACAACTATAACGCTTTTCGCCGGTGTGAGAGCGCATATGAGTCGTTAAATCGCTTTTGTTTTCTAATTTGTCTCGGTTATACTTGCGAGTGAAAGGTTTCACTTCAGTATGAGTTTTTATGTGTTTTACTAAGAGACGTTTTCGTTCAAACATATTTTTACAAACATCACAAGTAAACCGATTGTTTCCAATAAATGAACAACTTTCATCAACATCATTTGAACAATTTGTTTTACTTTGTAATGTTCTAGATACATTACGATTATTAGCGTTTAGTTTATCAGTAACTGGTTCAATGTCTTCATTATCAATATGACACTGATTGTCACAAGAAGTAACAGCATTCTGGGTTTTTACCAGCGAGTGACAAGATGAATCTGGAATTGGTACAACTTTCTTAGTGGTTTTAAAAACATCATATAATTTGACGACACAATTCGTCCATCTATCAATGTTTGTTCTACTGCTGGTATCGAATGATCGGTTGTTAATTTTGAATACTTCTGCACTTCTCTGGACTGTATCGGCTTCTTCAGCTCGCGTTTTGTTTTCGTTATTCGTCGCAAGTGTCTCGGACGAAGGCGCCACTGAAACCAATTATATTGCTTATTATATTATATCTTAAACCAATTATTACAAGTATAAATTGAAAATTTAAAAAAACCCCGACATTCGCCATTTTGTGGTGGCGGCCATCTTGGATTCGCATAGTGCTATTCTACTAGTCAAGTCCTTTCATTTGATACCCATACTAAAGGAGTTGTGAAAAAATATGTAATCCGCCATTTTGTAGCGCCGGCCATATTGGATCGATTTTCATCAAACTTAACTAACAACACTCTCGACTATTTCACCTTTGAAACAAAAAAACCGCATTCAAATCGGTCCACCCGTTTGAACGCTATAGGGGAACAGACAGACACACACACACACACACACACACACGCACACACACACAGACACGTGAAACTTAAAACACCCCGTCGTTTTTGCGTCGGGGGTTAATAATAAATAGTGATTGATATTACACAGTGTTCCCGGGATCGAACTAGCGATATTTTATGGGCGTATTTTACAACTCATTACCACTCTAAAATTACATAGGCCCTAGGGGGAGGGGCCCCCTCCCAGGGACTATATATAGACTTCAATATTTTTTAACAATTTTTTTTTATTCCAAAGCATTTTTGATCGAGTTTTGTTAACATTTTACACTTGTTTGTTTGGTGTTTAGAGATGGAGAATTTTATATTCAATTGAATAAGGCCATTTAAAGACCAGTACGGCAACAGACTTTTGAGTTATTACATTTTTTGTTCGCACATACCATAAAAACGCACATCAAATTGATATGGCTGACCCTGGGAGGAAGAAGGGGGGTAGGCCCTATTAAGTGGTATTTTTAGAGTGATCATGAGTTGTAGAATACGCCCCTAAAATATCGCTAGTTCGATCCCGGACACACTGTATAGATACACCACACGTAAGAAAGATGTTTCAAAACGGGCAACATATGTATGTGTACGCTTCCTACAAAAATTGAGGAATTTATATTTTCTAAATTGCCTCTGGTCTGGTGGGTCGCTTCAGCCGTGGCTAGCCACCACTCTACCAGCAAAACCACGTTCCGGTACTGTCGTGTAGAAAACGTTTCAGAGGTATGGGTTTAATTAAAACTGCCGTAACTGTTGCAGGTTAGCCCGCTTCCATCTTAAAACTGCTTCGTCACATATCATCAGGTGAGATCGCAGTCAAGGGCTAACTTATAGAGGAATAAAATTAAAAAACGAAAGCGGCCAAGTGCGAGTCCGACTCGCGCACCGAGGGTTCTGTACAAAGAGACCGGTATACTACCGGTATATACAGCGTCGCAGTTTGTTAACAACGATAGTCTTTGCGAGACAAAACATTCATGTTTATAGACAGAGAAGTGACACACTGGGGACCGACACACAGTCAACACACTGGGGACCGACACACACACAGTCGACACACTGGGGACCGACACACAGTCGACACACTGGGGACCGACACACAGTGGACACACTGGGGACTAACACACACACACATGCAGTCGACACACTGGGGACCGACACACACACAGTCGACACACTGGGGACCGACACACAGTCGACACACTGGGGACCGACACACAGTGGACACACTGGGGACCGACACACACACACACACACAGTCGACACTGGGGACCGACACACAATGGACACACTGGGGACCAACACACAGTCGACACACTGGGGACCAACACACAGTCGACACACTGGGGATCGACACACAGTCGACACACTGGGGAGTGGGGACCGACACACAGTCGACACACTGGGGACCTCGACACACTGGGGACCAACACACAGTCGACACACACACAGTCGACAAACTGGGGACCGACACACACACAGTCGACACACTGGGGACCGACACACAGTCGACACACTGGGGACCGACACACACACACACACAGTCGACACTGGGGACCGACACACAATGGACACACTGGGGACCAACACACAGTCGACACACTGGGGACCAACACACAGTCGACACACTGGGGATCGACACACAGTCGACACACTGGGGAGTGGGGACCGACACACAGTCGACACACTGGGGACCGACACACAATGGACACACTGGAGACCGACACACAGTCGACACACTGGGGACCTCGACACACTGGGGACCAACACACAGTCGACACACACACAGTCGACACACTGGGGACCGACACACAGTCGACACACTGGGGACCGACACACACACACATAGTCGACACTGGGGACCGCCCCACAATGGACACACTGGGGACCGACACACAGTCGACACACTGGGGACCAACACACAGTCGACACACTGGGGAGTGGGGATCGACACACAGTCGACACACTGGGGACCGACACACAATGGACACACTGGGGACCGACACACAGTCGACACACTGGGGACCGACACACAGTCGACACACTGGGGACCGACACAGTCGACACACTGGGGACCGACACGCAGTCGATACACCGATACACACGTCACAAACAAAATTTATACAAAGTGTCAAAACACATTCATTATCAGCCGCCCAGGAGATAGTATGATCTACAATGGTTCGCTACATCGATAGAGCTACATACATACATAATGTAAGTTTTGTTTTGAAAAGAGCAACTGCCGGCTCTTCTGAAATTAGTGAATGAAATAAATGATGTAGAGTTACCTGCAGTCGGCGCCGAGTGCAAGGCAGGGGGAGTGTCATCGCGCGTCTTCTGAGTGGCCCGCCTGTAACATAATATAATATATAACATAAGTATATCAGAGTGACTAGTGTACCGGAGAGCCACTCGCTAGCGCGCAGCTGTGCGGTGTGTGTGGCCCGCCTGTAACATAATATAATTTATTTATTTATTTATTTATTTATTTATTATTATAAACATACTTAGATCTATCCTTACAGGTACAACCTAATTCGATAGATAAGTAGACCTTATATTTATTATTATATTATATAACCTTATAAATTAATATTTACATATAAAACACATTGTGACTTTTGTGAACTCGGCCAGTGAACAAGAGAAGACATCTATATGTTCAGCGACCACGTTGATCGTGTGCGTCGCGCGTGTGAGCGGCGCGCGGCGCAGCAGGCCGGTGCGCGCGCGCGGCACCGCCAGCAACGGCGGCCTGCGTCTGCGCGTCGCGCTCTCTCGCGGCGCGCACAACCTCAGCTCCTGCAGAATGGCAGGGTTGTGCACCTTACCCCTTAGGACCTTGAACAAATATGTCGCCAGAGCCAATTCCCTCCTAGCCTCCAGTTTGCTGTATCCGACCATGCCCATGACGAACATAGTAGGATACAGCAATGGATATCCAGGATACACTCCATATAATTTGAGGTACAGAAACCTTAAAAATTTATTTTGTACCCTTTCTAACATCGTTTTATACTTCGATTCACTCGGTGACCATATGATTGCATTGTACTCCAGGTGGCTTTTCACGAGGGCTTCATATAAAGCTCGTAATGCCTCGATGTTCGTGAATGCATTGGCTTGCCGTAATACAAAGCCGAGATTGCGGTACGCTCGCTTACAGACCTGGAGTACATGCTGTCTGAAATTCAGGTCGGCATTAAAGTGGACACCGAGATCCCTAACTTCCTCGACGCGCTGCAGCGGCTGCCCCTGCAGCTGGTACTGGTGGCGGCGCGGAGCGCGCGCGCGACTGAACGTCATGACGGAACATTTGGAGACATTAAAATAGAGTCTATTTCGCTGGCTCCATTCGCTGACTGCATCTATGTCCCTCTGTAATCTATCATGATGCGAGTTATCTCCCACCTCCATAACTAATTTTAGGTCGTCAGCGAACAACAGGCATGTCGACTCGGTGACCACCTCCGGTAAGTCATTCACCATCAAGATAAATTGGAGGGGCCCTAAGTTGCTACCCTGACTGACGCCTGACCTCGTATAGTAGGGCTGTGACCGCTGTCCGCCGCAGTCTACGTACTGACGTCTATCCCGCAGGTAGCTCGCGAAGAAGGCGAGCGTCTTCGGTATACAGCCGACGCGTGCGAGTTTCGACAGTAGTACATCGTTGTCTACCGTATCGAACGCCTTCCTAAAATCGAAGTAAGCTACGTCTACCTGTACTCTGGCATCCACCGCTGGCACTAACCGCGTCATAAGATGCAGCAAGTTCCCGGTCGTTCCTCGCCCGGGACGAAATCCGTGCTGCGCGTCGGACAACTGAGCGCTCACCTGCTCGTATAAACAATTATGTACGGCCGACTCGAACACCTTCGCTGGAGTACACAGGACTGCCACGGGCCGGTAGTCACTGGGCTCGGAACCTCCCCGGCCTTTCGGCACCGGTACTACTCGAGTGAGTTTCCAACGGTCGGGAAATACTGCCGTCGCAATGCAAGTGTTGAATAGATGTAGCAGAGGTTCCACTAGCACCCGCCGGCAATCCTTGAAAACGAACGGCGGTATTCCGTCCGGTCCTACCGAGCGCTTCGGCGGCAGCCGCGCGAGCGCCCGGCCCACCGTCCGCGGAGACATGCGCCCCAGCTCAACACGCCCGCCGCGACCGCCGCCGACACGCTCAGTGTGGCCGGCTCTGGATTATATACAGATCGAAAAAAACTAGCGAACGCCTCCGCACACTCTCGGTCTGACAGCACTCGTCCGTCCTTTACTAATGTTTGTCGGTTCGAGTTCGAGAGGAACCTCATGTAGCTCCAGAACGCCTTCGGATCCGTCGCCAAGTGGTTCTGTACGCGGTCTCGGTATCTGTCGTGCGCGACCGCCGTCGCCGACTTCACTGCCGCCCTGAGTCGCGCGAACGCCGCGTAGTCGCTCTGTGACTTACTTTTTTTGTATCGCTTGTGCAAAATGTATTTCTTTCGTATGTCCCTTATTATTTCAGCACTGTACCAAACCGGGTAAATATATCTACTATTATTATTAGGCGGTCGCCTCTTTAGGGGTACACACTCATCGAAAATATCATTTATTTTAGCATAGAACAGATTCAAAATAGATTCTGAGTCACTCAGAGTGTAAATTTCAGACCAGTCTGTCGTTGCCAGTAAATGATATAATCGTTGGAAATCAGCCTTGTTAAAATTCCATTGTTTAAATGTCACCTGATTATATGAGTACGGGCAAGGTTCCTGGAGTGCATCACTGACGGGCGAGGCGGGCGAGGCGGGCGAGGCGGGCGAGGCGGGCGAGGCGGGCGAGGCGGGCGAGGCGGCGACGGGCACGGCTACAGCCAGCGGCGGGTGGTAGCCGTCTACCGGCTCCAGGGCCTCGTCCCCCAAGCGAACCTCTACGGCGCCGCGGCCGCTCAACACTAGATCTAGTTGCCTATCGTTACAGTTCGGTACCTCGTTATACTGGACGAGTTCACAGAAGCCCATAAAATACTCATAATAATTACGTATCTGGGTATTACACGAAAACAAGTTAAAGTCGCCTAATATTATCACATTATTCTTATACCTACTACATAATTTCTCTAATAAATTAAACATTATCATATACTCATTTTCATCAGCTTGCGGTGGGATATATACAACGCAACAAGTGAATAAAAACCTATTTTTCATATGCACCGTAGAACAGATTATCTCAAAGTTATATTTGTTTACATCTATGTTGTCAGGCATCGATACTCGGCGCAACTGGAACTGCGGAGTGGCAACTAAAAGCGCGCCACCCAGCTTGCGGCCGTCCGCTCGATCGCACCTCAATATAGGGTAGCCAGGTAAAGCGAGTGGGGGGTAAGGGAGTGCACCTCCATCTCAGCACTCCAATTGTCAACCTCACCTGCACGTGGTGCCCCCTGCTAATCAACAGACGAGGCTCTGACGACCGACAAATGGCGGTATAACCATTTCATATCGGCTAGACTACAGAAATGGCAAGGGCCGATGTCGGGCAGCAGCGACATCGGTGCAATAGTCTAGCCCTGCGATCGCCAACCCGCCTGCCCAGCGTGGCGATTATGGGCATACCCTTGTATGGATATTAGAACAAAGCCACAGCCCCTAGTCCCCGGCGGCCCCGCTATTCCTAGCTCTGGCAGCGGTTACGGTAACGGCGGGGCAGGGGGTGTCAAGAATCTCCGGAAGAGATTCCGCTGCCAACCCCGACGACTGGACCTGGCAACATATAACGCACGCACTTTGAGGACCGACGAAAAGATTATCGAGCTGGAAGAAGCAGTGAGCAAGTTGAAATGGGGTGTCATAGGATTATCTGAAGTCCGAAGAGAGGGGGAGGACTCGATAATCCTTAAATCCGGCAACTTGCTTTACTACCGGGAGGGTGATCAAAAATCCCAGGGTGGTGTCGGGTTTCTCGTCCACAGGTCCCTCGTTAACAACATTGTGCAAGTCGAAAGTGTGTCGAGCAGGGTAGCGTACCTTATACTCAGAATAACCAAACGGTATTCGCTGAAGGTCATACAGGTCTACGCACCGACATCGACACATACCGACGAGGAGGTAGAGGTCATGTATGAGGATATATCAAAAGCCATGCATGCCTCTAACACCTACTACAATGTTGTGATGGGGGACTTCAACGCAAGGCTGGGTAAGCGAAGCAGTGCAGAGTTGAAAGTGGGACAATTTGGCTATGGGCGACGGAACCATAGGGGCCAAATGTTGGCCGACTTCATGGAGAAAGAGGGCCTCTATATGATGAACTCTTTCTTCGAGAAGCGGCCACACAGGAAATGGACCTGGATGAGCCCCGACGGTTCTACGAGAAATGAGATCGACTTCATCATGTCTACAAAACGGCACGTATTCAATGATGTCTCTGTGATCAACAGGGTAAAAACCGGCAGCGATCACCGTATGGTAAGAGGCACATTGAATCTCAAAATAAAGCTTGAAAGGGCCAGACTGATGAAGTCAACGCTCCGACCTTCTCGTGCCCATATCCAGAACCCCGAGAGCTTCCAACTCGAATTGCAAAACCGATTCGCTTGCCTGGCAGATTGCGATTCAGTGGACGATTTGAACAACAGGCTGGTGGAAACTGTCCATGCGGTCGGGTCTAAGTTCTTTAAGACCCACCGTAGAAATAGAACCAAAAAATTCTCAGACCATACTCTCAATCTCATGGAACAAAGACATGAAATGAGACTGCAGTCTTCAGAAGACGCCCTTGCTTATCGGCGGATTAATAGACAGATCTCTAAATCACAGACACGCGATCTGCGATACTTCAACACCGAACGTATCAAAGAGACCATTGAGCGTAACAAAGGCTCAAAGGTGTTCGCGAGAGATCTGTCTATCGGTCAGAGCCAGCTGACGCGACTGAAGACCGACAACGGTAGTCTCATTTCGTCAAAACCTGAGATTTTGAGGGAGGTCGAGAAGTTCTACGGACAGTTATACACCTCAACACAGAAGCCTGTTGAAGATTTGGCTAAAGATCCCAGAGCCAAACTGACCCGACACTATACCGAAGATATCCCGGACGTCAGCCTATACGAGATTAGTATGGCTCTCAAGCAGCTTAAAAACAACAAGGCACCAGGTGATGACGGAATCACTGCAGAACTCCTGAAGGCGGGTGGAAGACCAATACTCAAAGTCCTTCAGCGATTGTTCAATTCCGTCATTCACGAGGGAATAACGCCAGAGGCATGGCACAGAAGCGTGGTGGTTCTTTTCTTCAAAAAGGGCGATAATACCCTGCTGAAGAATTATAGACCCATCTCGCTGCTGAGCCATGTCTATAAGTTGTTCTCGAGAGTCATTACGAATCGTCTCGCACGTAGGTTCGACGACTTCCAGCCTCCCGAACAAGCCGGGTTCCGAAAAGGCTTCAGTACCATAGACCACATCCATACGCTGCGGCAGGTTATACAGAAGACCGAATAGTATAACCGGCCACTTTGCTTAGCGTTTGTGGACTATGAGAAAGCCTTTGATTCGGTGGAAACTTGGGCTGTATTGAGATCACTGCAGAGATGCCGGATCGACTATCGGTACATCCAAGCGCTGAAGTGTTTGTACGAAAACGCCACTATGTCAGTCCGTATACAGGACCAGAATACGAGGCCAATCCAATTGCAGCGAGGAGTGCGTCAGGGAGATGTTATCTCCCCGAAGCTATTTACCGCTGCATTGGAAGACATCTTTAAGCTTCTGGACTGGAACGGACTTGGCATCAACATAAACGGCGAGTACATCACTCACCTACGGTTTGCCGATGATATAGTCGTGATGGCAGAGACTCTGGGAGACCTCAATACAATGCTCAACGATCTCAGCAGAGTTTCTCAACAGGTGGGCCTAAAAATGAACATGAGTAAGACGAAGGTCATGTCTAATGCTCATGTTCCGCTCCACCCGGTAATCGTTGAGAACTCTGCACTCGAAATTGTAGACGAGTACATATACCTGGGACACACGGTCCAGCTAGGTAGGTCCAATTTTGACAAAGAGATCAATCGCCGAATCCAACTCGGCTGGGCAGCGTTCGGGAAACTTCGAGATGTCTTTTCGTCCAATATCCCTCAGTGTCTGAAGACGAAAGTCTTCGAACAGTGCGTGTTGCCAGTGATGACTTACGGATCTGAGACATGGTCGCTGACAATGGGCCTCATAAGAAGGCTCAAGGTCACTCAGCGGGCGATGGAGAGAGCTATGCTCGGAGTATCCCTGCGGGATCAAATCAGAAATGAGGAGATCCGCAGGAGAACCAGAGTTACCGACATAGCTCATCGAGTCGCGAAGCTGAAGTGGCAACGGGCGGGGCACATTGCTCGAAGAACCGATGGACGTTGGGGTCCCAAGGTGCTTGAATGGCGACCTCGCACCAGTAAACGAAGCGCAGGTAGACCCCCCACTCGTTGGACAGACGATCTCAAGCGAGTCGCTGGCAGCCGCTGGAGTCAGGCGGCACAAGATCGTGTGCTGTGGCGATCCTTGCAAGAGACCTATGTCCAGCAGTGGACGTCCATTGGTTGAAACGAACGAAGGTAAAGCGATCTCTGCGTCATTAATTGACTCGTTACAGCCAGTCTCTGTTAATGCAAATAAATCAGCTCCCGATGCCTCGAGTAAAGTTAAAAAATTTGACGTTTTAGTCCGAAGACCTCTTACATTCTGATAGAATATATTTACATTACTACCCGATTGTCTAAATTTAAGATTTTTTGGTTGGGCCACGAAACCAAGTCCACTCACTATACTCTGCATCTTTTGGCCAAATTTCAGGATCACTCAGTTTTTTGAAATCACTTTCTGAGACACATACTCTAAAGGAAGAGTAACTTCTCTCTGTTTTGTGTACTATCTTATCTACTTTAATATAGCTAACATTTCCTAGCACTGCTCGAATATATTCCGTTAATTCATCTGCAGTAGTTTCTTTAAGTAGTCTTCATATATGAAGATATTTCTTCCGTTCAACCGCTTTAATTGGAATACTCGATATATTCCCTCCTTTTTTAATTGGGTGCATCTTTTTATTTTTTTACCTCAATCCAGCCATCCTTATCGTTTTCATCTGACCGACGCACAGTGTATCATGTAGAACAAGCTAGGTGGACAAAATTATTTTTTGGTATATATGGATAGTATTGACTCGATTAAGTTATAGTAAGACAGCATCGATGTAATTTTATTAAATATTTTGAAATAAAACCAAAAAAAATTATAAAATGTAAATTTATTAGTATTAAAAAAACAAAATAAATAAAAAAAAACAATCAAAAACTAAAAAAAATCTAATCATCATCATCAGAGTCTTCTGATGAATCCTCTACACTGTAATCGTTATCTGTATCGTTAATTTCTTGTGGTAGTGGGTCACAATGTTGAGATGATTCTGGTCGCGATTCTATACTAGGAGCTATAATTAGTTTTAACACCTCTGCAGACATTTTTTCCGCCTTTTTCCTGGGAATCTCCCTGAGACTATTGATCAAAGGATCGGACATTATAATCAACATGGACAATAAGTCTCTATTCGTGCCAACACGTGAGCACTTGCGGGTGTTATGTTTCCGAAACCTGCGGCAATCTTTGTTGCGTGCTTCCTGAGCCTCTTCTGAAAGCTGCCCAATTGGAAGCAGTGCAGCTTTAATTACCTCTGTACTGTGGATAAGAATTTTGTGCACAGTAGCAGGCATATAGTACCATGAATAGAGACTTCGGTAATGCCTTCTTGTTTCAAGACAAAATTTATTAAATTCAACTAAGTTTATCTCGTACCCAGAAGACAAGGTTCTCAAAATTGTATCAAACTGTTTGATAAGTGTAACATCCAATCCTGTAATCTGAGCACTTAATTCAACAAGATCTTCAACTCGACGTTTTTTCTTCTTAAACGAAGAGTCTTCGAAGTCTTTTCGAGGCCTTCCAATAGGAGTGGTATCTTGGGACGATGAAGAAGGCTGTGCTTTACTAATAAAACATACTCTAAATTGTATGTCCTCACCGTCCAGCCAGCTCTCATTCTTTGTTAAAAAACGCTCCTTCGATTTTCCTGAGGCCAACTATTTGGCAGCAATCTTGTTGGAAAAACTGGCTATTTTTAACTTTGTTTCTTTTTGACTATCTTCAGTAATATCGCTAAAGTCAAATCTAAGTGAAATTGATTCATAAATCCGCGAATTTTTGTCGTCCTTGGCGTGTTTAAGCCACTCTTCAAAAAAGTCATTTCTTGAAATAGAGTATACGTGCTCTGAAAAAAATTTAAAAAAAAATGTTGTACTCCAGTGTGCTGGCTAAAATGAATATTTTTATAAAAAAGATAGTTACTACTATGATATATCTAAATTCCAGCCTGGAAAGAGGTGGGAGCATGTTACTTTAGGCTCTTCAAATATTTAAGTAAGAGAAAAAAATTACATTTCCATTCATACTATTTCAAACAAGACTTTCAGATTAATATAAAAGATTTTGAAGTAAACTAATGTACTAAAATATAATACTTACCATCAGAAATAAAATCCATCACAATTTACTTCCACAAAATAACTAGAAACCAAAAGTAGATGTGCACGAAAGTATTGCCAAATTGCAACTGATTATTTATTTTAATTGCACTTACCTCATTACCTGACTTTCAAACCCTATAACTCATCAATGTAGAATGTTATGATCAAACGATTATCGGAATTCTGAGTTTAGGGGTGTTGTTAACATTATTTAATTAGCATTTCTTGGAAATCACAACATGACTTTTGTCCACCTAGCTTGTTCTACATGATACACTGTGCGACGGTCTTTCGACTTTACAACATCGGAAAACGAAACTACCCGCACTGCCGACGTCGGTGATTGTGCACTTGCAGGCATGTCCGAAACCGCAGTGGGCCTCTCCACGTGACTCTCCAGAGCGAGATCGCTATTATAGGTGCGCATTCTGTGTTGGAGCGAGACGTCACGATGCGCTCACGTCGTTGATGCAACACTGCCTTGTCCACGATGCAGATGGCTCGAAACCGCGGTGGGCCTCTCGTTACACGCGCGCGGCGAGGAACAGGGATGGATACTCGCGTGCGCACTATGATGAAAAGAGATCGACTGCTGCTCTTGCATTTGCGTAGCCTTACAATCATTCTCGATGCACCCGGAGTTCATTGCCCCCGTTGCCAGCTGATCGTTGTTGTTAGTAATTCTCGGAATCGGTTTGTCTATAACGCGTACCTCATCACTCGAACGCACCTTTGGTCCGCTACATTTCGTGGGTGAGACAGAGATGGATCGTGTTCTGTTACTTGGGCTTACAAACTCATTTCCTATGTTCATGTACTCGTCAGCTGATCTATTAACCGTTGACTGATTCAAAATTATATGAGTCAGGCCGAAAGGTCCGCTATCAATACAATGAGAAGGACCTGTACCTCTTTGGTAATTCACAAAATCACCTCTGTTACTATAATCAACAGAGTCTCTTTTCGCTTGCTCATTCTTCATCGTTCTCAAAAAATCCTCCTTCGATAAATACGTTTCTTTAATATTCTTAACATCTGTTTTTAAGGTAAGTAATTCTTTTAAAAGTCTTGTTACGTCGACATGATCAAAACATACCGGTGGCAGTTTTTGCAGATCTTTTGCTACAAAGGTCGGCGTTATTTCCGGGTCTGTATCTCTAAAGAGACAGATAATATCCTTTAACTCTTGCTGAGTCGTGCTATCCTCGCTCCTCGACACATTTCTCTTCTCTGTAGGCACCGACTCGAACAGCAGCAATTTTGCCTTTTCAATGTCCTCTCCAGTGAAACCAGACTCACACACCCTCACCAAACTCTCCGTATCCATTACATCCAACTTATTTTGGATGAAAGCCAGTACTTCACAAATCACAACATTACAATTCACACATTTAATTAAATTTGCACTTGTAGACATTGCGACCGTAAGTTTGCGGTCCTCTCGCTACGACAGACGCAGCGCAACTAAATATATAGCAGCAGCGCAAATAAATATATAACATAAGTATATCAGAGTGACTAGTGTACCGGAGAGCCACTCGCTAGCGCGCAGCTGTGCGGTGTGGAACAGGCAGCGAGGAGCAAAGGACGCTGTGATACTAATATGAGAGATTTCTGAATTATCGAAATGGCCCCGGTTCGATACTTTCGTTTATTTTATTAATTAACTAGATGATGCCCACGGCTTCGCCCGTGTGTATTTAGGTTTGTAAAAATCTCGTGGGAACTTTGATTTTCCAGAACAAAAAGTAGCCTATATGTAGTAAGTAGTAACCCGTCCAGAAAACGGAAAAATTCCGAGGGATCCTTACGATTTCGGAATGCAATTCCTTACAACATCAGGGTTGAGGAGTTGGACATGTACCTACTCGAGGTCATTCAACAATAAAGTCTTTAATTAGTATCCCCAATATCAATTTAAATAACCGACAGTGCCTAAATCCCATTAGTTTTGGGGATCAGATCCCCTACAGCATCAGGATTGAGGAGTTGGAATCAAAATTTTTTGTAGGACAGTGTCGCAATGTTTCTCTATCGATTAAAAAAAAAATACGCAAATCGGTTCAGAAATCTCGGAGATATCGGTGTACATAGGTAGAAAAACACAACTCCTCCTTTTTTGAAAGTCGGTTAAAAAAGTAGCCTATGTTACTCCCTGGTTAATTCTCTACTTGTATGTGAAAGTCCCGTCAAAATCGGTTCAGCCGTTCCAAAGATTAGCCCGTTCAAACAGACAGAAAGACAGACAGACAGACAAAAATTTTAAAAACGTGTGATTCGGTTATGGTAGCGTTCAAATAACCATATGAGCTTAATATGAGGTAGTTATTACGATATTACAGACAGACACTTCAATTTTATTTATTAGTATAGATAACAAAATCAATTATTTCATTTATTTTCCAAACATATCTTTTTTAACAGACTTCAAAACAAGTCATATTATTTAACTAGATGATGCCCACGGCTTCGCCCGTGTGGTTTGTAAAAATCTCGTGGGAACTTTGATTTTCCAGAACAAAAAGTAGCCTATCTGTTCTGTAGTAAGTAGTAACCCATCCACAAAACGGAAAAATTCCGTGGGATCCTTACGATTTCGGAATGCAATTCCTTACAGCACCAGGGTTGAGGAGTTGGACATGTACCTACTCGAGGTCATTCAACAATAAAGTCTTTAATTGGTATCCCCAATATCAATTTAAATAACCGACAGTGCCTAAATCCCATTAGTGTTGGGGATCAGATCCCCTACAGCATCAGGATTGAGGAGTTGGAATCCAAATTTTTTGTAGGATAGGGACGCAATGTTTCTCTATCGATTAAAAAAAAAATTACGCAAATCGGTTCAGAAATCTCGGAGATATCGGTGTACATAGGTAGAAAAACACAACTCCTCCTTTTTTGAAAGTCGGTTAAAAAAGTAGCCTATGTTACTCCCTGGTTAATTCTCTACTTGTATGTGAAAGTCCCGTCAAAATCGGTTCAGCCGTTCCAAAGATTAGCCCGTTCAAACAGACAGACAGACAGACAGACAGACAGACAGACAGACAGACAAAAATTTTAAAAACGTGTGATTCGGTTATAGTATCGTTCAAATAACCATATGAGCTTAATATGAGGTAGTTATTTCGATATTACAGACAGACACTTCAATTTTATTTATTAGTATAGATAGAAGCAGGCGTTATTTTGCGGAATTCCATGATATTATACAATGAACACAAAATTACTTTGCTATAATCCGCTAACAGTGACAAATTTGTAGGCACAACGCCAGTCACCACACAAATTCACCACAAATTTAACTCGACGATCGTTTCGCTCTGACACCGGAGCATCTTCAGGAGATGTCGACTTCACTTTGCAATCAGCCGTTGTGAAGTCGACATCTCCTGAAGATGCTCCGGTGTCGGAGCGAAATGATCGTCGAGTTAAATTTGTGGTGAATTTGTGTGGTGACTGGCGTTGTGCCTACAAAGTCACTGTTAGCGGATTATAGCAAAGTAATTTTGTGTTCATTGTATAGTCATATTATGATAAACTTATTTATTTATATATTTATAAAGGGCTTCCAAACGAATAATATAAAAAATTTCATAAATGTATGTAAGTATGTTTGTCTGCGAATTTCATAATAATTATACCAAAAAGGTTCTTAAATCTGTTTTGTATAATATAGTATTCTGATTAAATAAATTTAAAAAAAAAAGTCTTGTCGAAGTACATATACTCTGCTTATCTGTTTATATGACCTGCACATCACTGTATGTGCTTGTACACTGACCTGCTCTCAGTGAGAAGTGAAGCGTCTGAGCTCACAGCTGTATGAGGCTCGCACACCACTGTATGTGCTTGTACACTGACCTGCTCTCAGTGAGAAGTGAAGCGTCTGAGCTCACAGCTGTATGAGGCTCGCACACCACTGTATGTGCTTGTACACTGACCTGCTCTCAGTGAGAAGTGAAGCGTCTGAGCTCACAGCTGTATGAGGCTCGCACACCACTGTATGTGCTTGTACACTGACCTGCTCTCAGTGAGAAGTGAAGCGTCTGAGCTCACAGCTGTATGAGGCTCGCACACCACTGTATGTGCTTGTACACTGACCTGCTCTCAGTGAGAAGTGAAGCGTCTGAGCTCACAGCTGTATGAGGCTCGCACACCACTGTATGTGCTTGTACACTGACCTGCTCTCAGTGAGAAGTGAAGCGTCTGAGCTCACAGCTGTATGAGGCTCGCACACCACTGTATGTGCTTGTACACTGACCTGCTCTCAGTGAGAAGTGAAGCGTCTGAGCTCACAGCTGTATGAGGCTCGCACACCACTGTATGTGCTTGTACACTGACCTGCTCTCAGTGAGAAGTGAAGCGTCTGAGCTCACAGCTGTATGAGGCTCGCACACCACTGTATGTGCTTGTACACTGACCTGCTCTCAGTGAGAAGTGAAGCGTCTGAGCTCACAGCTGTATGAGGCTCGCACACCACTGTATGTGCTTGTACACTGACCTGCTCTCAGTGAGAAGTGAAGCGTCTGAGCTCACAGCTGTATGAGGCTCGCACACCACTGTATGTGCTTGTACACTGACCTGCTCTCAGTGAGAAGTGAAGCGTCTGAGCTCACAGCTGTATGAGGCTCGCACACCACTGTATGTGCTTGTACACTGACCTGCTCTCAGTGAGAAGTGAAGCGTCTGAGCTCACAGCTGTATGAGGCTCGCACACCACTGTATGTGCTTGTACACTGACCTGCTCTCAGTGAGAAGTGAAGCGTCTGAGCTCACAGCTGTATGAGGCTCGCACACCACTGTATGTGCTTGTACACTGACCTGCTCTCAGTGAGAAGTGAAGCGTCTGAGCTCACAGCTGTATGAGGCTCGCACACCACTGTATGTGCTTGTACACTGACCTGCTCTCAGTGAGAAGTGAAGCGTCTGAGCTCACAGCTGTATGAGGCTCGCACACCACTGTATGTGCTTGTACACTGACCTGCTCTCAGTGAGAAGTGAAGCGTCTGAGCTCACAGCTGTATGAGGCTCGCACACCACTGTATGTGCTTGTACACTGACCTGCTCTCAGTGAGAAGTGAAGCGTCTGAGCTCACAGCTGTATGAGGCTCGCACACCACTGTATGTGCTTGTACACTGACCTGCTCTCAGTGAGAAGTGAAGCGTCTGAGCTCACAGCTGTATGAGGCTCGCACACCACTGTATGTGCTTGTACACTGACCTGCTCTCAGTGAGAAGTGAAGCGTCTGAGCTCACAGCTGTATGAGGCTCGCACACCACTGTATGTGCTTGTACACTGACCTGCTCTCAGTGAGAAGTGAAGCGTCTGAGCTCACAGCTGTATGAGGCTCGCACACCACTGTATGTGCTTGTACACTGACCTGCTCTCAGTGAGAAGTGAAGCGTCTGAGCTCACAGCTGTATGAGGCTCGCACACCACTGTATGTGCTTGTACACTGACCTGCTCTCAGTGAGAAGTGAAGCGTCTGAGCTCACAGCTGTATGAGGCTCGCACACCACTGTATGTGCTTGTACACTGACCTGCTCTCAGTGAGAAGTGAAGCGTCTGAGCTCACAGCTGTATGAGGCTCGCACACCACTGTATGTGCTTGTACACTGACCTGCTCTCAGTGAGAAGTGAAGCGTCTGAGCTCACAGCTGTATGAGGCTCGCACTCTTGAGACGCGGCACATTCACCATCACCCGCACCGTTCTGACAAATACAAAACAGAGCCATAACATTTCTGTCCTTTGATGGCTCTGTGAGCCTCCCACAACTAACAAGCAATCATATTGACTTTTGAAATTGATAAAACTGCAATAGTGCAGCCTATCTCACCTGCATATGCATAATCATATGTTGCATGTATGCATTTTCAAAGACAAATTCCTCAAAACAAACAGTACATTGGAAGGGAGCACTTTCGTTCTTAAAGGGATTGTGTATTTCATATTCGAATTCTTCATTATCTTCAACAAACTCATGATCATTGATATTATAATCTGCATCATTGACATCTTCATTTGCCACTTGCATATTTTCATCAATAAAGATGGAGTCATAACTTTCTTCCTTTTTCACCAAATCTCTATGTATGGTTGCTTCTGAATCTGTCTGTTTGTCCTCTGAAGGGTGTTCTAGTATGTATAAGTTGCAGGGGTCCGGTCCTAGTGTCACAGTCACAATATTGTTTGTTAGTTTGTTTGTTGAGCGGTTTGTCATCATTACATGCTGTTATCTGTTCAGAAACAAGTTCAATATTGAATGAGTATATAATTTTTGATTGGAAAGTAAGAAACCATGTATGCATTAAGTACTCACTAATTTATGTTTTTCAACTAAGTCCATCATCAGTGCACGGGCTCTCAAGCTATTTTCTCTGAACTGACTAAAGTTTATCAATCTCTTTGCACATTGTACACAAACTGTTTGTTTTAAATTTCCTTGATCACACAACTGAAACAAAATAATATAATTAAAGCATCCAAACATTTCTTAATCTTAAATAAATAATAAGTTCTATGCTATGTGGCTAAATTTTTATCAAAAGTATTTGACAGTGAACAGTTTATCATACATATCTCTATTCTGTGTGTATACAATACATAGCTATAGATCATAGATTAACAACTTACAGCATGTCCAGTTAACTGCTCATATGCTTTGTCCAATTTGTGTTTACTCATTAGAAACAGCTTGCTGTCAGTGTCTAGGCATATCATGCAAACCTGTAAATATACTACTAGTTACTCCTACATTACTGTTTCCATACAATGCTGCAACAGGTATGAGGGAAAAGCCATAAAATACATAAAGTGACTGTGACATTGTGGAGAAGTTACCTGCACAGTTGAAGGAATAGCACCAGTACGGATCTGCATTAAGCCACTCTCTGTTTCATAAATGTCATCGTTCAGAAAATGCTGTGAGCAGACCACAGCAGAGTCCTGCAGGTGACTGTCTTGTTTACCTAGGGCGCTGAGCCAAGCCGTACGGAGACACACTTCACTGGGGAATCTGCAAATTACCATTTAAGTACTACACTAGCAGTAGCTCACAACATAAACCTTCTTCAGGAACTGACAAAGACAACAAGGCACTGTTCCTGGCGTCATTGATGTAACATTATATTTAACTGCTATAAATAGTGTTTTTGTGGTTGAGAACCAACTGAGCTCAAATAGCTGAACAAAGCTAGGCAGCATCGGCCATTCGACATGTGCAATGTAACTGGGGCATAATCTTTAGTAGATAGTTAAAAATATGCAATCGTCATGTATGCAGCCTGTGTACGTCCACGGCTGGGCGTAGGCCTTGCCCAGCGACTGCCACCACCCCCGCTCCTCAGCCCGCCTCATCCAGCCGCTTCCCGCCTCCTAGTTATACATCGTCGGTCCAGCTTTCTGGAGGACGCCCCACTTGCTCGTACGCGACATCAGCGTGCGACGAATTCACGCCTGCGGCCTGAACTTTACATTCTGGAGTTATTCTACGAAACTCAATATTACTCACGCGTGAAAACTGATCCCCTTGGTCTCTGCGGACACATTTTTAGAAGTATTTTTGCAGAAAGGTACTAGTGATGTGCGGAATCGATTATCAATAATCGATTAATCGATTATTAAAATGATCGATTGCAATCGATTATGATTTTGCATAATCGATCATGATCGATTATAAAGATATACTTTAATTACCAAACTTTACTACCAGCTTTCTGTTATTAATTTGCTTGCTAAAGTATAATATGGTTTGGCAACCCTATCATTGCAAAAAGGGGATTCCCTCAAAGTTAGTTTTAGGCTTTGTTCACACCAAACGGATAGTCAGCCGCCCGACTGTGAGCGAGCGTTATGCAGCTTACAGCTTTTTCATACATACTCAACTTTTCGAACACACCGAACCGACGATACGCCTTTACCAACTGTAGTGAAATAACCCCCGCTATGAGTATCTATATATATACAAGCTGTGACCCGCGATGTTACCCGTGATTAATAAGTTTGTACACATAAAAAATATTTGAACAAAATCATCTAAGAGTAACTTAGCAACGAGAACGACAGCAAATTCATGCAAAAGCATACAAATGCATGCAACGACAGCAAACTATTGCAATAATTTGTTATGTGAGCGTGATGTACCTAAGAACAATCAGCGTTTAACAGCACCTATCTCGTTTTTGGAAGTCTATATCTATTTAAGTCCCTCAGGAACACTTTTCCGGTATAAAAATTAGCCTATGTGTTATTCCAGGACATAACCTATCTCCAATCCAAACGTCAGCCAAATCGGTCCAGTAGTTGCGGCGTTAAAAAGTAATAAACATACACACATACATACACACACACACACAAAATTTCGCCTTAGTGTGATAAATAGGTACCTAATAGGTATGTATATTTAATTTTGATCAATTACATTATTTTTTAATTAATCCATTTAATTTTCTATTTTCAATTTCAAAAAATTTAAAAAATAGTGTTTGTTTTTCTTTTTTCAGAACAGTCTAAAAGGTTATAATATCGATGTTGCTACTAAATGCAAGGGTTCAGAATTTTTTCCAGAAAGTAGAATTGTTTTTCAGTTCTTTCTAAGAATTATTTCATAATCGATCAATAATCGATTAATAATCGATTATTATTTTATAATCGATTATCAAAATAATCGAATCGGCACATCACTAAAAGGTACACAGCACTAGTGATGTGCGGAATCGATTATCAATAATCGATTAATCGATTATTAAAATGATCGATTAATCGATTATTAAAATGATCGATTGCAATCGATTATGATTTTGCATAATCGATCATGATCGATTATAAAGATATACGTTAATTACCAAACTTTACTACCAGCTTTCTGTTATTAATTTGCTTGCTAAAATATAATATGGTTTGGCAACCTTATCATTGCAAAATGGGTATTCCCTCAAAGTTAGTTTTAGGCTTTGTTCCCACCAAACGGATAGTCAGCCGCCAACTGTGAGCGAGCGTTATGCAGCTTACAGCTTTTTCATACATACTCAACTTTTAGAAATTAGAACACACCGAACCGACGATACGCCTTTACCAGCTGTAGTGAAATTACCCCCGCTATGAGTGAGTATACCCGTGATTAACTTTTGTCTTGCCCGATAGCTCCGAGCTTTGTCTGTATGGTCCTTGACTGTGCCCGTACGTTTTTTATGACTTTCGGCCGGCGCCCACCCGCGGCGGGCCTCATAAAAGCGTTTATTATGACTTCACTTGATATTGTAAGGCTGTCAAGTGTTGTTTTTTACGTTTACTATGAATGAGGCTATAGAATACAGTCTTTTGTTTTTCAATATGCGACTCTGGTATCGTATTACGACGCGATAAATATTGAAATAGCGCGTTTCGGAGCGCCACTTGTGTTTAAAAATAAATCCTTGAAGATTAAAGCGGTAACCTAGGGAGTTTAACTTCAAATTACGTTAATAAGATATTAGGCAATAGGAAAATACATAAAAATATACACTCGTCTATACAAAAATATTTACTTACATCACTTTGATTCTGCAAAGTAGCCTGGCGCCGGCAGGCGTAATTTTTTTTGAAAATTCGCGATCCTTGCTTGATTAACTGTATTTTGCTAATTTTATTTCTAATTCCGGTCAATTATTAGTTATTTAACTTATTAATTTCGAATAATAAGATAATACGAAAAAAAAATATTAAAACTGAAGACAAACATTCGATTTTTAACTGCCAAAATATTTTGGTCTCCGTAAACAAAAAAATGTTGTGTTCTATGGTGAAATATTGTTAAAAACACATTAATTGTTTACTTATTTCGTTAAATATATGAAAACACAGCGAAAATACTCATAAATCACTTTAAAACACGCGAAATTATAAAACAAAAACTGTACGCCCGACCGCGCAACAGCGTCCGCAGTTTGTACACAAAAAAAATATTTTCATCCCATCTATTCGAAAAGGACGACTTGGTTCGCCTTTAAGTGCATCCAAAGGTGGTGTTTGCGGCGTATTTATTTATAAGTGCGCGTAAAAGATAATTGCGGCGCACTTATAAATAAGTGCGCCGCAATTATCTTAACCGCGCACTTTTTGAAGATGAAGGGCCCGTGATCCCACCGGGCTAGGCGCGAATGATATCGATTGTTGTTATTGTTGTTACAAGTTTGACGTCTGTGTATGTATGTGTGTCTGTATCTGTCTGTTCCTCCGTAGCGCTCAAATGGTTGAACCGATTTGAATGCGGTTTTTTTTGTTTGAAAGGTGAAATAGTCGGGAGTATTTTAGCTATGTTTGATGAAAATTGGTTCAAGATGGCCGCCGTCACAAAATGGCGGATTACATATTTTTTCACAACTCCCTCAATATCGGTATTAAATGAAAGGTCTTGTTGTCACGACCTTTAATTTTGACGTCTGTGTGTGTATGGGCGTGTGTCTGTCTGTTCCCCCGTAGCGCTCAAACGGTTGAACCGATTTGAATGCGGTTTTTTTGTTTGAAAGGTGAATTAGTCGGGAGTGTTCTTAGTTATGTTCGATGAAAATCAGTCCAAGATGGCCGCCGCCACAAAATGGCGGATTACATATTTTTTCACAACTCCCTCAATATGGGTATCAAATGAAAGGTCTTGACTAGTAGAATAACACTATGTAAATCCAAGATGGCCGCCTACACAAAATGGCGAAATTCGGGGGTTTCTTAAATTTTTAATTTATACTTTTATTATTAATCCGCCATTTTGTGGCGGCGGCCATTTTGGACCGATTTTCATCAAACATAGCTAAAACACTCCCGAACTAATTCACCTTTCAAACAAAAAAACCGAATTCAAATCGGTCTATCCGTTCGAGAGCTATGGGGGAACAGACAGACATACACATACACACACACAGACACGTCAAACTTATAACACCCCGTCGTTTTTGCGTCGAGGGTTAAAAATATGAGGCGCCTTTTATTTCCTCATAGAGGGTGATGAAAAGTAGAGTGTATCACTCGGGTGCAATATATTTTTGGCTCGGGCTACGTTACGCCTCGCTACGTTCAGGATTGTACTAAAGAATCCCTCGCTACGCTCGGGATTCTACTGTACAATCCCTCACTTCGCTCTGGATTCAAAAAAGCGCCCTCGCCGTAAAAATATTATTTTGCTCCCTTATGATACAATCTACTATTGAACAAAATCATCTAAGAGTAACTTAGCAACGAGAACGACAGCAAATTCATGCAAAAGCATACAAATGCATGCAACGACAGCAAACTATTGCAATAATTTGTTATGTGAGCGTGATGACCTAAGAACAATCAGCGTTTAACAGCACCTATCTCGTTTTTGGAAGTCTATATCTATTTAAGTCCCTCAAGAACACTTTTCCGGGATAAAAAGTAGCCTATGTGTTATTCCAGGACATAACCTATCTCCAATCCAAATGTCAGCCAAATCGGTCCAGTAGTTGCGGCGTTAAAAAGTAGGTAATAAACATACACACATACATACACACACACACAAACTTTCGCCTTAGTGTGATAAATAGGTACCTAATAGGTATGTATATTTAATTTTGATCAATTACATTATTTTTTAATTAATCTATTTAATTTTCTAATTTCAATTTCAAAAAATTTAAAAAATAGTGTTTGTTTTTCTTTTTTCAGAACAGTCTAAAAGCTTATAATATAGATGTTGCTACTAAATGCAAGGGTTCAGAATTTTTTCCAGAAAGTAGAATTGTTTTTTCAGTTCTTTCTAAGAATTATTTCATAATCGATCAATAATCGATTAATAATCGATTATTATTTTATAATCGATTAATATAATCGATTAATCGATTATCAAAATAATCGAATCGGCACATCACTAGTTTTTCCCCAAATCGGCAAATCGTTTTTCCCACAGGTTTTCCTCTAATAAAATAGTCTGATTTTTAATTCCGTGGAATTCTGACGTTTTGTAATGTTACCAGAGATAAAACAATTCCCACAAAAAAGATAAAAAATTCAAAAGTTATGTAAATAAAAATCAACTGCCGCATGTAGTTACGAGTACGACAAATTCCTGACAGACACTTCATGGTGATAATGTCATTCGACTTCCATTTTTGAATAATTTTTTTCAATGTGCTTCTTTTGTTTTCTATTGCTGTTAGTGTGCACTTTCTAGTTTCCACTCTTAGCGATTACTGTTTTAGGGCGAAAGTCGAAACTACTAACACAGTTTAAAGAAATACTACCAGTTGTTCGACGCCTTTGAAGTCGAGCGATGCCGCCGCTCGTGTAGGTATATACATACGTGTTCCTACACAAATATGCAAGGGTTGTCACAAAATTGGGATTAAAATAATTTTCGTTATTATTATTCTCATATTATTTTTATTAACATAATATCATGTACATACTCATAGGTTAAAAAATTATATTGAACAAGGAAATTTTTTTGAGTTCCACACCCAAAGAATCTACTTAGAAAATAAATTATTATTCTGAATTATTTACTAAATATAACTTCATATAATTATAACGACAATTATGTTTCTTTAAACAAACCAAATACTTACTTACGATCAGGTAGGTAGGTAGGTACATAATATTATCCTACTAATATTATAAATGTGAAAGTGTGGATGTTTGGATGTTTAGATGTTTGTATGTTTGGATGTTTGGATGTTTGTTACTCAATCACGCCGCAACTACTGAACCGATTTGGCTGAAATTTTGAATGGAGATAGCTTATGCCCTGACTTAAAACATAGGCTACTTTTTATCCCGGAAAAGTATTCCTGTGGGACTAAAATAGATATAATCTTCCAAAAACGCCATAGAGGGCGCTGACTGTTCCTAGGTAAATCACGTTCACATAACACATTATTGCAATAGTTTGCTGTGTTGCATGCATTGGCAACACATAGGCTACTTTTTATCCTGGAAAAAATGCACAGTTCCCATGGGATTTTGAAAAACCCGAAGTCTATATCTACAACTATAGGTAGATTATTATAGCGAACTTCCTTGATAGAAAGTATAAAGGTTGGAAAAGGGATCGGGAACGGGAACCGGGAATCAACGATTCCCTCGGGATTTGTTCAAAACCGAAATTTACGCGAGCGAAGCTGCGGGCAGAAGCTATCACACATAATCACAATACCAATCCTACTAATCCTACTAATCCTCCTACTATCCTACTAATATCATAAATGTGAAAGTGTGGATGTTTGGATGTTTAGATGTTTGGATGTTTGGATGTTTGGATGTTTGTTACTCAATCACGCCGCAATTACTAAACCGATTTGGCTGAAATTTTGAAAGGAGATAGATTATACCCTGACTTAAAACATAGGCTACTTTTTATCCCGGAAAAATCTACAGTTCCCACGGGATTTTGAAAAAAACCGAAATCTCTAGCTACAACTATAGGTAGATTACTATAGCAAACTTCCTTGAAAGTAGGTGTAAAGGTTAGAAAAGGGAGCGGGAATGGGAACCGGAAATCCACGACTCCCTCGGGATTTGTGAAAAACCAAAATTCTCGCGGGCGAAGCCGCGGGTATTCTCTAGTCACATAATATTTTGTAGTTACACTATTAAGTCTGGTAAATTATTCTTTGCGTTACTACAAAATATTAAAACTTATACCTACTTAGTTTAAGTTTGGCAATGGGCAATGACGCAGCGGCCATCTTGGATTTCAAATATAATGTCATATTCGTTCTCAGCCACCCCGATAACCTTGAAAACGACACCCATAACGTAAAAATGTCATATTGACGCAGCGGCCATCTTGGATTTCAAATATAATGTCATATTCGTTCTCAGCCACCCCGATAACCTTGAAAACGACGCCCATAATGTGAAAATGTCATATTGACGCAGCGGCCATCTTGGATTTCAAATATAATGTCATATTCATTCTCAGCTACCACGATAACCTTGAAAACGACACCCATAATGTGAAAATGTCATATTGACGCAGCGGCCATCTTGGATTTCAAAAATAATATCATATTCGTTCTCAGCCACCCCAATAACCTTGAAAATGACACCCATAATGTGAAAATGTCATATTGACGCAGCGGCCATCTTGGATTTCAAATATAATGTCATATTCGTTCTCAGCTACCCCGATAACCTTGAAAACGACACCCATAATGTGAAAATGTCATATTGATGCAGCGGCCATCTTGGATTTCAAAAATAATATCATATTCGTTCTCAGCCACCCCAATAACCTTGAAAATGACACCCATAATGTGAAAATGTCATATTGACGCAGCGGTCATCTTGGATTTCAAATATCACACTTCACATCACATTAAAATTATAAAGGCGGAAGTTTGTATGTATGTATGTGCGTATGTGTGTATGTTTGTTACTCTTTCACGCAAAAACTGCTGGACGGATTTGGCTGAAATTTAGAATGCAGATAGATTTGTATAACACATCTAAGGCTACTTTTTATGCCAAAAAATTAATGAGTTCCCACGGGATTTTTAAAAAACCTGTATCAACGCGAACGAAGTCGCACACATCAGCTAGTTAAGTTTTAAAGTTATAAAATAATAATAAGGAGACGTTGCCAGTTCGTCATAGACGTTGCTAGGTATGTACCTATAACAAAAACTGATAAACTTACCTCGCATCGCTGTTTAGAATTCGTATAGCATCCGTAGACAGAACAGTAATGCACCAATTTATGACAGAACTTACTAAACTACACTTAAAATATTTAAAAACACGCTCACGTCAGCCCTCGTCCATCAATCATGCAGACTGCGCGAGTCTGCATGCAGAGGGCCGCGCCGCCCGCGCTCCGCAACCCACCCCAACGTTGCTCTGTACAAGTACATTCGTTATTCGACTGTATGTTTCAAGGCTGTGCTACTAATATTATTACGCGGCATATGGCTTTTTATGATAACAGGGAATTAAAGTTATTTGGGGTAAAATCGTACTTCGTAGATGTTAACCCTGTTCTCCATACAATTATTATTTATTTCATCTGTAAATGACAATGACAGCTGTCAGAATTCCACGGAATTAAAAATCAGAGTATATAATATGTATATAATATATATATATAGAATTCCACTGAATTAGAAATCAGGGTATATATTATATATATTATATATATATATGACGGCGCGCGTGGCGCCAAATAGTTTTTAAGAACGATGACGTCAGCATCGCTGACGTCATTCTGTTGATTATTATCATGACTGCATGGTGACAGTAATTAAACTAGTGACGGCAGGAGAAGCCAGAGACGACACTTAGAAGTTATTGATAATGTGAGGGTAGATCGAGATACTTTGCTGTAGGCGTAACAAAGGTACGGACCTATTTGAGAAGCCTCTTGTTAACTGAGGCAGTAATTAACTAACCCTAACCTACCCTACCTATCGGTCTCCACCACCCCTTATAACCGAGCCATCGCCAACCAATCTAGTCTACACGACCTACGTCGTAATAACCTAATGGCACATCGTATGAACGGAGCTGTGTGTTCGGCGAGAGCCCGAATCGGAGTGTGTCGCTGCACGGTTGTGCCCTTCCTTTTATAATAAAAGGTTGGTGGGGGAATGACGTAATAACGTCATGCTCCATTGTTTACGCTACAAGACGGTGCTGTATCTATTTATGATAATATGTTTACCATTTTAACCTAAGTAAACAATAATTAGTTAACTTTTACTATTAAAGAGTTACAATATTTTAAAGAATTGAAATAAACAAATAAGTAAATATGGTGTTGCGCCGATATATATATATATATATATATATATATATATATATATATATATATATATATATGTATATATATATGTACTCTGATTTTTAATTCCGTGGAATTCTGACGTTTCGTAATGTTACCAGAGATTAAAAAAATCCCACAAAAAAGATAAAAAATTCAAAGTAAATAAAAATCAACTAGGTACCGCATGTAGATATGACAAATGCCTAACAGAAAAAAAGATAAAAAATTCAAAAGTTATGTAAATAAAAATCAACTGCCGCATGTAGTTACGAGTACGACAAATTCCTGACAGACACTTCATGGTGAGAATGTCATTTGACTTAAATTTTTGAATGAACTTTTCCATGTGCTTCTTTTGTTTTCTATTGCAGTTAGTGTGCACTTTCTAGTTTTCACTCTTGGTTTTTTCTATTTTAGGGCGAAACTATTTTAAATTTTATAAGGCTTTTTATGATGACAGGGAAAATTAGTTAAAGTAGTAGCAGGGGTAAAATCATACTTCGTAGATGTTACCCTGTTCTCCATACAGATCACATACAAATAACTCATCTGTAAACGACAATGACAGCTGTCAGAAATCTCAGAATTCCACGTAATTAGAAATCAGGGGTTTAGTATATAAATAAATAATTTTAGCCTAATAATTTTGATTTTTGGCCAATTGCTTGATTTCAGTGATTAAAAATCTGTGTTAAAATTTTAAAAATTGTACGAAAGGACCCCCGGACACTAATGGAAAATATTAAAAATGTGGTGTTGTGTGCCTTTCTGCAAAAATACTTCTGAAAATGTGTCCGCAGAAACCAAGGGGATTAGTTTTCACGCGTGAGTAGTATTGAGTTTCGTAGACAAACTCCAGACTGTAAAGTTCAGGCCGCAGGCGTGAATTCGTCGCACGCTGATGTCGCGTACGAGTAAGCGTAGTGTGGGGCGCCCTCCAGCAAGCTGGACCGACGATGTAAACAAGGTGGCGGGAAGCGGCTGGATGAGGCGGGCTGAGGAGCGGGGGTGGTGGCAGTCGCTGGGCAAGGCCTACGCCCAGCCGTGGACGTACACAGGCTACATACATGACGATTGCACATTTTTAACTATCTACTAAAGATTAGCCCCAGTTACATTGCACACACTATTTATAACAGTTAAATATAATATTACATCAATGACGCCAGGAACAGTGCGTTATTGTCTTTGTCAGTTCCTGAAGAAAGTTTATGTTCTGAGCTACATACTGCTAGTGTAGTACTTAAATGGTAATTTGCAGATTCCCCAGTGAAGTGTGTCTCCGTGCCGCTTGGCTCCGCGCCCTAGGTAAACAAGACAGTCACCTGCCGGACTCTGCTGTGGTCTGCTCACAGCATTTCCTGAACGATGAAATTTTTGAAACAGAGAGTGGCTTCATGCAGATCCGTACTGGAGCTGTTCCTTCAACAGTGCAGGTAACTTCTCCACAATGTCACTTTATGTATTTTATGGCTTTTCCCTCATACCTGTTGCAGCATTGTATGGAAACAGTAATGTAGGAGTAACTAGTAGTATATTTACAGGTTTGCATGATATGCCTAGACACTGACAGCAAGCTGTTTCTAATGAGTAAACACAAATTGGACAAAGCATATGAGCAATTAACTGGACATGCTGTAAGTTAATCTATGATCAATAGCTATGTTTTGTATACACACAGAATAAAGCTATGTATGACAAACTATCTCATTGCACATGGTCAAATACTTTTGATAAATAATTTAGTCACACAGCAAAGAACTTACTATCTATATATATTAAAATCAATGCCACTTTTTGTTGTAATTTTATAACTCAAGAACGGGCTCACCTATCCAAACCAAATGTTTAGGCTTTGTTCAGACTATTTAGTAGATGGTTTATGTGAAGTTTGCACAAAATCGGTGGAGCGGTTCTTCATTTATCACATTTTTCATTTTTCTCAATTCAATGGGTTCCTGGATGGTTCGAAAACACAATTACCGGGTAGGTAGTGTAGGTACAGGTAACCCACCGGGTCTCGGTAGGTAATGTTGATGTTGTTATGTCACCAGGCAGGATGACATCTGCCAGGTCTGCTAGTATTTTATGTAAGAAATATTAGGATATGTTGTTTCAGTTGTGTGATCAAGGAAACCTGAAACAAACAGTTTGTGTACAATGTGCACAGAGATTGATAAACTGTAGTCAATTCAGAGACAAGTGCTTGAGAGCCCGTGCACTGATGATGGACTTAGTTGAAAAACATGAATTAGTGAGTATTAATGCATACATGCTTTCTTACTTTCTGATCAAACATTATATACCTACTCATTCAATACTGAACTTGTTTCTGAACAGATAACAAGACGACATGTAAAGATGATAAACCGCACGACAAACAAACTAACAAACAATATTATGATGATAACACTAGGACCCGACCCCTGCGACTTATACATACTAGAACACCCCTCAGAGGACAAACAGACAGATTTAGAAGCAACTATATACAGAGATTTGGTGAAAAAGAAAGACAGTTATGACTCCATCTTTATTGATGAAAATATGGAAGTGGCAAATGAAGATGTCAATGATGCAGACTATATCAATGATGAGTTTGTTGCATATAACGAAGAATTCGAATATGAAATACACAATCCGTTTAAGAACGAAAGTACTCTCTTCCAATGTACTGTTTGTTTTGAGGAATTTGTCTTTGAAAATGCATACATGCAACATATGATTATGCATATCCAGGTGAGACAGGCTGCACTATTGCACTTTCATAAATTTCACAAGTCAATATGATTCTTGTTAGTTGCGCAGGCTCACACAAGCCCTCGAAGGACAGAAATGTTATGTCTTTGTTTTGTATTTGTCAGAACGGTGCGGGTGATGGTGAATGTGCCGCGTCTCAAGAGTGCGAGCCTCATACAGCTGTGAGCTCAGACGCTTCACTTCTCACTGAGAGCAGGTCAGTATACAAGCCCATATAGTGATGTGCAGGTCATATAAACACATAAGCAGAGTATATTTTAACAAGACATAGTGTCTGTGTGTGTGTGTGCGTGCGCCTGTGTGCGTGCGTGCGTGCGTGCGTGCATGCGTGCGTGCGTGCGTGCGTCTGTGTGTCTGTCTGTCTGTCTGTTCCCCTGTAGCGCTCAAACGGGTGAACCGATTTGAATGCGGTTTTTTTCGTTTGAAAGGTGAATTAGTCGAGTGTTGTTAGCTATGTTTGATGAAAATCGGTCCAAGATGGCCGCCGCTACAAAATGGCGGATTACATATTTTATCACAACACCCTCAATATGGGTATCAAATGAAAGGGCTTGACTAGTAGAATAGCACTATGCAAATCCAAGATGGTCGCCACCACAAAATGGCGAATGTCGGGGGTTTTTAAATTTTTAATTTGTACTTGTTGTGTAATTATTATGAAATGCGCAGACAAACATACTTACATACGTCTATGAAATTTTTTGCTATATTTGTTTGTTATTAATTAATAAAATAAACGAAAGTATCGAACCGGGGCCATTTCGATAATTCAGAAATCTCCTAATATTAGTATCACAGCATCCTTTGCTCCTCGCTGCCTGTTCCACACCGCACAGCTGCGCGCTAGCGAGTGGCTCTCCGGTACACTAGTCACACTGATATAATATGTTATATATATATACGAGCGGATACCCGCGACTTCGTTCGCGTGGATATTGATTTTAATAATCCCGTAGGAATCATTTTGTTTTTCCTATGCTCCTTTGAGCTTAAAACCTTGCTAAAAACTGTTAAAAGTTCACTGGTGGATGTTTAGGTACATCAAAATGTAAACATCCGCCAGTGAAAGTCCCATCAAAATCGGTCCAGCCTTTCGGAGATTAGCCAGTAGTCTTTAAAGTATCTACTTTCTAACAAAAAAAAGAATGAATGAAATCGGACCCCCCGTTAACGAATTATAGCTAAGTACACATTTTGCCTTTCATCCCCTCTCCCAAGGGAACCGTGCTGAATTTCGGGATAAAAAGTATCCTATATGTTACTCCATAGTATTAACTTAAATCATGCCGAGTTTCATTTCAATCCATTCAGTAGTTTTTACGTGATGCGCGCACAAACATACAGACAAACAGACAAACAGATAAACAGACAAACAGATAAACAGACAAACAGACAAAAATTTCAAAAATAGCTTTTTTACGTTCTATTACTTATCCCTAACATCCCCCAGTAATTATTTTGCAAAAATCTTCAATGTACAGATACGGCAATTCTACGATTTTATTATATGTATAGATTTATTATATGTATAGATAACAGAGGGCCGAATCCGAAAGACGAAGAAAGGCCGAAAGTGTTGATCTCGTTATCGTGGGCAGTCATTATCTATCAGCTCTTCGTTTATTGTAAATCACTGAAATAAGACTCGATTTAAGCTGAATTGTTTAATCACAAGTTATCACTCTACAATCAAACTTAAATATGCACACGCGGCGCCGATACGAACGGATTCCCTTAGGAACGTGGTGAAGTCAGATTACGGTCGGATTTAGGTTGGTTTCCAACTTCCACGTATCCTCGGCAGGACGAAGAGGAGGTATTACTATATTTTAGCCTCGGCACGATATCTTTTTCAAAAGTCCATGTCAATTTACCTTCATGTGTCAGCCTCCGACAGTTGACACATTCGAAAAACCAACCAACCTCCGCCATCCGAATACGCCCAAGACCACTATGGCTTGACGTTCCATTTCTTACTCTGCGGCCATTTTGACCTATCACACGTCCCTGTGTGATGCTTCTGTAAAAGAAAAATCTCGCTACAATATCAAAGGCCTCCTCTCGGCCCTTCCTGACTTCCTTAATTCTCTACAGAATTATTAGACAAGAAATCACATCTACCTCTATCTCATCAGTGAACAACATCCAAAAAGTAGTGAATAATATCACATCTCTCAACAAAAGGGTCGTTACTATCACCTAAATCGAGCAATAGTAACTCATGCCACCTTCATCGAGTGACGATTCCACAAGTCTAGGAGTCACCTATATCGAGTAGCCCTTAGACTGCTGTACTGCCTAAATCGAGCAGTACAGCGAACACATCACCTAAATCGAGCGATGTATTCTAGGAACTGCTGAAGACTGCTGTATTGCCTAAATCGAGCAATACAGCGAACACAACACCTAAATCGAGCGTTGTGTTCCATTTGCTGAAGACTGCTGTACTGCCTAAATCGAGCAGTACAGCGGACACATCACCTAAATCGAGCAATGTGCCCCATTCGCTGAAGACTACTGTACTGCCTAAATCGAGCAATACAGCGGATACATCACCTAAATCGAGCGATGTGTCCCATTCACTGAAGACTACTGTACTGCCTAAATCGAGCAATACAGCGAACACATCACCTAAATCGAGCGATGTGTCCCATTCACTGAAGACTACTGTACTGCCTAAATCGAGCAATACAGCGAACACATCACCTAAATCGAGCGATGTGTTCCATTCACTGAAGACTACTGTACTGCCTAAATCGAGCAATACAGCGAACACATCACCTAAATCGAGCGATGTGTTCCATTCACTGAAGACTACTGTACTGCCTAAATCGAGCAATACAGCGAACACATCACCTAAATCGAGCGATGTGTTCCATTCACTGAAGACTACTGTACTGCCTAAATCGAGCAATACAGCGAACACATCACCTAAATCGAGCGATGTGTTCCATTCACTGAAGACTACTGTACTGCCTAAATCGAGCAATACAGCGAACACATCACCTAAATCGAGCGATGTGTTCCATTCACTGAAGACTACTGTACTGCCTAAATCGAGCAATACAGCGAACACATCACCTAAATCGAGCGATGTGTTCCATTCACTGAAGACTACTGTACTGCCTAAATCGAGCAATACAGCGAACACATCACCTAAATCGAGCGATGTGTTCCATTCACTGAAGACTACTGTACTGCCTAAATCGAGCAATACAGCGAACACATCACCTAAATCGAGCGATGTGTTCCATTCACTGAAGACTACTGTACTGCCTAAATCGAGCAATACAGCGAACACATCACCTAAATCGAGCGATGTGTTCCATTCACTGAAGACTACTGTACTGCCTAAATCGAGCAATACAGCGAACACATCACCTAAATCGAGCGATGTGTTCCATTCACTGAAGACTACTGTACTGCCTAAATCGAGCAATACAGCGAACACATCACCTAAATCGAGCGATGTGTTCCATTCACTGAAGACTACTGTACTGCCTAAATCGAGCAATACAGCGAACACATCACCTAAATCGAGCGATGTGTTCCATTCACTGAAGACTACTGTACTGCCTAAATCGAGCAATACAGCGAACACATCACCTAAATCGAGCGATGTGTTCCATTCACTGAAGACTACTGTACTGCCTAAATCGAGCAATACAGCGAACACATCACCTAAATCGAGCGATGTGTTCCATTCACTGAAGACTACTGTACTGCCTAAATCGAGCAATACAGCGAACACATCACCTAAATCGAGCGATGTGTTCCATTCACTGAAGACTACTGTACTGCCTAAATCGAGCAATACAGCGAACACATCACCTAAATCGAGCGATGTGTTCCATTCACTGAAGACTACTGTACTGCCTAAATCGAGCAATACAGCGAACACATCACCTAAATCGAGCGATGTGTTCCATTCACTGAAGACTACTGTACTGCCTAAATCGAGCAATACAGCGAACACATCACCTAAATCGAGCGATGTGTTCCATTCACTGAAGACTACTGTACTGCCTAAATCGAGCAATACAGCGAACACATCACCTAAATCGAGCGATGTGTTCCATTCACTGAAGACTACTGTACTGCCTAAATCGAGCAATACAGCGAACACATCACCTAAATCGAGCGATGTGTTCCATTCACTGAAGACTACTGTACTGCCTAAATCGAGCAATACAGCGAACACATCACCTAAATCGAGCGATGTGTTCCATTCACTGAAGACTACTGTACTGCCTAAATCGAGCAATACAGCGAACACATCACCTAAATCGAGCGATGTGTTCCATTCACTGAAGACTACTGTACTGCCTAAATCGAGCAATACAGCGAACACATCACCTAAATCGAGCGATGTGTTCCATTCACTGAAGACTACTGTACTGCCTAAATCGAGCAATACAGCGAACACATCACCTAAATCGAGCGATGTGTTCCATTCACTGAAGACTACTGTACTGCCTAAATCGAGCAATACAGCGAACACATCACCTAAATCGAGCGATGTGTTCCATTCACTGAAGACTACTGTACTGCCTAAATCGAGCAATACAGCGAACACATCACCTAAATCGAGCGATGTGTTCCATTCACTGAAGACTACTGTACTGCCTAAATCGAGCAATACAGCGAACACATCACCTAAATCGAGCGAAGTGTTCCATTCACTGAAGACTACTGTACTGCCTAAATCGAGCAATACAGCGAACACATCACCTAAATCGAGCGATGTGTTCCATTCACTGAAGACTACTGTACTGCCTAAATCGAGCAATACAGCGAACACATCACCTAAATCGAGCGATGTGTTCCATTCACTGAAGACTACTGTACTGCCTAAATCGAGCAATACAGCGAACACATCACCTAAATCGAGCGATGTGTTCCATTCACTGAAGACTACTGTACTGCCTAAATCGAGCAATACAGCGAACACATCACCTAAATCGAGCGATGTGTTCCACTACTGGAGCTTAGTTAAACGATTCCAATTTACTTGTTCACCAATCAGACAGAATTTTTACAAATCAGTCAGTTGTACTGTACTCATTAGACTACATCTTCTACATCTCTACTTCCAATCATTACAGTCATTGCTGGGCATTTTTCTTAATTGATCATGACAGGCCTCAAATCTAAGGCCTTCAAAACATACTCCAACAACTTACGGCTAACTACAGTAAGCATATTTTCACCTTACTAATAATTTAAAAATAACTTTCGAACCCTAATATATAATTTATATATATGTTACATATATATATGTAACATAGTATGTATATTCCCCATAGGAGACTTATGGGGAATATCAGTAAAAATAATCCATAATATTATTGACGTTATTGCACCATATCTTGCTGTTATTTTTAACAAATCCATAGACTCGGGATCATTTCCTGACCTAATGAAATGTAGTAAATTAATACCTCTATTTAAATCGGGAAGCAAAAGTGACCCAAATAACTACAGGCCGATCTCGATTCTACCAACTCTCAGCAAGATATTTGAGAAAATGATGCTCAACCAACTGCTTTTGCACTTTAATTTAAATAAATTACTTCACTCTGAGCAGTATGGTTTCACTAAGGGTCGTTCTACAACCGATGCGGCCGCAAGGCTGTTACGGCATATTTTCGATGCATGGGAGAAATCACAGAATGCCATTGGTATTTTCTGTGATTTGTCAAAAGCATTCGATTGCGTTGATCATGAGACTCTCTTACGAAAATTAAGCCACTATGGTATTAAAGAAACTGCACTCAGTCTTATTGCCTCTTATCTCAGTGATCGCATACAGAGAGTATGTATCAATGATGTTAAGTCGTCCGGATCAGCCTCAGTAATGGGTGTTCCCCAAGGCTCTATTCTGGGTCCATTCATGTTTCTGGTTTATATTAATGATTTACCACATTTTGTCAAAAATGCTTGCGATATTGTACTATTTGCTGACGACACGTCTTTGATTTTTAAAGTCGATAGGACTAAGGACAATTTTGACGATGTAAATAATACATTATCTCAAGTTTCACACTGGTTTACTACAAACAATCTACTTTTGAATGCAAAAAAAACCAAGTGTGTCGAGTTTCTATTGCCCAATACAAGGGTTACTAGCAAAAATTTAAAGATAAGTGGTGAGCCATTGAAAACTGAGGACACAACTGTGTTCTTGGGAATAACCCTAGATGCAAAGCTTCAATGGGGCACCCATATAGCAACACTTGCTGGCAAGCTCAGCTCTGCTGCTTACGCTGTTAGGAAGATTCGACAGATAACAGATATAGAAACTGCAAAAATTGTTTATTTTGCATATTTCCATAGTATTATGTCGTATGGACTCATACTATGGGGTAAAGCGGCTGATATTGAAAAAATTTTCGTTTTACAAAAAAGGGCAATTCGCGCAATTTATAATTTAAAACCGCGGGATTCCCTTCGAGAGAAATTTAAAGAAATAGGTATTCTTACGGTAGCTTCTCAATATATCTATAACAATATAATTTTTGTTAGGCAAAACATTCACAGTTACATTAAAAAGTGCGAATTACACGACAGGCAATTAAGAAATAGAAATAGGCTCGTGATTCCTCAGTTACGCCTCAAAAGGGTCCAAAGGTCATTTGTGGGAATGGGCGTAATGTTCTATAATAAAATTCCACAAGCAATCTTAGACTTGCCTTTACACAAGTTTAAGAACTCTATTAAAAATATGCTCATAAAAAAAGCATATTATACAATTGAAGATTATATAAATGATAAAAAAGCATGGAGCAATTTCTCAATGTCTTAAACCGAGTATTTGATTATTGGTGTTCAATTCGATGCTTTGATCATGGGTAGCCTAAGTATGTCACGCTCTCTTTAAACATTTCTGTGGTGGTGTCGTGTGGTGCGGGTTGTTACGTTCCCTCGAATATGGTTGAGCGAAGCAATGGCTGGATCATGCGTCATGCTCGTGAACGGGTGCCACCGTCGGAAATGGGGCTACTTTTGTCTGCCCTTCTTCACATGTGTAGAATTGTAAGCACCATTCCGAACCTGTGGTAGATTCATTTGTCGATTCGTAAACGCTTCCGAAAGTTTATCTGAATAAAATTATGATTACTTATATAAATGATAAAAAGGCGTGGATTTGACTCGTTCCAGCAATGCGCGAGACGGCAATTCAATCATGTACTTACCATAAAATTGTTATATTGATATTGTAAATTTGGAAAAGAGCAACCGCCGAGTTTCTTGCTGGTTCTTCTCGGTTGGAACGGCATTCCGAACCAGTGGTAGATTCATCTGACTATTCAAAAGCACTTGTAAAAGTTTATTTGAATAAAAAACTTTTCTATTCTATTCTATTCTATATATATATATATATATATATGTTACACGCGGGCCACACACACCGCACAGCTGCGCGCTAGCGAGTGGCTCTTCGGTACACTAGTCACACTGATATAATATGTTATATATATATGTTACAGGCGGGCCACTCAGAAGACGCGCGATGTCACTCCCCCTGCCTTGTACTCGGCGCAGACTGCAGGTAACTCTACATTCTTTATTTCATTCATTAATTTCAGAAGAGCCGGCAGTTGCTCTTTTCAAAACAAAACTTACATTATGTATGTAGACTATCGATATAGCGAACCATTGTAGGTCATACTATCTTCTGGGCGGCTGATAATTTTTGACACTTTGTATAAATTTTGTTTGCGACGTGTGTATCGGTGTATCGACCAGTGTGTCGAGTGTGTGTGTGTGTGTGTGTGTGTGTGTGTGTGTGTGTGTGTGTGTCGACTGTGTGTCGGTCCCCAGTGTGCTGACTGTGTGTCGGTCCCTAGTGTGTCGACTGTGTGTGGGTCCCCAGTGTGTCGATTGTGTGTCGGTCCCCAGTGTGTCGACTGTGTGTCGGTCCCCAGTGTGTCGACTGTGTGGGTCCCCAGTGTGTCGACTGTGTGTCGGTCCCCAGTGTGTCGACTGTGTGTGGATCTCCAGTGTGTCGATTGTGTGTCGGTCCCCAGTGTGTCGACTGTGTGGCGGTCCCCAGTGTGTCGACTGTGTGGCGGTCCCCAGTGTGTCGACTGTGTGTCGGTCCCCAGTGTGTCGACTGTGTGGGTCCCCAGTGTGTCGACTGTGTGTCGGTCCCCAGTTTGTCGATTGTGTGTGGGTCCCCAGTGTGTCGATTGTGTGTCGGTCCCCAGTATGTCGACTGTGTGGCGGTCCCCAGTGTGTCGACTGTGTGGCGGTCCCAGTGCGTCGACTGTGTGTCAGTCCCCAGTGTGTCGACTGTGTGTGTGTGTGTCGGTCCCCAGTGTGTCGCTTCTCTGTCTATAAACATGAATGTTTTGTCTCGCAAAGACTGTATCGTTGTTAACAAACTGCAAAGCTGTATATACCGGTAGTATACCGGTCTCTTTGTACAGAACCCTCGGTGCGCGAGTCGGACTCGCACTTGGCCGGTTTCGTTTTTTAATTTTATTCCTCTACAAGTTAGCCCTTGACTGCGATCTCACCTGATGATATGTGACGATGCAGTTTTAAAATGGAAGCGGGCTACCTGCAAGAGGTACGGCATTTTTAATTAAACCCATACCTCTGAAACGTTTTCTACACGACAGTATCGGAACGTGGTTTTGCTGGTAGAGTGGTGGCTAGCCACGGCGGAAGCCACCCACCAGACCAGAGGCAATTTAGAAAATATAAATTCCTCAATTTTTGTAGGAAGGGTACACATACATATATTGCCCGTTTTGAAATATCTTTCTTACGTGTGGTGTATCTATATTGTGTGTCCGGGATCGAACTAGCGATATTTAAGGGTGTATTCTACAACTCATGACCACTCTAAAAATACCACTTATTAGGGCCTACCCCCTTCTTCCTCCCAGGGTCAGCCATATCAATTTGATGTGCTTTTTTGTGGGTATGTATTGTGCGCACAAAAAATGTAATAACTCAAAAGTCTGTTGCCGTACTGGTCTTTAAATGAATGGCCTTATTCAATTGAATATAATATTCTCCATGGCTAAACACCAAACAAACAAGTGTAAAATGTTAAAAAAAACACGATCAAAAATGTTTCGGAATAAAAAATATATTGTTAAAAAATATTGAAGACTACAAGTTTTTGCTGCATTTTGCAAAAACAAGATCATTAAGACCACATTGTTTGATATTAAATCAACAGCTTTTGAGATAAGCAACAAAACGACATAAAAATTTTGACTGTAAGTGACTTACTTTTGGAGATATTGGTTATAGGAAGTACTTCTTTCCCGAGTATTGAACCGAAATTTAAGATTATTAATTTTTTTTACTACAAGTAAGGTAAAAAATCTTAACTTTCTAATGTACTTTTTTTAATTAATTTGTTTAACATTGTTTTTGCAAAAGGCAGCAAAAACTTGTTTTCAATATTTGTGAGGATTTTTTTTATTCTGAAGCATTTTTAATCGAGTTTTTTTTTACATTTTGCACTATTGTTACGTGTGTAGCCATGGAGAATATTATGTTCAATTGAATTTAATAATAATGAAAAAAATTTAAAGACCGGTAGAGCAACAGACTGTCGAGTTATTAAATTTTGTGTGCGCACATACCCACAAAAACACACACCAAATTGAAATGGCTGTCCCTGGGAGGGGGCCCCTGCCCCTAGGGTAGGCCCTATTGAATAGTATTTTTAGAGTTGTAACGAGTTGTAAAATACGCCCCTAAAATATCGCTAGTTCGATCCCGGGAACACTGTCTAATATCAATCACTATTTATAATAATTGGAATATAGTAAGATAATAAGCAATAATATAATTGGTTTCAGTCGCGCCTTCGTCCGAGGGACTTCCGACGAATAACGAAAACAAAACGCGAGCTGAAGAAGCCGATACAGTCCAGAGAAGTGCAGAAGTATTCAAAATTAACAACCGATCATTCGATACCAGCAGTAGAACAAACATTGATAGATGGACGAATTGTGTCGTCAAATTATATGATGTTTTTAAAAACCCTAAGAAAGTTGTACCAAGTCCAGATTCATCTTGTCACTCGCTGGTAAAAACCCAAAAAGCTATTATTTCTTGTGACAATCAGTATCATATTGATAATGAAGACATTGAACTAGTTACTGATAAAATAAACGCTAATAATCTTAATGTGTCTAGAACTTTACAAAGTAAAACAAATTGTTCAAATGATGATATTGATGAAAGTTGTTCATTTATTGGAAACAATCGGTTTACTTGTGATGTTTGTAAAAATATGTTTGAACGAAAACGTCTCTTAGCAAGACACATAAAAACTCATACTGAAGTGAAACCTTTCACTCGCAAGTATAACCGAGACAAATTAGATAACAAAAGCGATTTAACGACTCATATGCGCTCTCACACCGGCGAAAAGCGTTATAGTTGTGAGTTATGCGAACACAAGTCTGCTTACAAGCATCATTTACTGAAACACATGAGAACACACACTGGTGAAAAACCATATACTTGTAGGTTATGCAATTCTAAATTTGGGTATAGTTCTAGTTTGGTCAGTCACATGAGAACACACACTAGTGAAAAGCCATTTCATTGTCAGTTATGCAAATACAAGTCTGCTTATAAAAGTCACTTAGTGAGACACATGAAAACACACAGTGGTAAAAAACCATATACTTGTAAGGTATGCAATTGTAAATTTGCGCTAAATTCTAATTTGCTGACTCACATGAAAATACATTCTGATGAAATGCCATTTATTTGTAAGTTATGCAATTGTAAATTTAGGCATAATTGTTCTTTGGTGCGACACATGAGAACACACACTGGTGAAAAGCCATTTCATTGTCAGTTATGCAATCTCAAATGTAGACGTAATAGTACTTTAGTGGTACACATGAGAACACACACTGGTGAAAAGCCATTTTACTGTCAGTTATGCAAATACAAATGTGCACAAAAAGGTGGTCTAGTGCAGCACATGAGGACACACACTGGTGAAATGCCATTTATTTGTAAGTTATGCAATTGTAAATTCACGCAAAATTCTTGTTTGGTGAGTCACATGAGAACACACACTGGTGAAAAGCCATTTCATTGTCAGTTATGCAAATACAAATGTGCACGTAAAACTGGTTTAGTGGTACACATGAGAATACACACTGGTGAAAAACCATATACTTGTAAGGTATGCACTTCTAAATTTGCGCAAGGTGGTCAATTGGCGAGTCACATGAGAACACACACTGGTGAAAAGCCATTTCATTGTCAGTTATGCAAATACAAATGTGCACGTAAAACTGGTTTAGTGGTACACATGAGAATACACACTGGTGAAAAACCATATACTTGTAAGGTATGCACTTCTAAATTTGCGCAAGGTGGTCAATTGGCGAGTCACATGAGAACACACACTGGTGAAAAGCCTTTTCATTGTCAGTTATGCAAATACAAATGTGCACAAAAAGGTGATCTAGTGAAGCACGTGAGGACACACACTGCTGAAAAGTGATATTCAACGTCAGTTATGCAAACACAAATGTTGACAGTGTCCTGTTGAGTCACACACTGGTGAGCGCCCTATTCGTGTAAGTTGTGCATATAGCTACAAATGTGCATACTTTAGTTAGTCAGACACATGAGAACTCACACTGGTGATTTAAAGCCTTCCTTGTGAGTACAACCTATTTGAACACCATGGAATACTTAATCCGCTCAAAAAATTGGCACGACGCAAAGTACAATCAAGTGTGCGGAGCTACAATACTGCAAGGAAAGTGCTGGTCAGTCTGCTGCGCGCTCGGTGACAGACTATAGCAGCTTTATACACGTATGTGATGAGATTGTTTTTGATTCATGAAAATACAAAAAAAAAAACGCCGAAAAATTCTGCAAAAATGTCCTCAGTGTGTTCAAACGGACTAGAAGTCACCAGTGTGTGTTCTCAGTGAAAAAGACGCTGGGTATAACTTATCATAGGAAAGTAACGATGTAACGTAAAAAAACGATATGTAACCAGAGTGCAGACAATTGTAACGTATCTACGCGTTTATATTGTTCATTGTTTTATTGAGTAATAATTTGTCATTGTACAAACTAAGTACAAGCACAATCTTTCAATAGTTGACATTTCTGTCAAAGTCAAATGTCAAATCGAAATGAAAGACATGTTACCGCCATGATGAATTTTTGTTACGTGTTGCAATTCTAAGCAGAAATACTTGTTTTGTACTACCAGACGAAGCCATTTTATAGAAAATATATAGTTAGTTAAAAACTGTTCAATGTTTTCAAGAATATATCCAAGTATACTGTACAAAGTCATAGCCCAGGCCTCATACAGTGATGAAACATCTCATTTGTACAAACTTTAAATCACATTTTTATTTACATCTTATCAACAATCAAATCAATTTTAATGCAATATTTGATTTTGGGTCAATGTTGTACACCAAATATGAAAAAGTCATGTTTGTAACTCGTGCATATGTAATTTACAGAATGACCACTAGATAGAGATCTGATACTATTATTTTCGGAAATCATTTCTCTTTGCCTTCTGTCCTCAGGAGTCAGCTCAGCTAATACTTACTGTGGGATATTTCGTTTTTCTCATGATTTTTAACTTTTTTTTAAATAAAACCGAAATAAAAATTGTATCTAACATGTACTTATCGACTTTTATTGAATTAAAAGCCTTTCCACACTTACAGGACGAGGGATCAGGGCGTGGTAGTGGGTACAGGGCCTTATGCCGACTTTATACATTGTGGCAACGATGATCGAAATTCGGGTATCGAAACACAACAACTTCAGAGTGAAATTGACCTAAACTGGCTCGTTTTAAGGTTTGATTTCACCAATACATTCAGCCATTCGCCTACAGCCAGCGCCCCAAGCGGAAATTTTGCAAAATAAATATTCGAAGTACTGAATTACGACTTTAAATTATGAGGCTCTGTGTCCAATTTGTTCTGATATTATAGTTTTTCGATATTAGAATTCTAGTAGCGTTTTCGAGGTGTTCAGGCTCGGCGTAATTATACTGATGAAAGGTAACATGCAATGAAAGAACTTGCCGCTCACGTTAGTGCAATGTTACAATGTAACAGCTGCTGCGGGAAGAACAACACAAAGAGGATGTGACAAGTCGAGTCTTCGTCCGAGCCACATTCACACACACATAGAGTGATCTCTTATTCTGACGAGTAATTTGGCAGATGAGCTGGTGTGATGCAAAGGTCGAAGTCGCGCGACGTTTGAGGCGACCCATCGAACCATCCACTACCACTACAGCCTATTTACGTCCCACTGCTGGGCACAGGTCTCCTCTCTCATAGGAGAAAGGGATTTAGAGGTTAGACCTGCCACGCTGCAGCAATGCGGGTTGGCGGGCTTTAACGACATGATAGTGATAATAACCGAGACAGACTGCTTAACGTGCTCTCTGAGGCACGGGGGTGAAACGCCGCCAACTACCAACTCCGGGCAGCCGGTCCTGAAAATTTCTTAACAGAAATCCCTATAGGTACCTAACAATAATTTGCCCGACCCTGAAATCGAACCCGGAACCTTGCGATCTTCAGTCGAATATGCTATTACTATGCACTAGATCAACCAAGCAGTACAATCTCTTAAGCTCAGTCTCTATAAAATCTTAATCATGAGCATGTTCACGCTGCGCGGCACAGAGCGGACTGCGTGCGTCACGGGCGGCTGCACGCGGGGCGCGCTGTGAGACGCTGAGGTTGGGGGGAAGGTGGCTCTGTCACACCTGCCGACTGTTCATGCTGGTCTTCATCGCTGACTCCGTCGTCGCACTGCAGGCCGAACTCGGTGTCCGATTCCAAGTTGGGTGATTGCGTAATATAGTTCTTCTTCTATGTACAGAGAGTCCTTTTTCATAACACGAGAGTAAGGCACAGATAATGGAATAAGGGAGATGGGCCCTATGATTCATAGGGCCCATCTCCCTTATTGTATCCTAAATTGTATATTGTAATCCCATCTCCTAAATTGTATTGAAATCTGCTGTCGATGTCGCCAGTTTGTCCCTACCAGCTGTTGCTACAAATATACATGCAGCAATAAATGCGTAAATAGATGCGGTTATTAGGTGCATTTTACACCCCATGAGTACGCACGCACCACGCCCCCTTACCATATCTCTCTTATTCCGTTATCTGTGGAGTAAGGATTCTTTTATTTAAAAAATCACAGAGATAAGAGCTTTAACTACGGAAGTGAGACAATTTATGGAGTCGGTCAGTATAATAATAATTGAGAAATTGAATAATTGAAATATTGAATATAGCAAGACTCCAGTAAATACCGATGTTTCAGGGCGCATTTGTATTGAAGGATTATTTTATATTTAGGAAACCAGCAAGCTATGCCAACACAACTATTCGGAGGCATCTGTAAAGCAGTGGTGTAGCGTACCTTGGCGGGGCCCCGTATAAAAATTTGTTTGGGGCCCCTATGAAGGGTAAAGATTTCTCACAAAAGAAAAAAAAATGTTTGCATAAAATTAAAATCAATATTTATTCATCATACCTAATTATTTATCTGTCACTTTTTCTAAAATTTTTACAAACAATTCAAATTAAATATATACTCTCCTTGCCTTTTTTTCGGCAAACTGATTTATTAAATCATTTAGAGCGGGGCCGCACTGCGAAAATTATTCGCGCGAATTTTCTTCGCGCGGTTTATTTTCCGCATTTTAATACAACGTGTTGGGTAAGTCCCATAACATCCCGGCAGGCTGAGGTTAGGACTGATGTGTGTATGCCCGAAAAAATATAACGACCCTCGTAGCGTGATACCAGTGGAAGTTATGAGGACATTCAGAAATTTCTTAAAACTCCTCGGTGACAACCCTTAAACAGCTGCTAGAGTCATTGATGACATTGAACCTGACCTAATTTGAGTAAAACCTGACCTACTTTGACTGTAAGGTCAAAGACCACCTTTAATTTTACGTGATTGGTGAACCGTTTTCCCGCCAAAAAATTATCGACCAATGAAAAATCTTTACCTATGAAATAATAATAATGCCTACAAAATGGGCGTCGCTGTAACTGTGTAAAGCTGCGTACACATTCAATTTTTTTTCTTGTACATTACCTAGTTTCAAATACGTGCATGCTATCTACCACCCCACTACAGCCCATTAACGTCCCACAGCTGGGCACAGGCTTAACGTGCTAACCATGCTAACCGCTAGATCAACGAGGCCGTACTTGCACGTAAATTATGTTTACTCCTTTTATTGCACCCGAATTTGTTACTGTATGTCGGATAAATCGTAAGATTTTTGTGCCTCATTATGCTTCGACATTCTTCACATTTTCTAGTGTAAGCCCTGAAAGCCCACCGCATAATAATCTCAAAAAAACCCCTACCATGGATCACGACCCTCAGCAATGAGTATGACATTAAGAAATTCTCGTGCATGATAGATTGCATGCGATGGGGCAATGGTACATGGGAATAAAAAGGACTTGAGAAAAAAAAACCACCAAGGCAGCAGCAGTGTTGAACGTTTATCGAATTTTGATCAGTGTAGACACAGCTTAGCTTTAGGATAGGTGTAATAATTCCGAAACGATATTATTTTCTATTCATTCTATTCCTACCTACTTCAAGCTAAAGATAAAGATATGACTACAGTACAGAAGCGAAAATATCGAGTCGATGTAATTTTTAAATAGCTATTCAATTATTGCATTGAAATTGATAAGAATGGAGAGATAAATCGAAATTTATGTGAAATTCTTCTTAAATCTTGATTTTGTTTCTGCGAATGACTCTTTTCTTTTATGAGATGTGGTCTGCTGTAGAAATGAATTGTGAGCCGCTTTTTACTAGAGTCAAATTCGAGCCGTTTATCGTCAAAGTCGAGCCTAACGCTAAAAGATTTAACATTCTGGACTGTAATGGAATATGATCATGGTACACAATATCCAAAAAGATCAGCTCAGCGCGTTCCATCTTTAATTGCATTATTACCGCTGATGCCGCCCGTCTTACTACCGAGAGATAAAAAGTCGATAGCAGACTTATTAAAATTATTAAATACTTAATACATTTCAAATGCATTGGTCTATGTTATGCGCTGTTTTGTCGTTACTAGAATATTTTATAGCATCGCTGTCGCATAGCTATTATTTGAGTCGTAGCCTAAAGACCAGGGTCAGCATAAACTAGTATACCTAAACACAGCGTTTTAGGTACGAACATTGACGAAGCTTCGTATGACTTAAGGTCGTTTTACACTTTGTTTAGTGATTATTGCTAGTGATCAGTGATTACTGATTAGCGAAGTAGAATAAAAAAGAGCGTATTCTTATTCCACGTATTCTTCGATTTCCAACAGCGCCACATTTGATATTTCTTTCATTACTTTCTGCAGATCCAAATGCGATTAGACCCGTTTGCAGAAACGCCAGGTTATCCTTTTAACCCAGACTTAGCTGCTACTTATAAGAATTCGTATAAAACTACAACATTTCATAAAACGGGGTAGTAACCCGTTTTAGCCAATTTTAATCGATAATCGAGAATCGATCTAGTGGATTTCAGCCTAGAAAATCAATTCAGTACTACATTTCGATTTAAAAAATCGATTTTTTTTTTCAATAAATCGCGATCGCGAATAGAGGTCTTTGAGAAATCGATCAAAAATTTTTTTTCAAAAATCGATCTTCTTTTATGAATCGTTTCATCAGACTTCGATTCAAATCAAGTTAAAAATCGATCTTTTTTGGAAAGAATCGCCATTCCTTAGTCCTTATAAACTGACTTACATACGTTAGTAAATCATCAGTCGAGTCAGACCGAGCGCACTAAATCACTGAATAAGCACTAGTCAAAGTGTAAACGGGTCTTAACTTCGTTTTGTTCTTTGAAGACTTCCGAAATCCGAAGTTCATATTAGCTATTTTAATTGTTATTTTTTAGTTTCTCATTGAAGTTTGAACTGTGAAGTCGTCATACAAGGGTGAAATAATGAGTTACACTAACGCGCAATATTATGACATGATTATGTGTGTGGGTGCTTGTAATGGTGTATTGATGGACGCCCGAAGGTTGTACGATGAACAGTATGTTTCCGGTAGACCAAATAACCCAAGAGTTCGAGTTTCGTCGCATACGTGTTTCCGGAATTTAGTCCATAGACTTCACACCACCGGTTCCTTTACCGGCGCGATGGTGAAGGACGGCCTTCAACATCGACTACTCGTTTGGAAGAAGAAATTCTGCAGCATTTCGAGGAAAACCCAACCACTAGTAGGTACTCGCCGTGCTGGAGCAGTTCTTGATGTCAGTCATTGGACGGTGTGGCGAACGTTGAACAGAGATGGAGTTTGCACGATGGTTTTGCGAGCGAGCTGGCTTTGTTTGTTGGCACTGTAGCACTGTACGCATCGCTCGTATTCCAGCACACTTTTCGCGGCCGTGCAGGGACTACCATAACCAGTGATTCGGCCTACCTAGGTAGGTACCTACCTAGCCCGAGTTTTTTTCGCCAGTTAGTTAGTTTATTTATGAGTACCTACCTAGGTACCTAGGTAGGGAATACTCGTACACAGGCCAGTAAACCTTGAACCTACTTCGTAAAATACAATAATTATTACAACTTTCCGAAAATAATCAAATTGAGTATTGGCATCTTGGCGGCATTTGTCAAAGGCGGCGCGCCGCCTTACAACGTTTGTAAAGAGTCTTTTTATGGGTAGGTAGGTAGTCGGTACTAGGCTAACATAAAAATTGGTACCTACGTAAGTTTTCTAGTGATTTTCGGTTGCGAATCTCGGGTTCTCGGTTTGAGTTCTGCGTCGGTCATTCATATCGTAAGATTTTCAGGTTTGAGTTTTATGTAGGTAAAGAAACTCTCAGTAAGTACCTACGTAGGTGTACCTACCAGCCAAGAGATCGATCTCGTTTCACCCTGGTGTTTCGGCAAGTAGGTACCTAAGTAGTTGACGTTAAGCCGTCGGTCCTGGTTATTACTTATTACCAATAGCATGAAATGATAATAATCGAAATAACCACCGCAACCCGCATTTTCTAAGTTTTGAACCGAACCAGGAATCGAACCCACAACCTCGTTATCATCCATGACAAGTTGCACTACTTGACGTGTTCGTCAGTGTCGTCACTTAGGTACCTACTTATTATGGAAAGACGGCGCGCCAGCCACACGACACCACACGAGTAGTTAGGTACTCTGTGCGCCAGCCGCGGCAATTCGTTTTCACGTCTTGTAGTTTGTACTAGGATATCAGGAATTTAAATGGAATTGATGTTGCGCGGGTTGTAAGGGTTGCCAAAATTAATTTTCCTTAATTTAGTAATTAATTTTGTATGGAAATTTTTAATAATTAATTTTGACTTTTTAATACCACCAATATGTTTACAAGGTCAAAATTACATGGGTAGCCGCGGGCATGTTATACCACTTACCTAACACGTTGTATATTTTTCTCGCGAATTTTAAATCGCATGTGCGTGCAGCTTCATACATTCCCATATGTCACAGAATTTTGCGAAAAACTTCGCGCGAATAAATTTCGCAGTGCGGCCTAGGCCTAATAGCTGATGATGACCTTTTTGAACATTTTTTTGACTTTTGTCATTTCTGAAATAAACAAAAATTTGGGAAGTTTTTGTTAATTTTTGCTTACGCACGTCGGGGGCCCCCGTGGCTTGGGGGCCCCGTATAATTGATACGGCAGATACGGCGGTAGCTACGCCCCTGCTGTAAAGATAACCAAACATTTTGCCCAGTTGTTCTGAAAAATTTCGTCATTAAAAGCATTTGCTTCCACCGTGTCTCTATTTAATCGTAGGGCAGGCTTGCAATATGACGGTTGTATTAGGTATGTCAACAGTCAAATACAAAAATTGCTATCGTGTGATACATACAACTTTTCACCTCAATAGCGAAAAAATACAAGATGTAAGTAAGAAAAATATTTATTGAAACAAAAGATTTTTTACATTCAGATTAGGTACCTACCTACTTATTAATAATATGCTTAACTTAAAAATCGTGTTAATCGTTAACTTAATAAGTGCCAGTCGGGACACAAATTTCTTATCACATAACTTTTTTTAAATTAAATATTTAGTTAACTTAGTTCTTTCTTAGATATGTAGGTAGGCAGCACCAAATTAGCACATGGGAAGAAAAGCTCGTTCGTTTTGGTCACAACTTACAAACTGTATTATAAATGGGAGTTTTCAGTATTTGTTATTTGAATACACTCTATAGTACATATTATACAGAAATTTCAAATTTCTAACTAGTTTAGTTTTTGAGATAGACCCCGTAACAAAAGTGGTCTAAAACCGACAACGTTGACGGCCCGGCATCTGTTCATTTTTGTAGCTAAAAAATAATAAAAAACACTAATTGATACAAAATTTCTGTGAATTGAAGAAATGACAATCCAAAGCATTTTAAATTCAAAACACTTTTTCTCACTGAGTGAGCAAAAACGACTTTTGCTCACTGGTTTTGGCCAGCAAACGCGCTCTTTTTGAGCTACTGAGGTGAAATAGTTATTTGTTCTACAAGATAGCAAAATTATTTTTTGTTGCGAGTGCCTAGTTTGAATGATTCTTATATAGAATCCTGAGTGAAGTGAGGGATTCAAAGGCACAAGAAACAAAAAGTTTGCTATCGTGTGATACATACAACTTTTCACCTCAATAGCGAAAAAATACAAGATGTAAGTAAGAAAAATATTTACTGAAACAAAGGATTTTTTACATTTAGATTACGTACCTACTTACTTATTATTATGCTTAACTTAAAAATTAGCGAAGTGCCAGTCGGAACTCAAATTTTTTATCAAATAAATTTTCTTTTTTGTACCTAGCGAGAAAATTTTCATCTGGTTTTTTTAAGAACTTTTCAATATCATGAGCGGTGAAAACTTTAGATTTTTTAGATTTGTGCGGTGTGCCCCTTGTATGATATTCGTATTTTGTTGGATTAAAACTCGACACAGCTCTAATAAATGTGTTTTATTAATTATTTATAAGTTTACAATATAGATGGGCTGTTGCCTGTGCGATTTGAGAGAAAAATGTGCCTATAAGTAAAAAATAAACTAACGAAAACATAACTCTCAAAGTTAGCCACCTATTGATAACCGGACAGTGTGGCCAATTCTGTTGTACACATTCTCTAAATCTAAACTAAAATGACAGGTCTAAATCGATTGCTATCTCTTTCACAATGCTCCCTGCAGAAAAGGATAGCACTATTTTTAAACCTGTCAATTTAGTTTAAGTTTAGAGATTTGTGTACAACAGAATTAGCCACAGTGTGCCTCTAATTAAAACATAAACTAACACAGTTAGACATAACTTCCAAAGTTAGCCGCCTATTGGGTGCAACTTTAGTTTTGTGGTTTTATATTATAAATATTAAACACCCCTCCGACTGTCTTTTCATAAATGCGATAAGTTTAGATAGGTTTCAATGAGAACTTCGCATTTCGATTTGATTATAGCTTTTAACATGGAGTAAATACTACATAATATAAAGATTGCCTTGTTTTAGACAATCCCATAAAATATGATAAAATCACAGTCTCTGAACAGGTCTTCGCACCTTTTGTCTCTAATCTATTCTATACATATAATAAAATCGTAGAATTGCCGTATCTGTACATTGAAGATTTTTGCAAAATAATAACTGTGGGATGTTAGGGATAAGTAATAGAACGTAAAAAAGCTATTTTTGAAATTTTTGTCTGTTTGTCTGCTTATCTGTTTGTCTGTTTATCTGTTTGTCTGTTTGTCTGTATGTTTGTGCGCGCATCACGTAAAAACTACTGAATGGATTGAAATGAAACTCGGTATGATTTAAGTTAATACTATGGAGTAACATATAGGATACTTTTTATCCCGAAATTCAGCACGGTTCCCTTGGGAGAGGGGATGAAAGGCAAAATGTGTATTTAGCTGTAATTCGTTTAGAAAGTAGATACTTTAAAGACTACTGGCTAATCTCCGAAAGGCTGGACCGATTTTGATGGGACTTTCACTGGTGGATGTTTACATTTTGATGTACCTAAACATCCGCCAGTGAACTTTTAACAGTTTTTAGCAAGGTTTAAGCTCAAAGGAGCATAGGAATAACAAAATGATTCCCACGGGATTATTAAAATCAATATCCACGCGAACGAAGTCGCGGGTATCCGCTCGTTATTAAATAATTCATAGGCTTTCAGATATTTTTGACGCGACTTTTCCGGCAGAAAGTTTAATTCAGCGTTAGTTACCTACTAATTCTTTTAATTCTGAAGGTGTTAAATTATCACTGGAGCCACTCATTTTGTTAATTTTTTTTTTTTACAACATATAACTACAAAGAAATTAGTTAGGTTCTTAGACCCGTATTACTAATTCCCTGGAATTCTGACGTTTCGTAATGTTACCAGAGATAAAACAATTCCCACAAAAAAGATAAAAAATTCAAAACATATGCAAATACAAATCAACTGCCGCATGTAGATATGACAAATGCCTGACAGACACTTCATGGTGATAATGTCATTCGACATCCATTTTTAAATAAATTTTTTCAATGTGCTTCTTTTGTTTTCTGTTGCTGTCAGTGTGCACTTTCTAGTTTCCACTCTTGGTGTTTTCTATTTTAAGGCGAAACGAGTAATATTATTACGCGGCATATGGTTTTTTATGATGACAGGGAATTAAAGTAGTAGGGTAAAATCGTACTTCGTAGATGTTAACCCTGTTCTCCATACAAATAATTCATCTGTAAATGACAATGACAGCTGTCAGAATTCCGGGGAATTAGTAAAACGGGTATAAATATTGTAAACACCATCATTACAGAAGCAGGATAAGGTTTAATATTAAAACTAAATCAAACTATTATTAAAATATTTTTATTTATCACCCGCACAAACTTAATTAATATCGAATCACAGATTAGTTTAACTGAGATCTCTTTTCAAAATCTATTTTATACTAATTAATTTAATTACACTCAGCCAAGTCCAAAATGGCAGCACTTTATTCGATTAGGGTGTGATTGCTATCGCAACCCTCAATCAAAAATCACGACCTAGATGCTGAAGCATCTAATAGTCGGTTGAGTCTCTGGAGGAGACTGAATTCATGGCTTCGAAGTGCCCGTATTTATACCAATAATTCAAGATGGCGGTTCGGCGCCAATAAATGAATCAAATGTCAGTTCATTCTAACATATTTCCATTATGAAATTAATAATCTGTAAACCATTTCTAAAAATTCTAATTGAATTTCAACAATAATCTGACAGTTCGGCCGTCCTATACTTAACACGTCCCCGTGTTTCTCATCAATCACAGTAAAAGTTACTTTATTCATGTCGCGGGCGGTCTTGCCCATTGTCAATGTCACAGGCGTTTTTCCGTCGTTTCTAAGATCACGGGTGATTTTACCCTCACTTACGTCATGGGCTGTCTGCCCTCAGTAAATTGCGGGCGGTCATGCCCTCAGTCAAGTCCGTCAATGTCGCTTTTAAACTGATAATTAAAATAATTCATAACCAAACTCTCAGATTAAAAATCTAACTCGTGACTATTCATTAACTATCAGTTACTCTCATTAACTCAAACACATTGTTCTGTTTAAATTACTTTTTCTCTCATTTACAAAATAAAGCGAATCTACCACTGGTTCGGAATGCCGCGACCTAGCGAGAAGAACTAGTAAGAAACTCGGCGGCGTCTAACCTTTCAAAATAACTAATCAAAAATTATTTCTAATTTCAAACGAATCATTCATCTCAAGTGCGGGTATTTCTACGACTTTACTTCAAATTAATCACTTTCTCAAAATAAATCAAACACAACTGTGTAGATGGCAAAGCAAAATTAAGGCAACGTGATTCGAATCCCGCTTCTGAATTTGTAAACACCATCATTACAGAAGCAGGATAAGGTTTAATATTAAAACTAAATCAAACTATTATTAAAATATTTTTATTTATCACCCGCACAAACTTAATTAATATCGAATCACAGATTAGTTTAACTGAGATCTGTTTTCAAAATCTATTTTATACTAATTAATTTAATTACACTCAGCCAAGTCCAAAATGGCAGCACTTTATTCGATTAGGGTGTGATTGCTATCGCAACCCTCAATCAAAAATCACGACCTAGATGCTGAAGCATCTAATAGTCGGTTGAGTCTCTGGAGGAGACTGAATTCATGGCTTCGAAGTGCCCGTATTTATACCAATAATTCAAGATGGCGGTTCGGCGCCAATAAATGAATCAAATGTCAGTTCATTCTAACATATTTCCATTATGAAATTAATAATCTGTAAACCATTTCTAAAAATTCTAATTGAATTTCAACAATAATCTGACAATATATACCCGTATTTGTCATATCTACATGCGGCAGTAGATTTGTATTTGCATAAGTTTTGAATTTTTTATCTTTTTTGTGGGAATTGTTTTATCTCTTGTATGTAACATTACGAAAGGTCAGAATTCCAGGGAATTAGTAATACGGGTATAGAGTATAGACAATTTTTTTCCCCGCCATTTTTTTATTCCTCTTTATTCTACGTTCGGAATTGCGTAATTCAAGAAAAAAAAAACTAATTATTTTAATTCTCCTTAAATCGTTTACGTTTCATGTTGTTTTACAGAATTATAAATTCTAAAACAGATTTTAAGAAAAACTCAACAGTTTAAATAATATATAATAGAAAATTTTAATGAAATAAAATGTTCGGGCTACTATACAAACTATTTGATACAAAATTTCCGAACTTTTCCTGAGACAGTGAATTGAAGAAATGACAATCCAAAGCGTTCTAAATTCAAAACACTTTTTTTTCACTGAGTGAGCAAAAACGACTTTTGCTCACTGGTTTTGGGCAGCAAACGCGTCCTTTTTGAGCTACTGAGGTGAAAAGGATATTTTCTACAAACTACTACCGGAAAAATTAAGAAATCATTATGAAAAAGCGTATCAAGGTTTTATCAATTGGAAAATATCAAAGGGTAGTAAATAATTTGCTGAAAAAGTACTTTTAGTTTATTTTCTTTCTACTCAATGCTCAAAAGTCCGCTGAGTATTAATCACAACGTGGATAACTCAACATATTCAAAACGTTTTCACCAAATGAAATAAATAGGCTTTCAAGCCAAGCGCCTGATTAACTAACTATATCTAGCGATAAAAGTATGTTAGTTACTACTTACTTCATTGTTGTAATGTTATTCTGTTTTAATGTTAGCAGTAAACTAACTGTCTCAGAGTCTTTTTTAGCTTACTGCTAACATAATTAATAGATTATAAATCTATACTAATAAATAAAATTGAAGTGTCTGTCTGTAATATCGAAATAACTACCTCATATTAAGCTCATATGGTTATTTGAACGCTACCATAACCGAAACAGACGTTTTTAAAATTTTTGTCTGTCTGTCTGTCTGTCTGTTTGAACGGGCTAATCTTCGGAACGGCTGAACCGATTTTGACGGGACTTTCACATACAAGTAGAGAATTAACCAGGGAGTAACATAGGCTACTTTTTTAACCGACTTTCAAAAAAGGAGGAGTTGTGTTTTTCTACCTATGTACACCGATATCTCCGAGATTTCTGAACCGATTTGCGTAATTTTTTTTTAAATCGATAGAGAAACATTGCGACCCTGTTCTATAAAAAAATTGGATTCCAACTCCTCAATCCTGATGCTGTAGGGGACCTAATCCCCAAAACTAATGGGTTTTAGAAACTTCCAGTTATTTAAATTGATATTGGGGGTACCAATTAAAGACTTTATCGTTGAATGAACTCGAGTAGGTACATACCCAACTCCTCAACCCTGATGCTGTAAGGAGTTGTATTCCGAAATCGTGGGGATCCCACGGGATTTTTCCGTTTTGGGGACGGGTTTCTACAGATAAGCTACTTTTTGTTCTGGAAAATCAAAAGTTCCCACGGGATTTTTAAAAACCTAAATCCACACGGGCGAAGCCGTGGGCATCATCTAGTTTTAAATAAAACCGGCCAAGTGCATGGCGAGCCACGCGCAGTGTAGGGTTCCGTAGTCAGTCCTCGAAAAACAGATATAACTCCTTAACCTGTGAACCTTACTTAGCCATGATAGTTTTCCTTTAAAATTTATTATATACTAGCTTTTGCCCGCGGCTTCGCCCGCGTGAATTTCGATTTTTCACAAATCCTGAGGGATAAATAGATTTCTGGTCCACCCGCCCCCCGCCGCGCGGCGGCGTACCGCGGTACCGCGTACGGCGGGCGCAGGGCGCAGGGGCGCGGGCGCGGGGAGCGGGCGTCGGCCGTCGCGATCGCGCGCAGCGAAAATACCTATCAGGGCGTTTTTAACATCTGTATTTACCGATTTCAACACAACTCCTTTTTTGAAAGTCGGTTAAAAAAGTAGCCTATGTTACTCCTTGGTTAATCCTCTACTTGTCTGTGAAAGTCCCGTCAAAATCGGTTCAGCCGTTCCGAAGATTAGCCCGTTCAAACAGACAGACAGACAGACAAAAATTTTAAAAACGTGTGATTCGGTTATGGTATCGTTCAAATAACCATATGAGCTTAATATGTGGTAGTTATTTCGAAATTACAGACAGACACTTCAATTTTATTTATTAGTATAGATACTACTACTGTGAATTCATGTGAATTGAAGAACTTGTGTTTTTAAGTTCCTATATACTGCCATTTGGCTAATAGAGGGGGGGGGGGACACTTGACTCTAATAAAAATTAGCACTTTAAAACATCATATTTTACAAACGGATCTAGAAATCGAAAAATGATGTTCCCACATCCACAGTATTTTTAAAAGACCTATTCAACGATACCCCACACTATGGGGTAGACGAGGAAAAAATTTTCATCCCCACTTTACATTTTACATGTAGGGGAACCCATGTACCCTAAAAAAATATTTATCAAAATTTTATTTCACCACTTTGTCGGCGTGATTGATATTTATACCCATGCCAAATTACAGATTTCTAGTACGGACGGACGGACGGACGGACGGACAGACATACAGACAGACAGACGGACGGACATGGCGAAACTATAAGGGTTCCTTGTTTACTACGGAACCCTAAAAAAAGACCATGTTAGGAAAAAATGTTGGATCAAGTGTATTTATTCTGAAAGATAATATTTTTTTATCTCAGTGTAGAAATAAAAATTGCAAGCGATATATCAGAAATATCGATACTTTTCATCGAGTTATCGCAAAGTATCGATAAAATATTACGATAATAATATATCGTAATGTTGTATCGAAACTTTCGATCGATTCGTTATATCTGTTTTTCGAGGATTGTGACTACGAACCCTACAGCGCGTGGCCCGCCACGCACTTGGCCGGTTTTTATTTATATTTTACGGCCCTGAATACCAGAGTCCTTGAAGGTCTAGCCTTAACATTACCGAGCGGCAACCATAGGTTATGTCAATGTAACCCTCGTAGTTGTAGTTTTATGTTTCCGTTGTAAATATCACCATTGCATCACTTTCATGTACTTCATATATATATTGACGTTCAAAAAGTGTACAGTGTACCTACTTTGAATAAATGAGTTTTGAATTGAATTGAAAATTGAATAATATTCGATTGGCAACTTGTGTTTTTTTGTGTAATTTAATGGCCAGATTTTGAAGACATTAATCTTTATTAGAGATTAAGGCGCTATTCCATTAGGCAAGTCTTGTATACAAGTATGACTGGCCTATGATATTTAACTGAGGAATTTGTATTGAAAAACTGCCAATATATCAAATTTACACTCGGATAAGACGTATTTTTGTGAAATCTGACAACATTCTGACCGCTCCGCTCGCTCGATCGTGCTACAAATATGAGACATCTCCGCTCAGTGGTATCCACTGAAGAAGACGAGATGCGGGAATAACGAAATTCTATTGGTTGTTTAAAAACCATCTCCGCTCCGCTCATCTCGTCTCCGCTTTGGTGGAGTCCGGGCCTAAGTATTAAATAGTATTTAAATTCGTTGTGTACCCCAAAGGCAACTCACAAGAATGGCTTTAATCACCTGCTGTTTGCACATTTGTAGTTATTTGCACAACTTACACGAATAGGGCACTCATCAGAGTGTGTTCTCATGTGACTCAATAGGACACTTCGTCCACATTTGTGTTTGCATAACTGGCATTGAATATCATTTTTCACCAGTGTGTGTTCTCATGTGACTCACTAAGTCACCGTTGTGAGCAGACTTGTATTCGCATAACTGACAATGAAATGGCTTTTCACCAGTGTGTGTTTTTATGTGACTAACCAAATTACATTTTTGCGCAAATTTACAATTACATACCTTACAAGTATATGGTTTTTCACCAGTGTGTGTTCTCACGTGTACCACTAAACTAGATTGACGCGCACATTTGTATTTGCATAACTGACAATGAAATGGCTTTTCACCAGTGTGTGTTCTCATGTGTATCACTAAACTCCTTTTATGTCCACATTTGAATTCGCATAACTGACAATAAAATGGCTTTTCACCAGTGTGTGTTCTCATGTGCTTCACTAGATCACCTTTTTGTTTACATTTGTATTTGCATAACTGACAATGAAATGGCTTTTCACCAGTGTGTGTTCTCATGTGTGTCACTAACTGACTCTTGTGAGCAGCCTTGTATTTGCATAACTGACAATGAAATAGTTTTTCACCAGTGTGTGTTCTCATGTGACTCACTAAAGAACTGTTGTGAGCAGACTTGTATTCGCATAACTGACAATGAAATGGCTTTTCACCAGTGTGTGTTTTTATGTGACTCACCAAATTACATTTTTGCGCAAATTTACAATTACATACCTTACAAGTATATGGTTTTTCACCAGTGTGTGTTCTCATGTGAGCCACTAAACTACTTTTACGTCCACATTTGTATTTGCATAACTGACAATGAAATGGCTTTTCACCAGTGTGTGTTCTCATGTGTATCGCTAAATTACTTTTATGTCCACATTTGAATTTGCATAACTGACAATAAAATGGCTTTTCATCAGTGTGTGTTCTCATGTGTATCACTAAACTACTTTTATGTCCACATTTGTATTTGCATAACTGACAATGAAATGGCTTTTCACCAGTGTGTGTTCTCATGTGTCTCACTAAGTGACTCTTGCGAGCAGCCTTGTATTTGCATAACTGACAATGAAATAGATTTTCACCAGTGTGTGTTCTCATGTGAATCACTAAATAACTGTTGTGAGCAGACTTGTATTCGCATAACTGACAATGAAATGGCTTTTCACCAGTGTGTGTTTTTATGTGACTCACCAAATTACATTTTTGCGCAAATTTATAATTACATACCTCACAAGTATATGGTTTTTCACCAGTGTGTGTTCTCATGTGAGCCACTAAACTACTTTTATATCCAAATTTGTATTTGCATAACTGACAATGAAATGGCTTTTCACCAGTGTGTGTTCTCATGTGCATCGCTAAGTTACTCTTGTTAGCAGACTTGTATTCACATAACTCACAACTATAACGCTTTTCGCCGGTGTGAGAGCGCATATGAGTCGTTAAATCGCTTTTGTTTTCTAATTTGTCTCGGTTATACTTGCGAGTGAAAGGTGTCACTTCAGTATGAGTTTTTATGTGTTTTACTAAGAGACGTTTCCGTTCAAACATATTTTTACAAACATCACAAGTAAACAGATTGTTTTCAATAAAGGAACAACTTTCATCAACATCATTATTTGAACAATTTGTTTTACTTTGTAAAGTTCTAGATACATTAAGATTATTAGCGTTTAGTTTATCAGTAACTAGTTCAATGTCTTCATTATCAATATGACACTGATTATCACAAGAAATAATAGCTTTTTTGGTTTTGACCAGCGAGTGACAAGGGGAATCTGGAATTGGTACAACTTTCTTAGGATTTTTATAAACATCATATAATTTGACGACACAATTCGTCCATCTATCAATGTTTGTTCTACTGCTGGTATCTAATGCTCGGTTGTTAATTTTGAATACTTCTGCACTTCTCTGGACTGTATCGGCTTCTTCAGCTCGCGTTTTGTTTTCGTTATTCGTCGCAAGTTCCTTGGAAGAAGGCGCGACTGAAACCAATTATATTTCTTATTACATACAGGATATAAGGGGACTGATCTCGAAAACTTAGCGCTATTATTATACTACCTAAACACAATCTAATAACCATTTGTCTTATACTGTTTTGTAGAATAACACACATGGTTGGATTGTCGTGATTTTTCTAAATAATTAAAATTAGGAAAAGAGGGTAGTTTTAAATAAAGGCGAATAGGTTTGCCAACTCAACATAAGGGATCGCAGCTCGACGAATCAGTCTCTCTTGAGGTGCGGTCGTGTCTGTGTTCAGTATTCAGTGAATTGTGGAGAGAGGGTGTGGTGCTGTTGGCTGTAGGGTGAGTGATTTGGTGTGATTGATTATTGTGTTCGTTTGCCCTATTGTGGGGTCTGATTAGTTGGTTAGAAGGTCGATGTCGTCAGGCTAGGTTGGTGTGCGATTTGACGGCTGTGAGGGGCGGTTCTGGAGGTCGTAAGCTAGGTTACGCTAGGTCCACGTAGATATCATGTCAAGAGTTGGTTGCAGTTAGCGAATTCTTCACAGGATTGTGTTTAGACACGTTAGTACTTAGTATTTTTCAAACCCGCAATGTAGTGCAAAACGCGGCGGCAACTTTAGGTATGTAAGCAACGTTCGTTGACCTCTACCGTCAGTTGATCGCGTTACATTGCGAACTTTCAACAAACATTTTTATCGTGGTATGTACCCGTATTTGAATAGTGATTGATATCTATATATACAATGTGTTCCAGGGCAAAGTGACCGCCCGGCGTTTATTGAATATTTATCCGGTCAAAAAAAGGATGGCGCAGGTTTTAGCAAACTGGTTGTTATTGTATAGCACTTAATCCCCAAATTTAATCACTCTTTTCATTTGATACGATAATTGAAATGTAAGGAAATAAAAACCAGTGTGAATTAAATCATTTATTTAAAATTAAACAATTTATTAATTAAAACACGTTTTCAAAATGACCGCCATTAGCAGTTATACAGGCTAGGGCTCTGAACGGCATCCTTTGGATAGTTCTTCGTAATTCAGAAAGATTTCCTGATATTTCTGAACTATCCAAGATGGATTGGCAGAGGCAGTCCAGTGGCATGACCTCCCAAGATCTCCTGATTTTTATTTTTGGGGCTACATGAAACAAAAAGTTTATGCTGTGCCAATAGAGAGGATTGTTGCTGCTGCCACAGAAATATCAAGAAATCTTTCTGAATTACGAAGAACTACCTATGTAGAACTACCTATGTCACTTAGACCTGGGACACATTGTATAAAACAAGTTGTGTTAGTTCGAACACTTATAACTCGAGAACGGATGGAGCGATTTTCATGGTTATTGATTTGTTGTATTTGTCTCTGTCCCGAATAGCAGATTAACTATTAACAACATTGGAAAATTGACGAAAAATTAAAATACGAGAAAAAACATTTTCCCATACAAAATGTTCACGGGTTTCGTAACTGTCAAACATCCCGTCGCGTGGATACGGTAAACTCTCTCACCCGTGCCTATATAGTGTGTCCGGGATCGAACTAGCGATATTTTAGGGACATATTCTACAACTCATTACCTCTCTGAAAATACCACTTATTAAGGCCTGCCCCCCTCCCCCTCCCAGGGACAGCCATTTCAATTTGGTGTGCGTTTTTGTGGGTATGTGCGCACAAAAAATGTAATAACTCGAAAGTCTGCTGATGCACAGGTCTTCAAATGACCTTATTCGATTGGACATAATATTTTCCATCACTAAACACTAAATAATAGTGTAAAATGTTAAAATAACTTGATTGACTGACTTTTTGCTTCAGAAAAAAATTATTTTTTCAAAAATATTGAAAACTACAAGTTTTTGCTGCATTTTGCAAAAACGAGGTCATTAAGATAACATTATTAAGTATTAAATCGAACAAGGAACAAGGAACAAGCAAACAATGACAACTTATGCACATCGGAAACTGGAAGACAACAAATCAAATAAATAAAAACAAAACCATCCTAAACCAAAACACTCCCCCAAGCCGGACAGCGGTCACCGTGGGGGAAAATGACCGCAACCCTCTAACCAATCACAAAAAAGATGAACAAAAACAAATACCACATAGCAAATTATACATAGCAACTTTGAACACACTAACCTTAAGAACTGATGAAAGGCTACAAGAACTAGAGAATGCACTTCAAAATGTCAAATGGGATGTTTTAGGACTAAGCGAAGTGAGAAGACTGGGTGACACAATTGAAGAACACAGTGACTACATACTTTACTTCAAAGGAGATACAAAAGGACAATACGGAGTAGGATTCATGATAAGAAAAGTACTCAAGAAAAATATTATAGAATTCAGGGGTATCTCTGAGAGAATAGCTATACTTAACATAAAACTTCCTGGCTTCAATGACAATTGGTCCATAATACAGGTGTACGCACCAACTGAGGCTTCAGAAGACACATTAAAAGACGATTTCTATACAAAATTAAACGAAACCATAGAGTCCTGCTACAAAAACATCATCATTATGGGAGATTTTAATGGCAGAATTGGGAAGCAAAACCAAGATGAGGAGGATATAGTGGGGAAATATAGTCAAGGAAAAAGAAGTCAAAACGGCGAAAGAATGGTGCAATTGGCCCTTGAACACAGACTAATGTTCATGAACAGCTGTTTTAAAAAGAAGCCATCAAAAAAATGGACATGGATTTCACCAGATGGCTTATACTGCAATGAAATAGATCATATCCTGAGCAACAAGCCAAAATCTTTCCATGATGTAAACGTAATTAACCAGTTAAATTTCAGCACTAACCACCGCATGGTAAGGGCAACATTGTACTGCACTAATCAAAAGAAATGTAGGAAATACTTCAGACGCCAGGACCACTACCAAATCCAACAAACACCAACCAGCTGCACAAATACAGACTCAACGGAAAATAATAAAAACAAAATTCAGGAAACATATAACAAGGAAATAAGTGACTTGTACAAAACAACAAAAATAGAAAAGGGAAAAATAGAATTACTTAGCCAAACTACTAAAGATCTAATCCAAAGAAGGAAAATAATGTTTGGAAATAAGAAAGACAAGAAAGTATTAAAAGAAATCACCAAGATAAGTAAAGAAATAAGCAACAACATTAAAAAAGACAGAGCTAGAAAAAGAATGGCATGCATAAATTGTCATATAGCTAAAACGGGAGGAATAAAAAAAGCCCTCAAGGAACTCAGAGAGGCAAAATCATGGATTCCAAAACTTAGAAACAAAAGGGAAAAACCAGAAACAAGCAGAAAAAATATACTAGGCATTGCAACTAACTTCTATAAGGAACTGTACTCGACTAAAATTATAGCAAAAAGTTATACAAAACTAGAAAATGAGAATGAGGAATCTATTCCACCAATTCTAGAAAAGGAAGTAGCTTATGCTGTGGGAACACAGAAGAATGACAAATCGCCAGGCCAAGATTATATTACGAACGAAATGATGAAAATTACGCTGCTAGACAATTTAAATAGACTAACCAATCTTTACAACATCATTTTGGAGTCCGAATACATTCCTGTCCAGTGGACAAACAGTACAATTATCCTGATATACAAAAAAGGAGATAAGGACGACATAGGTAATTATCGGCCTATAAGCCTCCTGTCAAATGTTTACAAGGTGTTCGCAAAAATAATTTTAAACCGCATCTCCAAAACTTTGGACTTCCACCAGCCAATGGAACAAGCAGGATTTAGGTCTGGATATTCAACCACTGATCACATGCACAGCCTGAAGCAAATAATAGAAAAATGCCAAGAGTATGGATACTCTCTATACCTTGCATTTATCGACTACAACAAGGCTTTCGATTCTTTGGAGCATCATTGCATCTGGGAAGCTCTGAAAAATCAGGGTGTAGATCTCAAATACATAAGACTGATTAGGAATGTATACCTAAATAGCTCATCACAGGTAAAGCTCGAAACACAGGGTAAAAGTTTCCCAATCCGAAGAGGGGTAAGACAGGGTGACCCTCTTTCACCGAAGCTCTTTTCTGCTGTGCTGGAAGAAGTTATGAGAAATCTGAATTGGGACAACTATGGAATTAGTATTGATGGTCGTAAACTCAACCACCTCAGGTTTGCAGATGACTTAGTTCTGATAACTGATGACCCAGTAACACTGCAGAGAATGCTACAAGATCTTGCCACAAAAAGTAAAGAGGTTGGCTTAACAATAAATAGGTCTAAAACCAAGGTTATGACAAACAGAACAGAATTTAGCATACATGTAGACAGCGAGCAAATAGAATATGTCAAGTCATATATATACCTGGGACAACTGATCTCCTTCCAAGACCAAATGGCTCAAGAAATTGATAGAAGGATAACAAATGCATGGAAGAGATACTGGGCATTCAAAGACATAATGAAAAATAAAAAATACACCATAGTAATAAAAAGAAAACTCTTCAACTCGTGCATACTACCAATCTTAACCTATGGGTGCCAATCATGGTCTATGACAGAGAAACTCCATCACAAGTTGAGAACGTGTCAAAGGAGCATGGAAAGAAGCGTACTGGGGTGTAAAATAAAAGACAGGAGGCGTGCAGTCGATATAAGAAAGGAGACAGGGTTCGAGGATGTTGTCGGCAAAATCAAACAACTAAAGTGGCGCTGGGCAGGACATCTTATGAGGGAGACTACAGAAAAATGGTCAAAAATAATAACAGAGTGGACTCCTCGCTCCAGCACCAAACGCAGAAGAGGCAGACCAGTGAAGAGGTGGTCCGACGATATAAAGAGGGTGGCAGGGGCAGTGTGGACAAGAACTGGGAGAGATAGAAGAAAGTGGAAAGAGTTAGAGGAGGCCTATGTGTCTGCAGGGCACACTGATTAAAACCAGAAGACGATGTGCTTTAAATTTAAATTTGAATTTTGTTTAAATAATTGAAATCAGTAATAAAAGGCTATTTATTTATTTATTTATTTTAATGTGGTCTTAACGACCTCGTTTTTGCAAAATGCAGCAAAAACTTGTAGTTTTCAATATTTTTGAAAAAATAATTTTTTTTTGAAGCATTTTTGATCGAGTTATTTTAACATTTTATTCTATTGTTTGGTATTTAGTGATGGAGAATATTGTATCCAATCGAATAAGGTCATTTGAAGACCTGTGCATCAGCAGACTCTCGAATTATTACATTTTTGTGCGCACATACCCACAAAAACGCACACCAAATTGAAATGGCTGAGGGGAAGGGGGACAGGCCCTAATAAGTGGTATTTTCAGAGAGGTAATGAGTTGTAGAATATGTCCCTAAAATATCGCTAGTTCGATCCCGGACACACTGTATAATCCTTCCGTACGTGTGTTTAGCAATTAACTCCTCCTAAAGGGCTGGACCGATTTGGATGAAACTTTGTGTGTATATTTCAATGGGTTCCTGGATGGTTTGAAAACACAATTATCGGATAAGTGCAGGTAACCTACCGGGTCTCGGTAGGTGGCGCTGATGTCGGTGTGTCACCGGGCAGGACGAAGTCTGCCGGGTCCACTAGTCTATATATAGATACTCCACAGGAGGAAAGGAGATGTTTCAAAACGGGCTACATAATGTAGAGTTACCTGCAGTCTGAGCCGAGTGCGGGAAAGGGGGAGTGTCCTCGCGCGTCTTGTGACTGGCCCGCCTGTAACATATGTCAGAGTGATATACAACATGTTATTATCATCATATAAGTATATAAGTTTTGAATTTAGTATCTTTTTTGTGGGAACTGTTATATTTCTGGTAACATTGAGAAACGACAGAATTACACAAAATTAAAAATCAGACTATAGTCAAAGTATGTTCTGCTTGTACACTGACCTGCTCTCAGTGAGAAGTGAAGCGTCTGAGCTCACAGCTGTATGAGGCTCGCACTCTTGAGACGCGGCACATTCACCATCACCCGCACCGTTCTGACAAATACAAAACAAAGACATAACATTTCTGTCCTTCGAGGGCTTGTGTGAGCCTCTGCAACTAACAAGCAATCGTATTGACTTGTGAAATTGATAAACTGCAGTAGTGCAGCCTGTCTCACCTGGATATGCATAATCATATGTTGCATGTATGCATTTTCATAGACAAATTCTCCAAAACAAACAGTACATTGGAAGGGTGCACTTTCGTTCTTAAACGGATCCTGTGTTTCGTATTCGTATTCTTCGTTATCTGCAACAAACTCATCATTGATATAGTCTGCATCATTGACATCTTCATTTGCCACTTCCATATTTTCATCAATAAAGATGGAGTCAAAATTTTCTTCCTTTTTTACCACATCTCTGTGTATGGTTGCTTCTGAATCTGTCTGTTTGTCCTCTGAGGTGTGTTCTAGTATGTATAAGTCACAGGGGTCTGGTCCTAGTGTTATCATCACAATATTGTTTGTTAGTTTGTTTGTTGTGCGGTTTATCATCTTTACATGTTGTCTTGTTATCTGTTAAAAAACAAGTTCAGTATTTTAGTACACAATTTTTAATTGGAAAGTAAGAAAGCATGTATGCATTAATACTCACTAATTCATGTTTTTCAACTAAGTCCATCATCAGTGCACGGGCTCTCAAGCACTTGTCTCTGAATTGACTACAGTTTATCAATCTCTGCGCACATTGTACACAAACTGTTTGTTTTAGATTTCTTTGATCACACAACTGAAACAAAATAATATAATTAAAGCATCCAAACATTTCTTAAATCACTACATAGTATAAAACAAAGTCGCTTTCTCTGTCCCTATGTCCCTATCCCTATCCATACATCGGGAGATGTATGCTTAAATCTTTAAAACTACGCAACGGATTTTGATGCGGTTTTTTTTAATAGATAGAGTGATTCAAGAGGAAGGTTTATAAGTAGAAAAATTGGCCCCGGTATGTGGTGCTAATAGCGGGCAGGACGAAGTCTGCCGGGTCCGCTAGTAAATAATAAATTCTACACTGTGGCCAATTCTGTTGTACACAATCTCTAAACCTAAACTAAAATGACAGGTTTAAAAATAGTGCTATCCCCTTCAGCAGGGAGGATTGTGAAAGAGACAGGAATATATTTAGACCTGTCATTTCAGTTTAGATTTAGAGATTGTGTACAACAGAATCGCCCACACTGTGTGGCTAAATTATTTATCAAAGTACTTGACAGTGAACAGTGAGATATTTTGTCATAAATAGATCTATTCTGTGTATATACAATACTTAGCTATAGACCATAGATTAACAACTTACAGCATGTCCAGTTAACTGCTCATATGCTTCGTCCAATTTGTGTTTACTCATTAGAAACAGCTTGCTGTCAGTGTCTAGGCATATCATGCAAACCTGTAAATATACTACTAGTTACTCCTACATTACTGTTTCCATACAATGCTGCAATAGGTATGAGGGAAAAGCCATAAAATACATAAAGTGACATTGTGGAGAATTTACCTGCACTGTTGAAGGAATAGCACCAGTACGGATCTGCATTAAGCCACTCTCTGTTTCATAAATGTCATCGTTCAGAAAATGCTGTGAGCAGACCACAGCTGAGTCCGGCAGGTGGCTGTCTTGTTTACCTAGGGCTCTGAGCCAAGCGGCACGAAGACACACTTCACTGGGGAATCTGCAAATTACCATTTAAGTAATACACTAGCAGTAGCTCACAACATAAACCTTCCACAGGAACTGACAAAGACAACAAGGCACTGTTCCTGGCGTCATTGATGTAATATTATATTTAATTGCTGTAAATAGTGTTTTTATAGTTGAGAACCAACTGAGCTCAAACAACTGAACAAAGCTAGCGCGGCATCATGTTAGTAAAACCTATTTAGTACACCTACATTCTACATGATAGTATGAACTGTCATTGTGAAAAAAAGAATATTTTATTATAATTAAAATGGTGGTGGTAAGTATTTAAATATCACTTGCTTTAACGGTGAAGGAAAACATCGTGAGGAAACCTGCATGCCTGAGAGTTCTCCATAACGTTCTCAAAGGTGTGTGAAGTCTGCCAATCCGCTTGGCCAGCGTGGTAGACTATGGCCAAAACCCTTCTCACTCTGAGAGGAGACCCGTGCTCTGTAGTGAGCCGGAAATGGATTGATCATGATGAAAATGGTGGTCAAATAGAGAGTCTAGTTTTATCTTAGTGAAGAACGTATTTTTATTTAATAGGTTATGGGCTTTATCACACACTGATAAAATGAATGAATTAAAAGGAATGGAATTCACAATCAAAACATATGGTGTAACTCCATTCGCTGGTGTAAAGGGTCTAGCCGGATAAGCATAGCGAATTGGCCCCCTAATGACAACCTATTTCAAAACTTATGTTTCAATATCGGCTTGATGTATGAACGCGATTAATATGAGTTTCACGACCGTACTCCGCTTTGGCCTTGAGATATTAACAAAAATGACTGCAACTATGACTTTCGTTCAAAGTGACATATCTCGGAAACTATTAAAGCTAAAAACTTAAAACTAACGGGATATTTTAGGTAACATTTAAGAGCATATCTTATAATTTTTTTGGATTTTTTGAATAGTTACGACTATTTTTTTAAAAATAAATAAAATTATAATTATTATTATTTCTATGTTTCTTATGAGATACAATCACAGAAAAAATTTATATTATAGTACTTAGGATGCACTAATATTCATAAAAAAATCGTTGAACAAAAAGTACTGGAACACTTTGAAAAAAAAATTTTCGATCCGAAAAAAATACATCAAAGAATACGAACTTAACAAAGACACATATTATACGTATATAAACACTTTATAAAATATTATAATCATAAAAATTGTAAAAATATAAAGAAAAAACACACAATTTTTAATGTTAATTAAACTAAACTAAACAATTTTTTATCATCATCGCTATTATAAAGGAAAAGTTTGTGTGTTTATGTTTGTTACTCTTTAACGTCGTAACTACTGAACCGATTTGGCTGAAATTTTGAATGGAGATAGATTATGCCCAGACTTAACACATAGGCTACTTTATCCTGGAAAAATCTACAGTTCCCACGGGATTTTGAAAAAACCGAAATCTATAGCTACAGCTATAGGTAGAATACTATTAACTTCCTTGAAAGTACCTATAAAAGATTGTAAAAGGGAGCGGGAACGGGAATCGGAAATTCACGATTCCCTCGGGATTTGTGAAAACCGAAATTCAAGCGGGCGAAGCCGCGGGCAGAAGCTAATAATTAATAATAGTTGGAATATTTTGAATCTTAAATATCTTGATTAGCACATTAGCAAAACGTACACATACCATCAGTATGATAGCTGCTACATGAGAGCAGCATCCCACTGTGCGTAAGGCAATTGCAATTGCACATTGTCATTAGGGCAATTGCAGCAATATGGCTGAATGCTGGTGTAACCAGTTTTTTCAAAGTGTTCCAGTGCTTTTTTTCAAACGAATTTTTTAAGAGTATTAGTGCATCCTAAGTACTATAATATATATTTTTTCTGTGATTGTATCTCATAAGAAACATAAGAATAATAATAATTATATTTTTATTTATTTTTAAAAAAATATTATTAATTTTTCGAAAAATCCAAAAAAAATACAAGATATGCTCTTAAATGTTACCTAAAATATCCCGTTAGTTTTAAGTTTCTAGCTTTAATAGTTTCCGAGATATGTCACTTTGTACGAAAGTCATAGTTGCAGTCATTTTTTTTAAATATCTCAAGGTCAAAGCGGAGTACGGTCGTGAAACTCATATCAATCGCGTTCATACATCAAGCCGATATTGAAACATAAGTTTCGAAATAGGTTGTCATTAGAGGGCCAATTCGCTATGCTTATCCGGCTAGACCCTTTTAGCAATTGGTTCTTTATAATCAAAACGATCCTTGAAGAAAAGCAACTGCTAAAATATATAAACCAAACTATAAAATCTAAAGAGCTTACTGAAACTAAAAAAATTGAAAAAGCGAGAGCCAAAAATATTTTAATACAATGTATATCTGATAATTATCTAGAAGTAATCAAAGACTGCACCCTAGCTATCGAAATTATAGAAAGACTTGAAACAATATTTGTTAAAAAAGGAATTTCATCACAATTACTAATACGGAAAAAATTGCTTACAATGAAGTTTAAAGAAAACGAGTCTCTTTCAGAATTTATTTTGGAATTTGACAGAGTAGTGAGAGAACTCAAGTTGTCAGATGCTAAGCCTAGTGATAGCGAAATAATATGCTACTTATTACTAGCTATGCCAGATTCATACGATAGCGTTGTAACTGCCATAGAAACATTATCATCAAGCCAATTGACCCTTGAGTTTGTCAAAAGTAGACTATTGGAGCAAGAAATTAAAAAGAAGAACAGAGAAAATACACTCGATACCCCGGATGATCATAGAGTATTCTATCAGAACAATGCTTCTCAAATGCGCTGTTACGGCTGTGGAAGACAAGGTCATCGTCAATCCCAGTGTCGTATGCGCGGGAATTACTATAATTCTAGATATAGGAAGCCGCGGGCTAATACCGCAGAAGATACGAAGGAAGTAGCTTTTATGTCTGGAGATACAGGAAATGAAATAACGGGTCAGTTTTTACACTTTTATATTGATTCTGGTGCTTCTGATCACTTAATTGGTACTGATGAATATTTCTCAGATTATTTGAAGTTAGAAAATCCTATTAAAATAAATATTGCTAAAAAAGATCAGTACCTTTATGCTACAAAAATTGGCAACATACAGACTGATACTTGCAAATTATTAAATGTTCTTTTTGTAACAGAATTAAGTAATAACTTGCTGTCTGTAAGTCGTATCGAAAACAATGGATATGGTATTAAATTTGAGCATAATGTTGTTAAAATTCACAGAAATAATGATGTAGTTCAGGAAGGTACAAGGAAAGGTAATTTATATGATATATTTAGAATCTCAAAGGCAGTAGCGCAAAAAGCCTACGCGATACCATCCTCTGATGAGATATGGCATAGAAGATTGTGTCATACGTCAACTGATAAAATGAAAATATTAAAAGGTAAGAAATTAATAGAATGTGAATTATTGTCAAATTCTGATATACTGTGTGAGCCATGTTTAAAAGGACGTCAAACGAGATTACCATTTTATAATGATTACAAAAAGACTACTAGAATTCTAGAACTCATACATAGCGATCTGTGCGGTCCGATTAGACCTGAAACGTATGACAATAAAAAATATATTTTGACATTTTTGGATGATTATAGTCATTTTATGATTGTCTATCTGCTGGAAAATAAAAAATATATTCCAAAATGGTTGAGGCTAAAGGAGAATGATCACCCCTGACCCAAACATTTACACAAAATGTAATTTATTAAAAATTATCTTACGAATATATGACAATTTGGAAATTAATAATTATTAATGCTACACTTCACGATAAAAAAATGTAATAAAAAAGGAATTAAACCGTTTTTTCAACTTCCCGTTTAAGTCTGACGACCATTTGCATTACATTTTACGCATACCTACATGCCCAAATAAAAAGAGGTTTGTTATTTAAAAAAAATCATTTCATTTAAAATAGAACGGATATTAATTATTTAAATACATTATTTTATTTGTTATTTGTTGTAAATCGTACAATATACGCTTAAAGTAAATAAGTAATAATTAATATTATTATTTTGTTATAATATTGTTTTAACTTCGTTGCGTTTTGTGCAATGGAATATAATATAACTACAACCTTCTTGATTTTGTGTAACAAAACTTATTTCAAGATGTCAATGTGACATGTCATTGTTTTAGTTGTGTGTGACGCTAGTGACGTCTACTATGTTTACATTTTGAATGTTTATTGTAGCGCAGCGGAGACCAATATTAATTATATTATGGTTTATTGTTTTTGCATTGGATATCGTTGAACAGGTATGATAAGTATAGTGCGCGCTAAACAAACAAGCAGGAACAAATCGGCAGGAACGATACACGGCTTTCCTTACTAGTTTAACAATTATAAACTACACATAACCTAGAATCATATTTAAACTTAAACTTAGATTTATTCAAAAACGACAAGTCCTAGAGGTATTAAAATGGTGTGTTTGGTTATCAGGAGTAAATCTGCAATAAATGGTGCGTACAACATGCTTGTAAACGACTGGGTTATACACCCATAGATTTTTGGTCATTCTCCTTTAATTGTAAAATATCGAGGTTTCGTTGTGACAACGGAACTGAATATATAAATCATAATTTTAATGAATACTGTCAACAGGAAGGAATTCAGATAGAAACTACTAAAGTATATTCACCACAACAGAACGGAAAGGCAGAGAGATTAAACCGTACATTAGTAGAAAAAGCTAGAACAATTTTAGCAGATTCAATTTTTGATAAGGAAATGTGGGGTGAGGCTGTGTATACAAGTGCATACGTTATCAATCGCTTGCCTACAGTAGATAATAAAATACCAGCAGAGCTATTCGTTCGTTCGTTCGTTTCAACCAATGGACGTCCACTGCTGGACATAGGTCTCTTGCAAGGATCGCCACAGCACACGATCTTGTGCCGCCTGATTCCAGCGGCTACCAGCGACTCGCTTGAGATCGTCTGTCCATCGAGTGGGGGTCTACCTACGCTTCGTTTGCTGGTGCGAGGTCGCCATTCAAGCACCTTGGGACCCCAACGTCCATCGGTTCTTCGTGCAATGTGCCCCGCCCATTGCCACTTCAGCTTCGCGACTCTATGAGCTATGTCGGTAACTCTGGTTCTCCTACGGATTTCCTCATTTCTGATTTGACCACGCAGGGATACTCCGAGCATAGCTCTCTCCATCGCCCGCTGAGTGACCCTGAGCCTTCTTATGGGGCCCATTGTTAGCGACCATGTCTCAGATCCGTAAGTCATCACTGGCAACACGCACTGTTCGAAGACTTTCGTCTTCAGACACTGAGGGATATTGGACGAAAAGACATCTCGAAGTTTCCCGAACGCTGCCCAGCCGAGTTGGATTCGGCGGTTGATCTCTTTCTCAAAATTGGACCTACCTAGCTGGACCGTGTGTCCCAGGTATATGTACTCGTCTACAATTTCGAGTGCTGAGTTCTCAACAATTACCGGGTGGAGCGGAACATGAGCATTAGACATGATCTTCGTCTTACTCATGTTCATTTTTAAGCCCACCTGTTGAGAAACTCTGCTGAGATCATTGAGCATTGTATTGAGGTCTCCCAGAGTTTCTGCCATCACGACTATATCATCGGCAAACCGTAGGTGAGTGATGTACTCGCCGTTTATGTTGATGCCAAGTCCGCTCCAGTCCAGAAGCTTAAAGACGTCTTCCAAAGCAGCGGTAAATAGCTTCGGGGAGATAACATCTCCCTGACGCACTCCTCGCTGCAATTGGATTGGCCTCGTAGTCTGATCCTGTATACGAACTGACATAGTGGCGTTTTCGTACAAACACTTCAGCGCTTGGATGTACCGATAGTCGATCCGGCATCTCTGCATTGATCTCAATACAGCCCAAGTTTCCACCGAATCAAAGGCTTTCTCATAGTCCACAAACGCTAAGCAAAGTGGCCGGTTATACTCTTCGGTCTTCTGTATAACCTGCCGCAGCGTATGAATGTGGTCTATGGTACTGAAGCCTTTTCGGAATCCGGCCTGTTCGGGAGGCTGGAAGTGATCGAACCTACGAGCGAGACGATTTGTAATGACTCTCGAGAACAACTTATAGACATGGCTCAGCAGCGAGATGGGTCTATAATTCTTCAGCAGGGTATTATCGCCCTTTTTGAAGAAAAGAACCACCACGCTTCTGTGCCATGCCTCTGGCGTTATGCCCTTGTCGATGACGGAATTGAACAATCGCTGAAAGACTTTAAGAACCGGTTTTCCACCTGCTTTCAGGAGTTCCGCTGTGATTCCGTCATCACCTGGCGCCTTGTTGTCCTTGAGTTGTTTGAGAGCCATACTAATCTCGTATAGGCTGACGTCCGGGATATCTTCGGTATCGTGTCGGGTCAATTTGGCTCTGGGATCTTTAGCCAAATCTTCAACAGGCTTCTGTGTTGACGTGTACAGCTGTCCATAGAACTTCTCGACCTCTCTCAAAATCTCAGGTTTAGATGAAATGACACTACCGCTGTCGGTCTTCAGTCGCGTCAGCTGACTCTGGCCGATAGACAGATCTCTCGCGAACACCTTTGAGCCTAGCAGAGCTATAGTATTGTGAAATATGTAATTATCAAAAATTAAAAGTTTTTGGGAGCGAAGCATATTGTTACGTAAATAGAGTATACCGACAAAGTAAAATGACAGAAAAATCACAGAAATTTTACATGATTGGATACTGTAACAATGGATACCGTTTATGGAATCCAATAAAAAAGGAAGTAGTTCAAGCGAGAGATGTTATATTTAATGAGGAAAGAATACAAAATAAAAAAATTCATATAAATACTGAAATATTGGCTGATATAAGAAATAGTAATGATGATAATATTCAAGATGCGGAAGAATTAGAAAATGAGAAACCCAGCACTTCAGAACAGAATACATTAGGAAATGTTTCTGAAGAAATAACGGAAACAGAGGACAAGAGAACGAGAAAGAAACCATCTTATTTTCAAGATTATATATGTGATGAATTCCATGAATGTGATTTTGTTGCTCTGAGTGTAGAAAATTTAATTAATGACCTAGATGTTCCAAAAAATTTGAAAGAAGTATTAGAATCTAAAGAAAAAGAGAAATGGCTGGAAGCTATAGATGAAGAAATGAATTCACATAGGAAGCACAACACATGGACTGAGGTAGAGAAACCAAGAGATAAGGAAATTATTCATAGTAGATGGGTATTTAGAAAGAAAAATAATAACATTTACAAAGCAAGACTGGTAGCAAAAGGATATGAGTCTTCAGAATGGAATGAAACATATGCACCAGTAGGAAAACTATCTACCTTTAGAACACTTTTAGTATTAGCAAATAGAAATAATATGTTTATTGAGCAAATGGACGTTAAAACAGCTTTTCTGCATGGAAATTTACAAGAAGAAATATATATATGTTTTTGCCGGAAGCATTAAATAATAATAAAGTATGTAAATTAAATAAATCATTGTATGGCTTAAAACAAGCACCTAGATGTTGGAATGATACGTTTCATGAATTTATGTTGGAAAAAGAGTTTAATAATTCACAATATGATACATGCCTTTATACAAGAAGGGACAATTTTTATGTATTCTTATATGTTGATGATGTTCTTCTTATTCATAGTGGTAAGAATGTGGCCGATTCTGTTGTACACAATCTCTAAATCTAAACTAAATTGACAGGTTTAAAAATAGTGCTATCTCCTTCAGCAGGGAGGATTGTGAAAGAGACAGGAATATATTTAGACCTGTCATTTTAGTTTAGATTTAGAGATTGTGTACAACAGAATCGCCCACAATGTTATATGTATTTTCCAAAAAGAGTTGAAGTCGAGGTTTGATATGGTGGATTTAGGTCAAATAAAAAGGTATTTGCGCTTAGAAATAGAAAGAGATCATAAGAATAACATCAAAAAACGTATATCGAAAACTTATTAAAACGATTCAACATGCTAGAATGTAAAGGTATAGCCACACCTGTAGAAAAAAATCTTAAATTGACTAAGGAAAATAATACTGAACTCTTTACTAAGAAACCTAATAAAGAGTTAATTGGTTGTCTTATCTATTTAGTTGTTGGAACCAGGCCAGATTTGAGTTTTGCAGTTAGTTTCTTTAGTCGCTTCCAAAGTTGTGCTAATGATAACCATTGGAACTATTTAAAAAGAGTATTACAATATTTGAAATTCACTAAAGATTTAGGAATTTATTATAGAAATGACATACGTGTGGAATATGATGTAATTGGTTATTGTGATTCAGATTGGGCAGCTGATTGTACTGATAGAAAAAGTGTTTCTGGATTTTGTCTAACATTGTATGGGAATGTTGTTAACTGGGGAACTAGAAAGCAAAAAACAGTATCACTCTCAACAGCCGAATCTGAATATATTGCTCTTAGTTCATTAGTTCAAGAATCTTTATGGTTTAAAGGATTGTTAAAAGATTTACATATAACTTGTGATAATGTTCTAATATTCGAAGATAACTTAAGCTGTATTCATATAGCAAAAAATAGGGAAAGTAAAAGAGTCAAACACATAGATATTAGACATCACTTTATTAGAGATGCAGTACAGAATGGTAGTGTAATTTTAAAATATATATCTTCTTCAGAACAAAAAGCGGACATATTCACAAAGGCTTTGTGTAAGGAATTGTTCACTAAGTTTAAGAATGCCTTAGGTTTGTTAAATTGTTGAATTAACTATAACTAGGCAGTTTAATATCTGTTTCAATGATTTGTGTTAATTATTTGTTCATGTAATGTTTTGTCATAAGTCATATAGCTTATTTTATTTTAGTTTGTCTTTATGAGTCGTATGTATTGTAGAATGTGGTGTTAAGGGGGAGTGTTAGTAAAACCTATTTAGTACACCTACATTCTACATGATAGTATGAACTGTCATTGTGAAAAAAAGAATATTTTATTATAATTAAAATGGTGGTCAAATAGAGAGTCTAGTTTTATCTTAGTGAAGAACGTATTTTTATTTAATACATCAGTCATTCGACATGTACAATGTAACTGGGGCTAATGGTGGATAATTAAAAATGTGCAATCGTCATGTTTGCAGCCTGTGTACGTCCACGGCTGGGCGTAGGCCTTGCCCAGCGACTGCCACCACCCCCGCTCCTCAGCCCGCCTCATCCAGCCGCTTCCCGCCACCTACTATATACATCGTCGGTCCAGCTTGCTGGAGGGCGCCCCACACTACGCTTACTCGTACGCGACATCGGCGTGCGATGAATTCACGCCTTAACTTTACATTCTGTAGTTTGTGTACGAAATTCAATATTACTCACGCGTAAAAACTAATCCCCTTGGTCTCTGCGTACACATTTTCTGAAGTATATTTGCAGAAAGGCACACAACACCGCATTTTTATATTTACCCTTCGTGTCCGAGGGTGTGATTTGTGAACTTTCGTATTTAATTTATGATAATGTTTTAACATATAAATCAAATCGACTACATACGAGCTTATATAATCAGTGTTGCCAACTGCTATGTAAGAAATGCAGTGCACTAAACCATCCCGGAAAATGCACTAGGATTGTGCTAATTTTGATAAAAGAGCACCAAAGAAATAAAATTAATCAAAATATTTAAAAAAGAAGTTTTAATTCTGGATATTAATTAAGTTTTCATTACAAAATTAGATCGTCGTCCGAATCAGAGTTAGAATCATGGTCTGAATTAACGGTTGTTGTAGTGGCTGTTTGAGAAGTTGAGGGACAGAACGCCATTGATTGGTTTTTAGTTTACCAACGTGATAAATTGCAGACTTTTAAAAATGCACTAGTTGGGGCACTAGGCCCTGTTATGGAATTTTGAGCGCTAAAACATCAAGAAATGCACTAGATCTAGTGCCGAAGGCACTAAGTTGGCATCATTGTATATAATAACCCGAATTACTAATTCCGTGGAATTCTGACAGCTGTCATATTCATTTACAGATGAGTTTTAATTATGGTAGGTATCATAGAGATAATTATTATCTCTATGGTAGGTATAGAATATAGATCGACCAGAATCTCATGAAAAATAGGGAAATTAAATTGTGTAGTAAGCAACACTAGGTTAACTCGGCTGCCTAGTGATAGACAAAGTAATTACATTCAGAACACCTTACCTGGGTGCGTTTCACGAAACGAAAAATCAAGCAACTGCATTTTAAATACAAAAACAAAGTAATCAACATCCAATTACTTTGTTTTAGTGTTGTGTTTGTTGTTTACTTGGTTTTTGCATTTATATTCCGAGTTAGTGTGTGCAGTTACTTTGTTTGGGCAATTCAAATTTCAGTAAACGGTTCAAGTTATTTGAAATATTAAACTGTGGTAAAAAACTACTCGACATACAATTTTTGTTAATGCAAAAAAGTCAATTTCACAAAAAATGTCAGTTACTTTGTTTATCGCTAGGGCAGCCGTAGTGTTGCTTAGTACACAATTTAATTTCCCTATTTTTCATGAGATTCTGGTCGATGGGTCGATCTATACCTACCACAGACCACAAAAAATGATAGGTAATACCTACATCCATCATTAATCTTAGACAGAATGCACAGATTAATGATTAGTAGTGATGTGCGGAATCGATTTTATCAATAATCGATTATTAATACGATCGTATAATATTTATACGTCGTGCTATATTATTTTCGTATTATTCTGATTTTTAGACAAGCTAATCAACAAAATTAATTATTTTGTTATAAGCCCCGCAAATTGGTATTGCGCCTGGCCCCCATTTTCATGACGCCAGCAGTCATTTTTGGATAAAAGTTAACTATTTCTGTGTGGTAATTTGCCGGCAGCGTAGAATAGTTATTTATGCAACTGTTGTGTAATAAGGGGTATTAAAACACGAATGTGGGTTTATCACATGAGGCGAAGCCGAATGTGATAATAGTATCACATGAGTGTTTTAATACCTAATTATCAACAGTTGCATACAAGACTTTATCTACACCCATAAATTATGAATCCTCTATAAGATTCTAAAACAGTTAGCTTACTGCTAAACCCCCGACATTCGCCATTTTGTGTTGAAGCCATCTTGAATTTGCATTGTGCTATTCTACTAGTCAAGCCCTTTCTTTTAATACCCATATTGAGGGAGTTGTGAAAAAATATGTAATCCGCCATTTTTTGGCGGTCCAATTTTCATGAAACATAGCTAAGAACACTCCCGACTAATTCACCTTTCAAACAAAAAATAAACGCATACAAATCGGTTCACCCGTTTGTGCATTACGGTGGAACAGACAAACAGACACATACACACACACACACACTCACACACCCACACCCACACCCTCATCCCCACCCCCGCATTCAAACCGGTTTGAGCGCTACGGACACACACACACACACACACACACCCACACCCACACCCACCCCTCACACCCACACTCCATCCTCACCCCCGCATTCAAACCGGTTCACCCGTTTGAGCGCTACGGGGGAACAGACAGATACACACACAACACACACACAACACATACACACACACACACACACACACACACACACACACACACACACACAACACACACACACACCCACAACCACATCCACACCCAACCCACGCCCACGCCCACACCACCATTCCCACCTCCGCATTCAAACCGGTTCACCTGTTTAAGCGCTACGGAGGAATAGACACACACACACAGACACGTCAAACTTAACAACCCGTCGTATTTGCGTCGGGGTTAAAAACGGATGATGTAATATTGTACCGAATTTCATTACATCACTCGTTTGGATGATGTAATGGTTGTTACAACATTGGGTGTTCTAAAGTTGGCAATAAGCTAACTGTTTCAGAATCTTTAATAGAGGATTTAAAGCATGGGTGTAGATAAAGTCTTTTAATTTGTTTATTTAAGTTTAATAATATTACCTCTGGCCTTCTCATGGCTTCTATGACTTAAGTATATACACGGTGCAATTTTTATCGTCTTCCACAAGCAAACCAGTTAATGTATCCAGTGCCTACTATCTATTAGTATAATAATAATAAAAAATAAATAACATTCGAATGACTAATATTCAAAAAAAATAAACGAAAACGTTTCATTTAAAAACACCCTATGGCGAACATAATAACTACAGACCGCGGCGCGGCGACTCCGATATTTGAGGTCATTCACATCAAGTATACCTACCTATAGACTGTCTATTTTATTATTAGTTTTTAACAGCTCACGCCCATAAAGTTTCGTATTGTTTAAGTTAAAATTTCATACAAATAATATTGTACTTCATGGACGGGTACCGCCCCCTTAGTGATGTGCCACACATAAAGATTACTACGGTTGTGCCACAGATTACAAATAATTGGTAGAAATAAGTAAATGCTAAGATATAAGTAAGGTGTAATAATATGTTATTTAATCAGGAAGACAGCAAAAAGTCTTCTTGACTAGATAACATACTTACTACAGTTTTATTAAAGTTTTTCTTCTTAGTATAAGGCATACAAATAAAATAACTAAGTAAAATAGCTTAAATTTTTTTATCACACGAGTCGTCAGAATCGTCATTTACCTATACTAGATTCGTCCGATGAGGAGTCTTCAGTAATTAATGATTAGCTCTTGTGTGCATAAATTATCAAATGCAATATTTATGACAAACTTTATGACTCTTTTAGTTCTCTCCACCACACTTGCCCAGTTCTCAGCCGTCACGTCACGTCACAAGCATTTTTGAGTACCTAATTGCAACATTTTATTCGCTGTGAACCGGGGGCTTGTATTGTTTCTTGCAGCATGCCTTTTTACTTGTGCCCATATAAGTTCTATGGCGTTGTATTGTCAGTGATATGGAGGAATCCTAAGCACGATATGACCATATTATGCTGCCATTTCATCGATCACATACCGATATCGATATCAATTATTAGGTCCTTTAGGACATCACTATAACTTATAAGCGGCATAAAGCGGCCGGCTAGACGGGGCGGGGCATATTACATAACAAAGAACAACGCGTGCGCATCGTTGGCTGTCGGTTTCCATCAAAGAAAAGCGCGAGCGTCGACATTGGTTGACGGTCCACGTGGACTTTTACAAAATACGCTTCGCTATTGGTTGGCTATAATTTCACTTGTATGATAAATCTTTCCTTGAACTTGTATCCAAGTTCAATGGCTTGACCTAGTTTCTAAAACATTAAACAGGCTGTTTCATAAATGCTTTAAATTTTAATAATTTTTTATCACTAATATGTGTATTGTCCGGAACTAATTTTGAATATTACCTAAAGATTTCTTACATCGGATACCTAACTGGGGCCGCTCTTGATCGACGATGGAAAAAACACCGTGTATAATGTACTCTGTGTATGACTTCAAACGGCGATGTACTGCGTATGAGCTGCACCGACAGTGTCTTTAGCTTCACCGCGTAAACATTTGCGTAAACGCCACAAGTTTTCACTGTCACTGTAGTTACAGAGGCGCGTTGACTCGTAAAGGCCAAATTAGACGGTATTCGCCGTTCATCGTTCATTTTTGCGGTGAACGATGCACGATACGATATTTACTATGGCAAAGTGCCTGTGAACGATGAACGGTCGGTGTTTAGACGGTTCATTTTCGATAATTAACTGATGAAGACTCGAAAATGAAAGCAAATATCTCGAAAAATGAACCGTCTTATTTGGCCTCAATATGCTTCTTTAAAGTGGAGCCATTCTACAGGACACACGGTCCAGATAGGTAGGTCCAATTTCGAGAGAGATCAACCGCCGAATCCAACTCGGCTGGGCAACGTTCGGGAAACTTCGAGATGTCTTTTCGTCCAATATCCCTCAGTGTCTGAAGACGAAAGTCTTCGAACAGTGCGTGTTGCCAGTGATGACTTACGGATCTGAGACATGGTCGCTGACAATGGGCTTCATAAGGCTCAGGGTCACTCAGCGGGCGATGGAGAGAGCTATGCTCGGAGTATCCCTGCGGGATTAAATCAGAAATGAGGAGATCCGCAGGAGAACCAGAGTTACCAACATAGCTCATCGAGTCGCGAAGCTGAAGTGGCAATGGGCGGGGCACATTGCGCGAAGAACCGATGGATGTTGGGGTCCCAAGATGCTTGAATTGCGACCTCGCACCAGTAAACGAACGCAGGTAGACCCCCCACCCGTTGGACAGACGATCTCAAGCGACTGGCAGCCGCTGGAATCAGGCGGCACAAGATCGTGTGCTGTGGCGATCCTTGCAAGAGACGTATGTCCAGCAGAGGGCGTCTATTGGTTGAAACGAACGAACGAACGATTCTACATGATCGCCCGAGTAGGTGGGCAGATCTTTTCCTATCGCGAGCCTCGTGAGCAACAACGGCTTATTGTCGGCCTGTTTTGTTTCCGATAGCATATTTTTGAATGCGCGCGCGAGGCGTGCCTCTCGTCATGAGCTGGTGCGCCGACTGAACCCTGAAGGCGGCGCTCGCGCATTGCTTCGATCGAGCCATTCCTGGACTTTGTCGATTCTTTGTTGTGGGTCGTTTTGTGTTCGTGAGCGTATGCTTCCCGAATATTGCGAAAGTGCAGCGATATCTGCCGCGAGTTTTTTGTCGATTACTTCTTTCTCGATGGCAGCGTTCTTTTTCGCGGCCTCGTATCCGAGCTGCGCTCTGCGAGCCGCTGGTGAAGTGCTCGTTCGCGCCGCCATCTTGACGATATCTGTTTCACAACGTGGCGGCAACTCTACTGCTGAAGTTTTTGCCCCCGCTTGTTCTGATTTTACATCTTGAGCGTTTTCTTGTTCCATACTCAACATAACATGCGGCGTGTTTTACAGTCCATTAAATATAGCTTGATACCTGTGACGTTAAGAGACTTCGTTTTAAAGACAGCTACAATGAATATCTCTTTCTCTCTCAAGACGTCCCATACCTATTAAATGTCATAATCATAATAATTTATTTATTTGCCCAGATTGAGTAATAACATGATCTTAAATAATTATTAATAGCACTTCAATCTGCCACTGAGTAGCATGCAAAAGAAAAAGAAATAAATTACAATAAAACCAATAAAACTTTAAATAATATAAAATGTCATGCTTGAAGTCTAACATAATATTCCATAATAAAAAAATAAAAAAAGATAAAATGTCAATTGCACATATCTACCAAATATCAGCTAAAAATTCCTTGATTGAGTAGTAGCACTTCTTCAATAAAATATCGTTAATTCTTTGTTTAAACAGTAAGGTACTAAGATTCATGTCATTATAACACGTCACAGGTATCAAGCTATAGTTAATGGACTATAGGCATAATGCGTCGCAGTGATGTGGTGAACACAAAGGTAAAACGTAAAACCGCGTGTCTTCACTTACTTGGTTCTCACTTACGGCATGCAGTCACGAAGATCAGTTTTTGTAGCAGATGAGCAAGTGGAGACGGTCCTTAAGGTTTTAGGGCCGTTTTAAAAAGAAAACTCTAATTAATTAATAATAATAATAATAATAAAGCCTTTTATTTTCCTTATCAATTACAATAAGTAAGTACATAATATTTACAATGTTCTTAATTCTATATTATTTATATTATGCGTTAATATGTTAGACTAAACTAAACTAGATTTATATTTGTGTGTCTGTGTGTCTGATTGTGTGTATTTATATGAGTGTGTGCTAATGTATGTGTGTGTGTGTGAGTATATGTGTGTAAGTGTGCGTGTGTGACTGTGGGTGGGTGTGTGTATGTGCACCTGCATGTTAGTGTGTATGTAAGGTGCTTGTGTTTTAGTATATTAGTAGTTCTTATATCTATGTTATCCTGTTTATAGCTACATATTTAAGTTTATTTACATTTTGTTTTATTGATTTGATAAGGATCCCTCATTGGGTATAGGCCTCCTCCAGTTGTTGCCATTTCTTTCTATCCTTGGCATTTACGAGCCAATTGTTTCCTGCAATCTGTATTATATCATTGGCCCATCGCGATTTTGGTCTACCCACTTTCCTTTTGCCTACTGGCCCTGGCCATGTGGTTGTCTTTATTGTCCAACGGTCATCTGTTAGCCTCGAGACATGGCCTGCCCACTTCCATTTAAGCTTCAGAGCGTGTTTTAGAGCGTTCGTCAACTTTGTCTTCTTTCTTATATCTTCACTTTTTATTTTTTGTATTTTGCGTAAATGAAGTAAGCTTCTTTCCATTGCCCTCTGGCAAGTAACTATTTTATTTTTTATATTTTTAGTGTATACCCATGTTTGACTGGCATAAGTAAGACAGGGAAGTATACAAGTGTCTATAACGGTTCTTTTAAGGTTAAGTGGATAGGATCCTTTCACTATCTCCTTTTGTGCCCAGTACTTGTTCCAACTGAGCTTAATTCGTCTATCAACTTCTTCTTCTGCACTCGTTAGGTTGAATGAAACTTGTTTTCCAAGGTATATGTAGGAGTCTACATATTCTAATTGAATATTGTTAAGAAGAATTGTGTTTGGTAAACTGTTGGTCATTACCTTGGTTTTGCTTATGTTCATTTCAAGGCCAACTTTTCTACTTTCCTTATCTAATGAGTTTATCATTTAATAATTATTAATTATTTAACATTAATCCACAGACGTATAAAGAGAAGCAGACCTAACATAATCTTCACAACTACATCTAAGAGAATAAATAATATCTGCGCTTGTTTCTCTCCAACCAAAAATATATGACTCTATCTCTTTTTTTCTGTTGTTGCAACACTTACGCACTCATAGAAAAAATTGATCTTGAGGCATACCGCTATGTTGCTAAGCTACAAACATGCTACAAATGGTGCTTATGTCAAAAACAAGATCATAACCTGCGAGTTGTTTATTATTTTATTTTTGCATTAAAATCAAGTCTTAAGATCCAAGAATACTAAAATAAAATGGTTAAGTGTAGTGCACCTCTGTGCAGCAATTCTTCATAAAGGAAAACACCTGAAATTAATTTTTATCGGTAAGTTTTCATGTGCCATAGTCTCGTAATTTGTTTACATGGTTACTGTGAGATTAATAATAATCGTTCGGCATTTTAGAAGCAGTCCCTATTTATTATATGTCCAAAACTCGTAAATAGTTATAGTAATTTTGGTTCTAGTAGATCCCTGTTGCAATATTTATCAATAATTTGATACTCTGATCTCGTTTGATGTTTCATATACTTGTGCAATTTTACAGGGCCGTATTCAGGCTCAAAGTTTGTTTAGTAGGTATATTTTGAAGGTTGATTAGATAAAAGTAGGTACGGACAAATTATAAAAATGAAATCATTTTTCAGGTTCCCAAAGGACGAAAACTAAGAAATGCCTGGTTGACTAACATGAATAAAAAAAATTGGCATCCCAAATCATCGAGTGTACTATGTTCTAAGCATTTTAATGGTTTGATTAAAATAATTCAATCGTGTGAAGAAGTTTTGAAAATGATTAAAGGAAATATAAGTTATAATAGCATGATAATGTATATAGCTGATTTATCGAATAATTGTAGTGAGTTTACGACCAATGATGAACATGATTTCAATCATTTGCAATTAATGATTAAGGTGATTGTTAAATTTTATTTTGATTTAAGAATGAAGCATAATGCAAAGCAAAGCAATCTATCGGAATGAAATTATTAAAAAAAATAGTTTTGTTTAAAAATAAATAATTGAAACTTTTGTTTGTTTTTATTTATTTTACTAATTTTACATAGGTAAGGTAGGTCAAATGAAATAGTTAGGTAGTTAAACTAGTAAAAAGTTAGTTTGATAAATAGTTTACAAACTAGCGTTTCACTAGTTTAACTACCTACCTATTTCATTCGAGTGAAGTGTCACGTCATAACATAGAGCACGAAGCGAATCATAAATCAGCAGGCCTATTCTGTATCTCAGTGGTAACGAAAACGTTAGAACCTATGAAAATGTGCCCATCAAATAATTATCAAACCATCATTTTACATTGTGTAACATCTGATGATCATGAACTGCATCCCAGTTGGAAATTAAGGTTACAGAATGTAAAATAAGGGTTTAACAATTTGATGCCACTTTACCGTAGTTTTCAAATTAATTTCATCACAGATTAATGATTAGTATCTATACTAATAAATAAAATTGAAGTGTCTGTCTGTAATTTCGAAATAACTACCACATATTAAGCTCATATGGTTATTTGAACGATACCATAACCGAATCACACGTTTTTAAAATTTTTGTCTGTCTGTCTGTTTGAACGGGCTAATCTTCGGAACGGCTGAACCGATTTTGACGGGACTTTCACAGACAAGTAGAGGATTAACCAAGGAGTAACATAGGCTACTTTTTTAACCGACTTTCAAAAAAGGAGTTGTGTTGAAATGAATGTTAAAAACGCCCTGATAGATATTTTCGCTGCGCGCGACGGCCGACACTCGCGCTACACGGAACTCCCCGCACCGCGCGCCCCTGCGCCCTGCGGTCGCCGTACGCGGTACCGCGGTACGCCGCCGCGCGGCGGGGGGCGGGTGGACCAGAAATCTACTTATCCCTCAGTATTTGTGATAAACCGAAATTCACGCGGGCGAAGCCGCGGGCAAATGCTAGTCTACGATAAATTTCATATCACAGATACTTAATTATAGGCCTGCAGGTCAGTCACTACGCTACGCTTTACTATCTATACTAATCTGGCAATAGTGTTATTTGACTATACTTTCAAGGGCCTAGTGACTCGAATAATAATCTCAATGTTCGCGCGATTATAGATACAAAATCAACCGCGCGATGACCGCGTAATCGCTTTCTAATACGGCGACAACGCCTAAGTCTGATTCCACGTTACGAGTTCAGTCCCTTACCCTCGCTTGCATGAGTTCGGCCATTTAACAAAAATAAAAAAAATAAGTAAACAGTTACTGTCAATGTGTACGTGAAATTTGTATGTAGGCGTAATTGGCACGCCAATTTTTTTGTTATGTTAGGTCTGCTTCTCTTTATACGTCTGTGCATTAATCACACGGATGTACGGCGCGCGCAGCTGCTGGTTAGCACTTCAAAAAACGTCTTCGTTATGGCCGCGAGTGTTGCCACTATAGGGTATTTGACTAATTTTTGGAAATTGTTTTAAATTATTCTTTATTACTTATTAAAACACACTACATTGATATTTTTCGCAATATCTACACTATTAAGAATTAAATCAATGATAAAGTTTAAGTTTTGAAAACCACGCCAAAAACAACATTTCTGATCACATGATACGCGTGACGTCACAAATCGCTATGCAAGTCACTTCTCTCGCTCGCTCCTTTTCGGAACTCGGTGCGTGCGACAGAGACGCTACGCAAGGCGACTGCTGTATCGTAATGTTCTAAATTGTTATACCTACTCATTTTAATATCAATCTTATTCTTTCAAGTATAAAGTTTAGTTTCGGTTGGCTTGATAAACTTCAATTATATCAACCAAGTTACGTGCTATCAAGTGACATCACAAACAATCCCAGAGCGTTCACGTTCCTGATAAAATTTCAAAAATTATTATGTTTTATTTCGTGCAAAATATCGCGTAAAATTACATAGTTTAGTTTGATTGAGTGAAATATGTCTTTTTTAGGCTATTATCTGATAAGATGACCACAATCAATAGTATATTTTCAATGTTGTCAAATACCCTATTGCGTTACAAATTTCACCAAATAACTAGCGGCGCCAAACATTGTGCGATTACTTGCTTTATTTGTTTAGTGTAAGTATTGTACATAATATTATGTTTTTTATAAAAAGGGTAACTACTAAAAAGCAAACTAACTATTCATCATCATCATCATGATCAACCCATTACCGGCTCACTACAGAGCACGGGTCTCCTCTCAGAGTGAGAAGGGTTTTGGCCATAGTCTACCACGCTGGCCAAGCGGATTGGCAGACTTCACACACCTTTGAGAACGTTATGGAGAACTCTCAGACATGCGGGTTTCCTCACGATGTTTTCCTTCACCGTTAAAGCAAGTGATATTTAAATACTTAAAACGCACATAACTCCGAAAATTTAGAGGTGCGTGCCCGGGATCGAACCCACGACCTCCGATTAGAAGTCGGTCGTCCTAACCACTAGGCTACACTAGGTGAACTAACTATTACAACGATTATAATAAATACTAACATATCTATTTATATTTTTAACTATAACTAATTTATTATTTTTTGTGTTTTAGGTGGTGCGTCGGTAACACCCGACATTTTTACGGTTCTATCTTGATATATAAAATAAAACAAAGTCGGGTTTGTTCGAACACTTATACTCGTAACCCGAGAACGGCTGAAACGATTTTCATAGTTTTTGATTTGTTGTATTTGTCTCCGTCCCGAATAGCAGAATAACTATTTAAATCATTGGAAAATTGACGAAAACATAAAATAAAAGAAAAACATTTCTCATACAAAATGTTCATGGTGTTGAAAAAAGTGTAAATACAAAAGTTGTAGATCTTTTTATTACCTACAACTTTGCCATTTAATTTTTTTCCATAGCACTTGTAGTTTTGCCGGAAATCGATATAAACCGTTTTTTACACTTAAAACTCCCCCCCTTTTTTTTCCCGAGCTCAGATCGCCCGTAAATTATTTTTCCTTTTATTTTTATAATATTCTCCTCCTTTTCCAATGGGTTTCATCATACTGTGATTTTCTTTTACTTTTTATTATTTTTAAAGGGATCTACCCTGGTCTATGTACACTGTCACTACACACCATTTATACGCCATTTTATGCAATAAAATTGGTGTGTGTGTATGTGCGTGCGTGCGTGAGTGTGTGTGGAAATATCGTTTTTGGCGCGGTTTTCAAAACTTAAATTTTATCATTGATTCTTAATACCAGTAGACTTTCTGAAAAGTATCCATGTAGTATGCTTATCACTACATAGTATAAAACAAAGTCGCTTTCTCTGTCCCTATGTCCCTATGTATGCTTAAATCTTTAAAACTACGCAACGGATTTTGATGCAGTTTTTTTTAATAGATAGAGTGATTCAAGAGGAAGGTTTTTAAATAGAAAAATTGGGCCCGGTAGGTAGCGCTAATAGCGGGCAGGACGACGTCTGCCGGGTCCGCTAGTTATGAACTAAAGAATAATTTAAAACGATTTCCAAAAATTAATCAAATAGACTAATCAGACTCATGAGACAGACTTCTCATCAGTGTGTGTTCTCATGTGTTTCACTAAACTAATTTTATGTGCACATTGGTATTTGCATATCTCACAAGTGTATGGTTTTTCACCAGTGTGCGTTCTCAAGTGACTCACTAAACCAGTTTTACGTGCACATTTGTATTCGCATAACTGACAATGAAATGGCTTTTCACCAGTGTGTGTTCTCATATGTTTCACTAGATCATCTTTTCGTGCACCTTTGAATCTGCATATCTCACAAGTGTATGGTTTTTCACCAGTGTGCGTTCTCATGTGATTCACTAAACCAGTTTTACGTGCACATTTGTATCCGCATAACTGACAATGAAATGGCTTTTCACCAGTGTGTGTTCTCATATGTACCACTAAACTACTTTTATCCCCACATTTGTATTTGCATAACTGACAGTGAAATGGCTTTACACCAGTGTGTGTTCTCATGTGACTCACCAAATTAGAACTTAGCGCGAATTTACAATTGCATACCTTACAAGTAAAAGGTTTTTCACCAGTGTGTGTTCTCATGTGTTGCACTAAGTGACTCTTGTGAGCAGACTTGTATTTGCATAACTGACAAAGAAATGGCTTTTCTTCAGTGTGTGTTTTCATGTGCCTCGCCAAATTAGTATTTCGCTTAAATTTACAATTGCATACCTTACAAATAAATGGCTTTTCACTAGAGTGTATTCTCATGTGTGTCACTAAGTGATGCTTGTAAGCAGACTTGTATTCGCATAACTCACAACTATAAGGCTTTTCGCCAGTGTGTGTTCTCATGTGTTTCACTAGATCATCTTTTCGTGCACCTTTGAATCTGCATATCTCACAAGTGTATGGTTTTTCACCAGTGTGCGTTCTCATGTGATTCACTAAACCAGTTTTACGTGCACATTTGTATCCGCATAACTGACAATGAAATGGCTTTTCACCAGTGTGCCTTCTCATGTGTCCCACCAAATGAGATTTTTGCGCAAATTTACAATTGCATAACTTACAAATAAATAGTTTTTCACCTGTGTGTGTTCTCATGTGGCTCACCAAATTAGAACTTAGCGCGAATTTACAATTGCATACCTTACAAGTAAAAGGTTTTTCACCAGTGTGTGTTCTCATGTGTTGCACTAAGTGACACTTGTGAGCAGACTTGTATTTGCATAACTGACAATGAAATGGCTTTTCTTCAGTGTGTGTTTTCATGTGCCTCACCAAATTAGTATTTCGCTTAAATTTACAATTGCATACCTTACAAATAAATGGCTTTTCACTGGAGTGTATTCTCATGTGTGTCACTAAGTGATGCTTGTTAGCAGACTTGTATTCGCATAACTCACAACTATAACGCTTTTCGCCGGTGTGAGAGCGCATATGAGTCGTTAAATCGCTTTTGTTTTCTAATTTGTCTCGGTTATACTTGCGAGTGAAAGGTTTCACTTCAGTATGAGTTTTTATGTGTTTTGCTAAGAGACGTTTTCGTTCAAACATATTTTCACAAACATCACAAGTAAACCGATTGTTTCCAATTAACGAACAACTTTCATCAACATCATCATTTGAACAATTTGTTTTACTTTGTAATGTTCTAGATACATTACGATTATTAGCGTTTAGTTTATCAGTAACTAGTTCAATGTCTTCGTTATCAATATGACACTGATTGTCACAAGACATAATAGCTTTTTGGGTTTTTACCGGCGAGTGAGAAGATGAATCTGGAATTGGTACAACTTTCTTAGGGGTTTTAAAAACATCATACAATTTGACGACACAATTCGTCCATCTATCAATGTTTGTTCTACTGCTGGTATCGAATGATCGGTTGTTAATTTTCAATACTTCTGCACTTCTCTGGACTGTATCGGCTTCTTCAGCTCGCGTTTTGTTTTCGTTATTCGTCGCAAGTGTCTCGGACGAAAGCGCGGCTGAAACCAATTATTTTTCTTATTATGTACAGGGTATAAGGGGATTTTGTTTACGCAGGGAGCCGCTGGATTCACGCGGCACAGGACCGCGGCGTGTGGAAGTCCCTACAAGAGACCTATGTCCAGCAGTGGACGTCTATCGGTTGATGACGATAAGGGGATCGCTCTCAAAAACTTAGCGCTATTATTATACTACCTAAACACAATCCAATAACCATTTGTTATGTATGTATGTATTTGTTATAATATATTTGTAGTATAAGACAAAGTGCGGCCAATACAAGGACGGACAAAAGTTCATCGACGCACCTTCACTACGAAACCAACTAACTACGACAAAACTACATCTGTCTCTTTCGCGCATAGGGATAGACGCGCTAACGTGGTTGGGAATGGATTTCATAACAAAAGTCGTGACGTCACAGCGTCAAATGCGGGATAGTAAACATTTTATGCGTCGGTCCGCCATTACATTTCATTTGGCGTTCACTCATTCCGTTTCGGAACGCGCTCGCTGGAATCTGGATGTACTGTAGTTAAAGTTATTGTTTGTTGCTGTTATATTTTGTTACTGTTAATCCTTGAGTATTTTTTCTGTTATTCGTGAAGTTTTTGTTCTATTGGATGGAGCCGCAACCGAGTACATGTAAGGATTTAGCTTCTCCAAAGAGAAAGCGTCCAAAGGTAAGTGGTACACGATCGACTTATCTTGTTTATAATTACACAATTGCTATATGAAATGACCTCAAGTTTGTAAAAATTAAAAACAATAAAGACGTACATAAGCTTCTTCGTTTATTTTTTTCCTTGCCTATGAATTAAATATAAGATCAAATATTACTGCCTCACATAATTAACATATAACGCAGTATACGTAGCCATCTACAGAATTTCAATACATATCACAGGTAGATACATCCGGGCCAAAATGCTTAAATCCTCCTTATTTAAAACTGATTAAAAATAAATAATTACAATATAATAATATAAAGATGTATACCGTACAACGAGCATCGGTTAGGTATAAATATTATTTTTTACAAAACACTAATTTTGTTTACATTTGGTCCGCGGATATATCTATATTGGCCGCACTTTAGGTAGTGGTCGCGCGTAACGCTGTCAGGCCTGTGTCACTCCGCGTGTAGGTATTAAAAACATACCTACAGGCGGCGGCCGTTTCGATAAGGCCAATCTAGTAGGCTGCCACAAGCGAAGAAAGACGCACGCGCGTGCGCTATTTCTTCGACCACGTTCAACTTTCTCGATAGTTGCAAGATGGACACAAAACGAAAAAAAGCAAAAAAATACTGTGCAGTATTTAATTGTTTAAATACGGATCGTGATCGAAATTTAACTTTTTTTTTGTTGCTGACAGGTAAAATCTACTTTGCCCGCCACAAGTAGGAGTAAACGCTCGTGCTGTGCGCTAGATGGCGTAAGTAGTTTCTCGAAGTAAACAACCCTAGAGTCCGCGGATCATTCAAACGTATAACCACGTATAACCTATTATGAACCGTAAACCAGTGAATTAAGGCACATATTCCCTCAAAAAAAAATTTGTAGGTACGTAAATGAACACGTGCTCGACTGGAACGCGAGCTAAATTTAATCATATTGTTTATCAAATTGAGTACATATTTCTTTAAAAACCATTGCGAAGTAAGGCTTCTGTACCTTTAGGTACTAGTTATTATTCTGTGACGCTGTAAAGTACCTACCATAGTTTTGAATTATATTGGTTATAAACTGGTCAAATTTTCCAAAACCCCGTTCCTAGTACATACATATTTTACCTATCCTTCATCGGCTACACCGCAATACACCCAGTGACGGATTAAGACTACTTGATGCCCTAAGCAATCCATGCCTGTGGGCCCCCCTATCCGTATCTCAACTAGAATCGGCCTACACTAGCGGCACGCTATGATGGCCGGTTTGACACATTACAATAGTGATGTGGAATGTCAATTTATTCTCGAACAAAAAACAATTAAGTTTTGTTTTTGTACCTGATTAAATAGGTTTAATAAAACAAAAATGTATATGTTTATTTAATTTATTTGAACGAACTGAATATTTGAACGAAAATGAATATACATACTTTATATGCACACAAGAAACATATGAATACAAAAGATACCAAAAAAGGTGCCACAAAAGGCCATAATTAATCAGATTCGTCCATACTACTATTTTCACTGTCGTCACTGCTATCATCACATACATTAATAATTATATGTTCGTTTTCTATAATATTATCTATTTTCACATCTCTTTCATAATCTTCCCTTATTAATTTAACAGTTCTATTCACAACCTTTTCCCAGTCTCCTTTAGTCACATGTTCACAAGCTTCTTCTAATAATTTTAGCATTTTTTTTGTGGTAAATGGGGGTTCTGTATTGTGTCTTGCAGCATATCCCTTAATTTGAGCCCACACCAACTCAATCGCATTATACTCACAATGGTAAGGCGGTAACCGTATAACTCTGTGCCCATGTTCTAATGCTATTTCGTCAATGACGTATCGGATCTTGGTTGGTTTGTTTTCTTTTAAAAGACGTACTAATTCCGCTTTTAACATATTCATGTTTGCATCTACGCCATTTTTACGAAGCCATGCGACGATATCAGCTTTCTTTTGGGATTGGGCAGGTGGCTTGTCAATTTGCATCGAGTGGTATGGGGCGTTGTCCATAATTATAATAGATGGTTCAGGGAGGCTACACAACATTGAGGTAAACCATTCAGTAAACTTTTCTCCATTCATGTCTTCATGATAGTCTCCAGTGGTTTTTGACGCAAAAGCCATGAGAGAACCTTCGACAAACCCGTTGATGGTTCCGGCGTGACAAATTATAAGTCGCGATCCTTTTCCTACAGGAACTTTGGAAGTAGATGCTGCTGTGTCATCGTTCCAAGAACGGCCTACAGTATGGTTAGCATTAAGCCATGTTTCATCCAAGAACACAACATTTTGCCAATTTTTGATTTCTTTCACTTGCCGTAAAAAAGTATACCTTGCCATCGCTATATCAAATCTTTCCATCAATATTTTGCGTTTGTTACATTTTTTGTATCGAAATCCAATGGTCTTCAAAATCTTCGTTAAAGAACTTTCCCCACCGAAGAATAATCCAGCTTCCTTCAGTGAATGCACCAACTTTTTTCTTGTTGGATACTCCTTCTGTAAATAGTAGCCGTAAACATGTCTTCGGATAGCATCGGCATCAAAGCTATCGATGCCTACGACTGGTTTTGCTCGTTTTCTCTTTTTTGGTGTGTGAAGTTTATTTTCTTCTGTGCCAGTCTCGCCATATTTTTTTTTAGTTATCCGTCTAACAGTTCGTTGTCCAATATTAAGCGCATCAGCTACGCGTTCAACCACTGACGTTATAGGTAAAATTGGCCCTCCATTTTGAGCTTCACGATCGAAATAGTTACGAAGGCGTATTACGAACTCACGTGTCTGACTATTTAGAACAGTTCTCTGCGTACGTTCGGTCATATCGACGAAATCCACAACAAAGGGCTTGAACAGAGTCCAAATTAACGAGCAAGGGTCAACAGTAATGCAGTATCAATATTTGAAATCCAAAGCCAGGTCAAAACTATATCACAATCGCATTGCACTGACAGTTTATACTTTTCGAAGCAACGTCAATTCGAAACTGCTTTGTTTTGCATTGAGCATTGACGCGAGTTTGCCGGAGGTAGTAGTTGTGCTAGCCAGCGATCCTATGTGACGATCGTATTAGATTCCATTTTTAAAAATTTATTGATATTTTTTTGCGATTTCAGAGGTTTGTCCACATAGTGAAAATTGTTCATATTCACAAGTACATTCACCCCTTAAATGGTGCAAACTGATTTTTCTACACTTGTATACATTTAAGAAATCAATTTAATAAATAAATTTTGAGTCCTAAACCTAAAACTACATTCGATAAAATTTATGAATCTCTGCACATCACTATCGTCAATAAAGTAATACAATTATTTCCTTCAAAGTCGTTATCAATTAATACGGAACTTCATGAGCGGACAAACGTCAAACCGGCCATCATAGCGTGCCGCTAGAGTAACTAATAAATCAGTGAAAATTTTTTTTGAAATCCTTCAATAAATGACGGAGAAATTAATTATTTAATTTACGCAAAATGATTGGCGCCTCTTAAGGCGCCTCTACACGTTGGCCAACATGATGGCGGATATGTTGGAAGGTATTGGGCGAGGAGTTTGTGTTCGCATCCACACGTTGGAAGGTCGTTCAGTATGCTCCGGTTAGGGCCAATGTGCGGACGTATTTACTTAATTGAATATTGAAACGTTAACAGCTGCTGCGGTTTAATTATTCACAGCATAACCGCTGCCGCAACAGCGTGAATGTGTATACGAAAATTGTATTTTTTTATTTTCGTGATTTTATTTCTTGGGTTCCACAAACAATTTTCGGCTTAGTAGGGCTCTATAAAGCAAAAAATTTCTTCATTGGTCATTGTCACTGTCATTTTGTGGACATTATACTAGTTACGACGCGTGAATATAAAATTTAAAAGCCGTGCATGCGTGCGATCACTCTGAGAGCTCGTAGCAAACTGAACTTGCTTCCAACGTGTGGATGGTGCGGCCAAACTCTGTCCCAAACCCTTTGATGTACCGACACGAAATGGATCTCGCGCCAACTTGCGGGCCATCGTTCCAATACCTTCCAACTCCCGCTCTACACGTTGAGGCGCCTCTACACGTTGGCCAACATGATGGCGGATATGTTGGAAGGTGTTGGGCGAGGAGTTTGTGTTCGCATCCACACGTTGGAAGGTCGTTCAGTATGCTCCGGTTAGGGCCAATGTGCGGACGTGTTTACTAAATTGAATATTGAGACGTTAACAGCTGCTGCGGTTTAATTATTCACAGCATACCGCAACTACGTGAATGTGTATACGAAAATTGTATTTTTTTATTTTTGTGATTTTATTTCTTGGGTTCCACAAACAATTTTCGGCTTAGTAGGGCTCTATAAAGCAAAAAGTTTCTTCATTGGTCATTGTCACTGCCATTTTGTGGACATTATACTAGTTACGACGCGTGAATATAAAATTTAAAAGACGTGCATGCGTGCGATCACTCTGAGAGCTCGTAGCAAACTGAACTTGCCTCCAACGTGTGGATGGTGCGGCCAAACTCTGTCCCAAACCCTTTGATGTACCGACACGAAATGGATCTCGCGCCAACTTGCGGGCCATCGTTCCAACACCTTCCAACTCCCGCTCTACACGTTGGGCCAACATATTGGGCCATAAGATGGGCCAGCATGTTGGCGAACGTGTGGATGAGCAGTTGGGCCAACATATTGGGCCATAAGATGGGCCAGCATGTTGGCGAACGTGTGGATGAGCAGTTACTCGAGTATGACGTCACCGTGTCCGTTCGGAGGTATGTCCGTTCGGTAACATAGTGTCGGTACAGGCACAGGTGCTCTTAATATTCTGCTTTTATTTTTATTTATTTTTTCTATTCTAGTAGAACCTCCGAATAGTCTGCCAATCCGCACTTGGCCAGCGTGGTAGACTATGGTTAAAATCCTTCTCATTTTGAGAGAAGACCCGTGTTCATGATAATATTAGATTTTATGTTTATGGTTATATAGTAATAAAATACAAATATAAAAAAATATAAAAAGGAAAGAGAATTTTAATAAAAAATTATGAGTAGGTATAAAACGCCAAAACCCCTTATGCCTGTACACGGCGCGCGGCTTGCTTTGAAGTCACGGCGGTGTCTTTGATAAAAAACCGCGCGGCGGAGGCGGCAAAACACAAAAGGCGACCGTAAGAAAATGAACAGACTTTAAACTAACTTGTTTTACCGATTTCTCCGAGATTACTGAACCGATTTGCGTGATTCTTTTTTAAATCGACAGCTGAGGATGTTTGCAAAATGGTCCCATAGATTTTTTCAAAAAATATTTTTTTTAAACTTTAAAGTTCTATAACTTTTTCAGTTTTTAAGATAACTTAATGATTCTTTCAGATTTTTGTTTTATTTTACTTAAATTTTTATAATTTATTAAAAAAAATTTGGAAACTTGTCCATTGTCGAATGCACAAGCGGGCAGCGAGATGGGCAAGCGGGAGTGGGGTTATGACTCTAGGTCGGACTCTATGTCACCTTAAAACGCGCGAATTTTCAAATTAGTCCTATACTTCGACTTTTAATTGTATGCACTAATGTGAAGTTTCGTGGGTTGTCACTTTTTAACGAAAATAAAATAGGGATGGGGTACAGGTGATTGATTTGAATCATTCAATTATTTTATTTAAATTAAAGTTTAGATTTTAAGTAATGGTTATATTTTATGTACAAAGTTTACCTATATACTATATCTTTAGTATATAAAACAAAGTCGGGTTTGTTCAAACACTTATACTTGGAGAACGGCTGGACCGATTTTCATGGTTTTTGATTTGTTGTATTTGTCTCCGTCCCGAATAGCAGAATAACTGTTAATAAAAATATTAGAAAATTGACGAAAAAATAAAAGAAAAAAAAATTCCCATACAAAATGTTCATGGGTTTCGTAACTGTCAATACAGTGAGTTTTACAAATTATAAAATCCCAAATTGCCCCTGCCGGGAATCGAACCCGGGACCTCCCACTTATAAGCGCTTACGAGCACGAAGTAATCAATGTAAAAATATTAATATGTATTGTAAATAAAATAAATTAAAAATAAAAATAAAATAAAAAAAGACCAAAGCTACTGCGCCAGGGAGCAGGTAGGGAGGCCAAAATCATCTAGAAAATTATTAATAGATTTCAAAAATATGTAACACTGTTCAATATATTTTTTTCTGAATAACTAGTAGGTATTCTTTTAAAAATATATTTTTTTTGTAATAAAAGGGCAACAGCAACTTAGCATGTGAACTATGACAGATATCGTCAACACACATAGGCTGTTATACTGCAATAGAAAATAGTACTACTTTTTTTTTTCAATTAAAGCTCATATAATTAATTGTACCAATAGGATGCGTTTGCCACAAAAAGTCAAGATGACAAAATTGTAAATTTGGCTTTTATACGTAGGATTTACTTAATAGATAAATAAAAATAATAAAATTATGATGATAATGAAAGAGTAACTTTGAACGAAACTTTTGTGAATGAAATTGAATGAATTGAACGTGTCACATCACTATAGAAATGGGGTTGGCAACATTATTTTACGAAGTGACATTAGGAAACGTCAGATTACTGCAGATAATTAAAAGTCGAACTATAGATACTTTTTTCGGTGTGGTTTTTGGTGACGTGAGAGTGAGACGTGATGCCCTAAGGACGGATTTTTTTTTCTGCTTCTTCTGGTGCCCCCTCAGACGTGATGCCCTAAGCAATTGCTTAATTTGATTAAGGTTTAATTCGTCACTGAATACACCGTAAGATGGCGCTAGCTGTACTAAAAAACGGTAAATTCATGGGCGAATACCCGCTTTAATAACACTGTGTGACAAAAACAGTTTTTTTATTTTTATAACATTGATTTAAATGACTGATTGTTGTCAAATGAAGCCTGTGTGCGCGGCTCCGAGATGTTTTGCATCGACTAACCCGCTTTAATAATTAATTACACCGCAAATATCCAGTTCGAATCCAGACATCGAAGTTCTTGTCCAAAGGTGGGCAAAGATTCGATTCCCGCGCCGCCAGGTAGTTTAGTACTTAGTATTTTTCAAACCCGCAATGTAGTGCAAAACGCAGCGGCAACTTTAGGTATGTAAGCGACGTTCGTTGACCTCTACCGTCAGTTGATCGCGTTACATTGCGAACTTCCAACAAACAAACATTTTTATCGTGGCATGTACCGTATTTAAATAATGATTGATATTATATGTGTAGATACACTACTGGAAGAAATTAGATGTTTCAAAACGGGCTACATGATGTAGAGTTACCTGCAGTCTGAGCCGAGTGCAAGGAAGGGGGAGTGTCCTCGCGCGTCTTGTGACTGGCCCGCCTGTAACATATGTCAGAGTGATATACAACATGTTATTATCATCATCACCATAATCGGCCCACTGCTGGGCACGGGTCTCGTCTCAGTGTGGCGGGTTCAGGCCGCAGTCCACCACGCCGGCCGAGTGCGGTGCGGTACACGAACACGCCGCGTCACTACATTGTGGAGAACTGATTGTCACGAGGTTTTCCTTCACCGTAAAACCGAGGTGAGACTGTTAAATAACCTATTAGGTTTTTAAAAGTCGCGGACGAAGTCGCGAGCAACAGCTAGTAATAAATATAATATGGATGCACATGATCTACAAGATGCCAGTTTCAACCATACTATTTCATTTTCTTCTTTAAGTATTTTTTTATTTACTAGAACTACTAAAATAGACATTTAGTCAAAGTATACTCTGCTTATCTGTTTATATGACCTGCACATCACTGTATGGGCTTGTATACTGACCTGCTCTCAGTGAGAAGTGAAGCGTCTGAGCTCACAGCTGTATGAGGCTCGCACTCTTGAGACGCGGCACATTCACCATCACCCGCACCGTTCTGACAAATACAAAACAAAGACATAACATTTCTGTCCTTCGAGGGCTTGTGTGAGCCTCTGCAACTAACAAGCAATCTTATTGACTTGTGAAATTGATAAAGTGCAATCATCATGATCAACCCTTTACCGGCTCACTACAGAGCACGGGTCTCCTCTCAGAGTGAGAAGGGTTTTGGCCATAGTCTACCACGCTGGCCAAGCGGATTGGCAGACTTCACACACCTTTGAGAACGTTATGGAGAACTCTCAGGCATGCAGGTTTCCTCACGATGTTTTCCTTCACCGTTAAAGCAAGTGATATTTAAATACTTTAAAACGCACATAACTCCGAAAAGTTAGAGGTGCGTGCCCCGGGATCGAACCCACGACCTCCGATTAGAAGTTGGTCGTCCTAACCACTGGGCTATCACAGCGATAAAGTGCAATAGTGCAGCCTATCTCACCTGCATATGCATACTCATAATATGTTGCATGTATGCATTTTCATAGACAAATTCCTCAAAACAAACAGTACATTGGAAGGGTGCACTTTCGTACTTAAACGGATCCTGTGTTTCATGTTCGTATTCTTCGTTATCTGCAACAAACTCATCTTTGATACAGTCTGCATCATTGACATCTTCATTTGCCACTTCCATATTTTCATCAATAAAGATGGAGTCAAAATTTTCTTCCTTTTTCACTACATCTCTGTGCAGGGTTGCTTCTGAATTTGTCTGTTTGTCCTCTGAGGGTTGTTCTAGTATGTATAAGTTGCAAGGGTCTGGTCCAAGTGTTATCATCACAATATTGCTAGTTAGTTTGTTTGTTGTGCGGTTTATCATATTTACATGTTGTCTTGTTATCTGTTCAAAAACAAGTTCAGTATTGAATGAGTAGGTATATAATGTTTGATTAGAAAGTAAGAAAGCATGTATGCATTAATACTCACTAATTCATGTTTTTCAACTAAGTCCATCATCAGTGCACGGGCTCTCAAGCTCTTGTCTCTGAATTGACTACAGTTTATCAATCTCTGCGCACATTGTACACAAACTGTTTGTTTTATGTTTCCTGAGTCACACAACTGAAAAAACATACATAATTAAAGCATCCAAACATTCTTTTAATAAATAATAAGTAATTCTCTGTGTGGCTAAATTATTTATCAAAAGTATTTTAGTGAGATATTTTGCCATAAATAGATCTATTATGTGTGTATATAATACATAGCTATAGATTTAGAAGATTAACAACTTACAGCATGTCCAGTTAACTGCTCATATGCTTCGTCCAATTTGTATTTACTCATTAGAAACAGCTTGCTGTCAGTGTCTAGGCATATCATACAAACCTGTAAATATACTACTAGTTACTGTTTTCATACAACGCTGCAAGAGGTATGAGGGAAAGCTATAAAATACATAAAGTGACATTGTGGAGAAGTTACCTGCACAGTTGAAGGAACAGCACCAGTACGGATCTGCATGAAGCCACTCTCTGTTTCATAAATGTCATCGTTCAGAAAATGCTGTGAGCAGACCACAGCAGAGTCCGGCAGGTGACTGTCTTGTGTACCTAGGGCTCTGAGCCATGCGGCATGGAGACCCACTTCACTGGGGAATCTGCAAATTACCATTTAAGTGATACACTAGCAGTATGTATATATGTATAGCTCACAACATAAATCTTCCTCAGGAACTGACAAACACAACAAGGCACTGTTCCTGGCGTCATTGATGTAATATTAGGTATATTTAACTGCTATAAATAGAGTTTTTTATGGTTGAGAACCAACTGAGCTCAAATAACTGAACAAAGCTAGCGCAGCATCGGTCATTCGAAATGTACAATGTCACTGGGGCTGTTCTTTAGTAGATAGTTAAAAATGTGCAATCGTCATGTTTGTAGCCTGTGTACGTCCACGGCTGGGCGTAGGCCTTGCCCAGCGACTGCCACCACCCCCGCTCCTCAGCCCGCCTCATCCAGCCGCTTCCCGCCACCTTGTTTACATCGTCGGTCCAGCTTGCTGGAGGGCGCCCCACACTACGCTTACTCGTACGCGACATCGGCGTGCGATGAATTCACGCCTGAACTTTACATTCTGGAGTTGTCTACTAAACTCAACAGTACTCACGTGTGAAAACTAATTCCCTTGCTCTCTGCGTCCACATTTTCGGAAGAGTTTTTGCAGAAAGGCACGCAACACCGCATTTTAAAATTTTCCCTTAGTGTCCGGGGTGTAAACTTTCGTATTTAATTTATGTCTGATGTATAATACTGACTACTGTGGTTTAACCACTGAATCACTGAAACCAAACAAAGCACTGAAATAAATAATAAATATCGTAAATCGTAATCGTAATCACAGAATATCGTAGATACCACAGGTAGATACTAGAACGTAGTGACTCTTTTGGTAATTCTGCCGTCCTAACGAAGAGTGCAATAAGTCGAGTTTTTGGTCAAATTGACTTAAGACCATATCCGTAATCAGGAAAATGAGCTCTATATTTTCGTCTTAGACGTCTTTTTTGTATCTTCAATAGTTTCGGTTCTGTTGGTTACCATAACTGCAATATCTAATATAACGATGTGTAAGGAGCTAATCATAACCGAAATATCTTGAGTTATGACTTGGATAGCTTTGATATTTTGTAATATTACATAAAATAATCGCAATAAGTCCAGTTATTGCACTTATGACTATAGTACGTTTTATAAATTTTTGGCACATTTACTAGTCATAAGCGCAAGAAGTAAGAGTTATTGCAGTTATCATAAGGAAACTTATTACTTAAAATGTCTAGCTTACTAAATGTATTATACTAAAGTAAAGTTAAAATAAACAAAAAGTTTTTGATTTTGACGATTTTGTGGATGTTGTCAAATTGTCAAATTCGTAGATTTTTACTTTTACAAGCACAAAATTAGAAACACAACCACTTAAAGAAAATTTTGAGAGTCAAAAGTCATTGGCTGAAAGGGGACAATTTTCATTGAAAGTCAAAGAAAAACATGCAGCTGATTGGAGAGAATTAGAATTAGACAAATGAAAATTATCAAAAATAAACTAGATATCTATACTAATATAATAAAGCGGAAGAGATTGTCTGTTTGAACGCGCTAATCTCTGGAAGTACCAGTCGGATTTGAAAAATTATTTTTGCATTTGGTAGTACAGTTTTCCGGAAAGGTTATAGGCTATTTAACATTCCTAAAATCTTCCTCTAAGGGGGTAAAATGGGGGTAGAAAGTTTGTATGAAAGTCCTATGTTTTTAAAGTTACAGACCTGAAATCGGCATTTAGATTATTAGTTTTAAATAATATAAACCTATATATTTTATTCAGAAAAATCTTCCCTTAAGGGTGGTAAAATAGGGGTTGAAAGTTTTTATGTTAAGTTTTAATTATTGTTATTATCAACTTGTAATTTGGAAGGTAGGTTTATTCTAAGGCTTAAATATCAGCCTAGAAAAAATTTCACGAAAATCCTCCCCTAAGGGGGTAAAATGGGGGTAGGAAGGTTATATGAAAGTTCTATGTTTTTGAAGTTACAGATATGAAAATAGGCATTTAGATTATGAATTTTAAATAATAAAAACTTGTATAAGTTGTTCTGGAAAATCTCCCATTAAGGGTGGTAAAAAAGGGGATGAAAGTTTTTGTGAAGTTTTATTTATTGTTATTATTATCTTGAAATTTGGATGGTAGGTTCTTTCTAGTGCATAGATATCAGCCTAGAAAATATTATAGGAAATTTCTCCCCTATGTAAAATATATAAGGGGGTAAAATGGGGGTAGGACGGTTATATGAAAGTTCTATGTTTTTGAATTCAGTTACAGATACGAAAATCGTCATGTAAGTTATTAGTTTTAAATAATAAAAACCTATTTAAATTATTTTGGTAAATCTCTTTTATTCTTATTATGTTCTTGCAATCACCTTATATCTAATTAAAATAATTCACTAAGGAAAACCGTACATATGGTTGGAAGAAACTATAGGGCATCATATAGTTTGTGCTACACAAATAAGTAGTATGTAGGTTTACTAACAAAAACTGCAATAAGTAGTGTAGTTATTGCAATTATGATTAGGAATGCTATATCAAAACAATTCATAAGTCCTAATGATAAATACATTATTGCGTTTTTAGTGTGTATATAAACTTATGTACAAATATAATATACTACATAAAATTAAGCATTATTTTATCTGTCGTTCAGTAAAAGTTTCAAACCCATTGATCTATTAACTAAGAGATCTGAAGCTAAAAATTAACTTGAGGTACAGTTATTGTACTCAGTGGCGTATTTGAAGATTCTGCGCCCCGGGCCGGTACGGTTTGCCGCCCTATAAATTAACGAAAAAAAAAGCAAAACATTTAATCATAAAATAAAATCCAGCAGTGTACATAGGTATTGATGTGAACTGCGAATGATGATAATTAATGAAAACATTAAACAAAAAATTGTTAATTAAAAAAAAAAAACTATGCTATGCAATGTAAGTAGGTATGCTAGGGTGGCAAAGTATTAGTAGTTCATAAAATAATTGACCAAGTGCGAGTCGGGCCTCCGGGTCGGGTTCCGTACATAATTATGAATAACAAAATATTTTGGGTGTAAGAAATATTTAATTTCCGAGCTAGACATCGCAATTCGCAATTCGCAACAAACCGTGAAAGAAAAACCCAAAAAATGTACGTTTATTTTGGTCAGAGCTTACAAACTGCTTTATGAATCGTTGTTTTCAGTATTTGTTGTTTAAATACAGTATTTGGGTACATAATATACCGAAATTTCATATTCCTAACTGGTTTAGTTTTTGAGATAGCCCCCATCACAAAAATGATCTAAAACTGACAATTTTGATGAAAATGTTTTAAGAAAAAAATAAAAATATATAGTATATAATTATTCGTTTACTTGATGAGCTCTATACAATTATATCCCACAAGCTAGGGTAAGAATTATTTTTTTCGGCTCTTTTTTCATGTATGGGTGCCCCCCTGAAAAATAATTTAACTCAATATTTGGGTTTGGGCAACGTTCTATACTAAATACCAAATTTTTTTCGAAAAAAGTTAAAAAAAATCAAAAAATCTATTGGGCCATTTTACAAACATCCTTACCTGTCGATTAAAAAAAGAGTCACGCAAATCGGTTCAGTAATGTCGGAGAAATTGGTAAAACAAGTAAATTTACATGGAAAAAATACCTCTGAGCGGTTTGGATGATGTCACACGCTGGAGCGCCACGTGAAACGAAAATATTCGTGAAAGCGAAACTTCAAAGTTCGATAACTTTTTCAGTTTTTGAGATAATTAGTTTAATGATTCCTCCAAATTTCTGTTTTATTTTACTTAAATTTTTATAATTAATTTAAAAAAAATTTGGAAACTTGTCCATTCTTGGGGAAGGTTTATAGGCTATTCAGCATCATGGTGTCACGAGATTTTTAAAAACTTAAATTCACGCAAATGAAGTCACGGACATCTGCTAGTATTATATAAAAATTATCGTGTTACAGTGTTTGTAACAAAACTCCGAAACAGCTTGGCCGATTCTTATGAAATTTTTTGTATATATTCGGTAGGTTAGAAATTATTTGTCATACCCTTATGTAATAAGGGTGGTGCACCCTAAAATTATTTTTTACTAGAGGATGCCAGCGACTTCGTCCGCGTGGATTTAGGTTTTTAAAAATCCCACGGAACTCTTTGTTTTTCCTAAGCCCATTTGAACTCATACTGTTAAAAGTCGCACATTAAAATGGAACTACAGTAATGAGTTTTAATTTTTTAATAGCTCTTCCCATCACTAAAGTTTCCCCAATGAAAGTCCCATCAAAATTAGTCCAGCATTTCGGAGACAGACAAACGCTAATGTATCCCAGATGATAATCCGGACGTTCAAAGGTTCCTGTACCATTCGGGTTCCAAGTTATATGGAATACTCAGGGTTGTGATGGCTATAATTTCAAAACTACAAAACCGATGACCTTGAAATATTTACGGAACAATCTTTAAAGTATTTTCTTTCTAAAAAAATAAATGAATGAAATCGGACCACGTGTTAACAATTTACAGCTTAGTACACATTTTGACTTTCATCCCCTCTCCCAAGGGAACCGTGCTGAATTTCGGGATAAAAAGTATCTTATATGTTACTTCGTAGTATGAACTTAAATCATGTCAAGTTTCATTTCAATCCATTCAGTAGTTTTTGCGTGATGCGCGCACAAACATACAAACAGATAAACAGACACAAAAAATTCAAAAACAGCTTTTTACGTTCCATTACTTATCCCTAACACCTTCCAGTTATTATTTTGCAAAAATACCTATTTAATTTACAGATACGGCAAGTGTACGATACGTAAGTATAGATTTTTTGGACCAAATTTTTTATTTTTTTATGATTTGACATTAAAAATACATACAACCCTTTTTCACCCTTCTACTACCAACCCCTTTTTATTAAATTGATATACTTAGTGCACCTAATTAAAATAGAACTAAATTTTACTAACCTCCTCCGCCGTAATCTCTGCTAGGTCATTGAACCTAGTAGAACTTATCGGTTCGCCCGTATTTTTATTGAAAAAGCTGCCAATTTTAGCTGTTTGTTTGAGTAGCTTTTCTTCCTTGTATTTTTTTCTAAAGCTTTTCTTCTCTAAGCGTGGCCGCTTAGTTTTTTTTTCGTAGAATCCATATCTGATGTTAGTAACACTAACAGCTGTAAACTTAGCTACGAGTTATTCAGCTGCAAGTTAATAAACTCTTAGCTACAAACTGCTTGATAATATGTTAAGATAATTTATAATTATGTAAACATTGACCCATAGGTACCTAAGTATTCAAAGTCCAAAACGAAACTTAATAATTTGATGCGTTGATTAGAGACAAGTCATCAACTGAAGCACGATTTGTATTCTGCTTTCTGCATCACTCTCTCCGCCGCCTGCGCCGCCCCGCGCCCCTTCGTCTATCTCCTGAGATGGGTTATGAACCGAACGGTTTTCGACACGTGCAAAACCCGAATAGCCCCGGAGCCCCGAACTCCAGAGTCGCGCTCGGGATGTACGTCGTAGTGCAACATGTGGTCCGACCTGGCGACGGACATACCGCCGCCGCCCGCCCCCCGCCGCGCCGCTCAGTTATACAATAGCCCCGGTCTTGATGTCCAACTTACAACAAACAATGAGTTGTCCTTTTTGTTAATTAGGTAGGTTTTTTTTTTCAATTTCTTGAGGCATAGAAGGGCATATTTTATGGTCAAAGAAGCTGAGCGAGGAGCCGTTTGCGCCGCCCCTCGCACCCTGCCGCCCCGGGCCATGGCCCTTTTGGCCCTAGGGTAAATACGCCACTGATTGTACTCACCTAACCTAAATGACTCCTGTCTAGGTGTAAATGAAACACCGAATCGCACTTGCTTTTTATTATTTCTAAGCATGTCACTAAATTGATTGTCAAATGGACTTATTTGTTAAATTTTAATAAATTTAATCCTACCAAATTAAATAGGTACGTCTCATAAACCATCATTACTTTATGGATTGTTTAGATATTGTTTTTGCATGTTTTATGTCAATTGACCATTGAATTTAGTCGCATCATAATTTTCCAAAAACATACATTACGAGGCTGATAAATTTTTATTATTTTGGTGTTCTTCTTCCAAGAATTTATAAATGTTTGATCTTAAGTTATTTTTGATAAATTTTCCGTAGTTTTATTATAATGTCCTGTGCTGTGAAAGAATGTAATTCTTATAGGGGCCGAAAAGAAAATTTTAAAGAAACATTATCATTTCATCGGTGAGTTTTGATAGTTTTGTATGTAAATATAATCTAAAATTATGTAACGTTATTTGTAGTTTTTGGAAATCGTCATCGTGTTCAATTCTACACCGATTTTTGCCTATTTTTTAAATATTTTCTGTTGACTAATAAAGGTTATGTTTTTTAGCATAGTGATGTACTAAAATTGCATATCGATTATGTGCGATAAAATTTTTAACCTCCGACGCAAAAACGACGGGGTGTTATAAGTTTGATGTGTCTGTGTGTGTGTGTGTATGTGTGTGTGTCTGTCTGTCTGTCTGTTCCTCTGTAGCGCTAAAACGGGTGAACCGATTTGAACGCGGTTTTTTTGTTTGAAAGGTGAATTAGTCGAAAGTGTTGTCAGCTATTTTGATGAAAATCGCTGCATGATGGCCGCCGCTACAAAATGGTAGATTATTTATTTTTCACAACTCCGTTAATATGGGTATCAAATGAAAGGGCTTGACTAGTAGAATAACACCATGCAAATCCAAGATGGCCGCGATCAAAAAATGGTGAATGTCGGGGTTTTTTTTTAATTTTTGAACATTAGATTCCGTAGCCACTACACACAATGAATACTTACGTGTATTTCCGCGTGCTAGATTGTTGTATCATGATCGCTAAATTTTTATTTGTTACAGATTTCCAAAGAACCCAAAAATAAGAAATGAATGGGCACAAAGAATAAGACCGCAATATTGGACATCGCAGAAACACAGTCATATATTTTGTTCAAAACACTTCACACTTAATTGATTTGTGCCCAAAAACAATTTAAAATGGAGGCGCTTAAAAGCAAACGCTATTATTTTTGCCGCATATAGACACATTGGTAATTATAATAATATCAAATATTTGTAATAATACCATAATTTCATGCTAGTGTTGTGTGAAGGTGCAAAATACATGCAAATACTAGGGTTGACGAATTCAGAGATGAAATAGTCATTAGTGATAGATGTTTGGTCCACGAGTATAATGCTAACACTCTTATAATAAGGTAATTCATCGTTTTCAAGAAAACAACGAAAATCAATTCTAACCTCAACACTGGATGATTTACCCTCTCCCTCCCCCCATCCCATAACCCATATCAAGGCGGCACGTTTTAAAAGTTTTACCCTAAAAGCTGTTATTGGTGTATGAAAAACGCTGAAGCGAAACGTGAAAAATGTTCTACCACGTCTGATTTTTTTAATTTAAGGCAAGAGAACCGTTACCAATGGATGTCTGTAATGCAGAAGAAAATTCCGCCAATGAAGTTTCCATTCGCACATTAACGGAGTGACGTATAAACATTAATGTTCAAAGAAATTTAGTAAGTGTATAATATTCGTTCGTTCGTTTCAAACAATGGACGTCCACTGCTGGACATAGGTCTCTTGCAAGGATCGCCACAGCACACGATCTTGTGCCGCCTGATTCCAGCGGCTACCAGCGACTCGCTTGAGATCGTCTGTCCATCGAGTGGGGGGGTCTACCTACGCTTCCTTTGCTGGTGCGAGGTCGCCATTCAAGCACCTTGGGACCCCAACGTCCATCGGTTCTTCGTGCAATGTGCAACGTGTGCAATGTGCAAATTGCACGAAGTATAATATTACTACCTATTAATATAAATAGGTTTAATATTTTGTATTTCGAGACAAAACAATTCACTATTGTAATCTACATAGTACTTTCAGGAAGGTTTTAGTATATGTATAACACACCTAGTTACCATTCGTATGTGCGAAGTTACACGCATAAATGTAGCCACATGTCACTAATATTTTTGACTGGTGCACCGCGGTTCCTCTGAGATTGCTGGACCGAAGTCGGTTTAATTTTTCTTAAAAATAGCTTGTATGATCGTATTTTCGAAACACCGTTTATAAAGTTTCATCGACTCCAAAAAGACTCGATTTTATTTCAGTTCTAGAAGGCACAACAAAGGTTCTAGAAGGATATGTATATTTTGTGTTTTTTATATATATATATATATATGTATATTTTTCGATGTGTACACTAAAACCTTTCTGAAAGTATGTAGATTATGATAGTGAAAAAATTATCAAAATCGGTTCATTAGTTGCGGAGATAATCGCGAACATACTTATATACATACATATTATATACATACATACAACCTCCTTTTTTGAAGTCGGTTAAAAATATACTATAATATGAAACATATTATTCTTGTATTTCCTAACAAGATGATGCCCGAGACTTCATTCACGTGAGCTTAGGTTTTTATTTTATTAATCTTGTAGGAACGCTTTGATACTGCAAGACAAAAGTAGCCTTAGATATCGGTTCCCGGGATGCAAGCTGTCTGTGTACAAAATTTCGTCCAAATCGGATGGGCCCTGAAAAGGTAAAAAACAGAAAGACACACTTTCGCTTAATGTAATATTAGAGTATGGTCCACATATTTAAACACGCATATTGTATTTGTGTCCCTATAGATCCTCACAGTCAAAATATCGATAGTTACATCACTAGCACGTCACGTGTCATCGTCAAGTGTCATTAAAAAACTTGTGACCACAGACAGATGTAAACTTGACATCTATTTAGAGTATATATTACAATATCTTAGTTCAAACCAATAGCTTTTATAGTTACGAAGATACACACAAAACAAAAATTAAATCTTTAACTGCAAATATCTCGAAAGTAGTCAAAACCTAGTTATTGCACTCTTCGTTAGGACGGCAGAATTGGTAGATACTAATTAGTGATGTGCGTAATCGATTATCAATAATCGATTAATCGATTATTAAAATGATCGATTGCAATCGATTATGATTTTGCATAATCGATCATGATCGATTATAAAGATATACGTTAATTACCAAACTTTACTACCAGCTTTCTGTTATTAATTTGCTTGCTAAAATATAATATGGTTTGGCAACCCTATCATTGCAAAAAGGGTATTCCCTCAAAGTTAGTTTTAGGCTTTGTTCACACCAAACGGATAGTCAGCCGCCGACTGTGAGCGAGCGTTATGCAGCTTACAGCTTTTTCATACATACTCAACTTTTCGAACACACCGAACCGACGATACGCCTTTAGGTTGGTAAAGGCCCTTTACCAACTGTAGCGAAATTACCCCCGCTATGAGTATCTATATATGTACAAGCTGTGCCCCGCGATGTTACCCGTGATTAATAAGTTTGTACACAAAAAAAATATTTTCATCCCATCTATTCGAAAAGGACGACTTGGTTCGCCTTTAAGTGCACCCAAAGGTGGTGTTTGCGGCGTACTTATTTATAAGTGCGCGTAAAAGATAATTGCGGCGCACTTATAAATAAGTGCGCCGCAATTATCTTTGCCGCGCACTTTTTGAAGATGAAGGGCCCGTGGTCCCACTGGGCTAGGCGCGAATGATATCGATTGTTGTTATTGTTGTTACAAGTTTGACGTCTGTGTATGTATGTGTGTCTGTATCTGTCTGTTCCCCCGTAGCGCTCAAATGGTTGAACCGATTTGAATACGGTTTTTTTTGTTTGAAAGGTGAATTAGTCGGGAGTATTTTAAGCTATGTTTGATGAAAATTGGTTCAAGATGGCCGCCGCCACAAAATGGCGGATTACATATTTTTTCACAACTCCCTCAATATCGGTATTAAATGAAAGGTCTTGTTGTCACGACCTTTCATTTTGACGTCTGTGTGTGTATGTGTGTGTGTCTGTCTGTTCCCCCGTAGCGCTCAAACGGTTGAACCGATTTGAATGCGGTTTTTTTGTTTGAAAGGTGAATTAGTCGGGAGTGTTCTTAGTTGTGTACGATGAAAATCGGTCCAAGATGGCCGCCGCCACAAAATGGCGGATTACATATTTTTTCACAACTCCCTCAATATGGGTATCAAATGAAAGGTCTTGACTAGTAGAATAACACTATGCAAATCCAAGATGGCCGCCATCATAAAATGGCGAAATTCGGTGGTTTCTTAAATTTTTAATTTATACTTTTATTATTAATCCGCCATTTTGTGGCGGCGGCCATCTTGGACAGATTTTCATCAAATATAGCTAAAACACTCCCGAACTAATTCACCTTTCAAACAAAAAACCGCATTCAAATCGGTCTATCCGTTCGAGAGCTATGGGGGAACAGACAGACATACACATACACACACACAGACACGTCAAACTTATAACACCCCGACTTTTTTGCGTCGAGGGTTAAAAATATGAGGCGCCTTTTATTTCCTCATAGAGGGTGATGAAAAGTAGAGTGTATCACTCGGGCCGTCCGCGTCGGGCGCAATATATTTTTGGCTCGGGCGACGTACTTTGAATCCCTCGCTACGTTCAGGATTGTATAGTAGAATCCCTCGCTACGCTCGGGATTCTACTATACAATCCCTCACTTCGCTCTGGATTCAAAAAAGCGCCCTCGCCGTAAAAATATTATTTTGCTCCCTTATGATACAATCTACTATTGAACAAAATCATCTAAGAGTAACTTAGCAACGAGAACGACAGCAAATTTATGCAAAAGCATACAAATGCATGCAACGACAGCAAACTATTGCAATAATTTGTTATGTGAGGTACCTAAGAACAATCAGAGTTTAACAGTACCTATCTCGTTTTTGGAAGTCTATATCTATTTAAGTCCCTCCTCAGGAACACTTTTCCGGGATAAAAAGTAGCCTATGTGTTATTCCAGGACATAACCAGCTATCTCCAATCCAAATGTCAGCCAAATCGGTCCAGTAGTTGCGGCGTTAAAAAGTAATAAACATACACACATACATACACACACACACACACAAACTTTCGCCTTAGTGTAATAAATAGGTACCTAATAGGTATGTATATTTAATTTTGATCAATTACATTATTTTTTAATTATTCTATTTAATTTTCTAATTTCAATTTCAAAAAATTTAAAAAATAGTGTTTGTTTTTCTTTTTTCAAAACAGTCTAAAAGGTTATAATAAAGATGTTGCTACTAAATGCAAGGGTTCAGAATTTTTTCCAGAAAGTAGAATTGTTTTTTCAGTTCTTTCTAAGAATTATTTCATAATCGATCATTAATCGATTAATAATCGATTATTATTTTATAATCGATTAATATAATCGATTAATCGATTATCAAAATAATCGAATCGGCACATCTATAATAGTGATGTGCGGAATCGATTATCAATAATCGATTAATCGATTATTAAAATGATCGATTGCAATCGATTATGATTTTGCATAATCGATCATGATCGATTATAAAGATACTAGCTGTTGCCCGCGGCTTCGCCCGCGTGAATTTCGGTTTTTCACAAATCCTGAGGGAATCGTGGATTTCTGGTTCCCGTTCCCACTCCCTTTTCCAACCTTTATACTTACTTTCAAGGTAGTTTGCTATATTGATCTACCTATAGCTGTAGATTTGGGTTTTTTCAAAATCCCGTGGGAACTGTGGATTTTCCAGAATAAAAAGTTGCTTATCTTTTAAGTCAGGGCATTATCTATCTCCATTCAAAATTTCAGCCAAATCTGTGATCGATTTTTAGTTTCTAGTTTTGGCCACCAGAGGGCGCTGTGATCGCTTCAAGTTAGCCCGCCAGAGGGCGCTGCGATCGGTTTTAGTTTCCAGTTTTGGCCGCTAGAGGGTGCTGCAATCGTTTTTTTTAGTTTCCAGTTTTGGCTGCTAGAGGGTGCTGCTATTGCTTCAAGTTTCCAGCTTAGGACGCCAGAGAGCACTGTGATCGTTTTTTAGTTTCCAGTTTTGGCCACCAGATGGCGCTGTGATCTCTTCAAGTTAGCCCGCCAGAGGGCGCTGCGATCGTTTTTAGTTTCCAGTTTTGGCCGCTAGAGGGCGCTGCAATCGTTTTTTTAGTTTCCAGTTTTGGCTGCTAGAGGGTGCTGCTATTGCTTCAAGTTTCCGGCTTAGGCCGCCAGAGGGCGCTGTGATCGTTTTTTAGTTTCCAGTTTTGGCCACCAAAGGGCGCTGTGATCGCTTCAAGTTAGGTCGCAAGAGGACGCTGCGATCGTTTTTACTTCCCATTAAAACTTTCAACCCCTATTTTACCACCCTTAAAAGAAGATTTTTCAAAATAAAATATACAGAGTTTTATTATTTAAAACTCATAATCTAAATGCCGATTTTCAGGTCTGTAACATTAAAAACATAGGACTTTCATAAAAACTTTCATCCCCTATTTTACCACCCTTAAGGAGAGATTTTCCAGAATAACTTATACAGGTTTTTATCATTTAAAAATTATAATCTAAATGCCTATTTTCATATTTGTAACTTCAAAAATATAACCTTCCTACCCCCATTTTACCCCCTTAGGGGAGGATTTTCGTGAAATATTTTCTAGGCTGATATCTAAGCCCTAGAATTAACCTACCTTTCAAATTTCAAGTTGATAATAGCAAAATTATAATTAAAACTTCCCATTAAAACTTTCATCCCCTATTTTACCACCCTTAAGATTAAGATTTTTCAAAATAAAATATACAGATTTTTATTATTTAAAACTAATAATCTAAATGTCGATTTTCAGGTCTGTAACTTTAAAAACATAGGACTTTCATACAAACTTTCTACCCCCATTTCACCCCCTTAGGGGAAGATTTTAGGGATATTAAATAGCCTATAACCTGCCCCAAAAGTTGGACTACCAAATGCAAAAAGAATTTTTCAAATCCGATAGGTACTTCCAGAGATTAGCGCGTTCAAACAAACAAACAAACAAACTCTTCCGCTTTATTATATTACGAGCGGATACCCGCGACTTCGTTCGCGTGGATATTGATTTTAATAATCCCGTGTGAATCATTTTGTTTTTCCTAAGATCCTTTGAGCTTATACCTTGCTAAAAACTGTAAAAAGTTCACTGGCGGATGTTTAGGTACATCAAAATGTAAACATCCGCCAGTGAAAGTCCCATCAAAATCGGTCCAGCCTTTCAGAGATTAGCCAGTAGTCTTTAAAGAATCTACTTTCTAACAAAAAAAGAATAAATGAAATCGGAAGAACCGTTAACGAATTACAGCTATGTACACATTTTGCCTTTCATCCCCTCTCCCAAGGGAACCGTGCTCAATTTCGGGATAAAAAGTATCCTATATGTTACTCCATAGTATGAACTTAAATCATGCCGAGTTTCATTTCAATCCATTCAGTAGTTTTTACGTGATGCGCGCACAAACATACAGACAAACAGACAAACAGATAAACAGACAAACAGATAAACAGACAAACAGACAAAGAGACAAAAATTTCAAAAATACCTTTTTTACGTTCTATTACTTATCCCTAACATCCCCCAGTTATTATTTTGCAAAAATCTTCAATGTACAGATACGGCAATTCTACGATTTTATTATATGTATAGATATAAGTAAATAAGTAAATAAGTAATAAGTAATAAGTATATAAGTATAAGTATATAAGTATATAAGTATAAGTATATAAGTATAAGTATATAAGTATAGAAGTATAGATACGTTAATTACCTTTACTACTTTACTACCAGCTTTCTGTTGTTAATTTGCTTGCTAAAGTATAATATTATGGTTTGGAAACCCTATCATTGCAAAAAGGGGATTCCCTCAAAGTTAGTTTTAGGCTTTGTTCACACCAAACGGATAGTCAGCCGCCGACTGTGAGCGAGTGTTATGCAGCTTACAGCTTTTTCATACATACTCAACTTTTCGAACACACCGATCCGACGATACGCCTTTACCAACTGTAGTGAAATTACCCCCGCTATGAGTATCTATATAATATGTACAAGCTGTGCCCCGCGATGTTACCCGTGATTAATAAGTTTGTACACATAAAAAATATTTGAACAAAATCATCTAAGAGTAACTTAGCAACGAGAACGACAGCAAATTCATGCAAAAGCATACAAATGCATGCAACGACAGCAAACTATTGCAATAATTTGTTATGTGAGCGTGATGTACCTAAGAACAATCAGCGTTTAACAGCACCTATCTCTTTTTTGGAAGTCTATATCTATTTAAGTCCCTCAGGAACACTTTTCCGGGATAAAAAGTAGCCTATGTGTTATTCCAAGACATAACCTATCTCCAATCCAAATGTCAGCCAAATCGGTCCAGTAGTTGCGGCGTTAAAAAGTAATAAACATACACACATATATACACACACACACAAACTTTCGCCTAAGTAGTGTGATAAATAGGTACCTAATAGGTATGTATATTTAATTTTGATCAATTACATTATTTTTTAATTAATCTATTTAATTTTCAATTTCAATTTCAAAAAATTTTAAAAAATAGTGTTTGTTTTTCTTTTTTCAGAACAGTCTAAAAGGTTATAATATAGATGTTGCTACTAAATGCAAGGGTTCAGATTTTTTTTTTCAGTTCTTTCTAAGAATTATTTCATAATCGATCAATAATCGATTAATAATCGATTATTATTTTATAATCGATTATTATTTTATAATCGATTAGTATAATCGATTAATCGATTATCAAAATAATCGAATCGGCACATCACTAAACATATAGTAGAACGAGGCTGTGGTGGTGAAGGCGATTCAATCAAAGCTCTAAAAATGCAGTGTTGTGTGCCTTTCTGCAAAAATACTTCGGAAAATGTGTCCGCAGACACCAAGGGGATTGGTTTTCACACGTGAGTAATATTCAGTTTCGTAAACAAACTCCAGAATGTAAAGTTAAGGCGTGAATTCATCGCACGCTGATGTCGCGTACGAGTAAGCGTAGTGTGGGGCGCCCTCCAGCAAGCTGGACCGACGCGACGATGTAAACAAGGTGGCGGGAAGCGGCTGGATGAGGCGGGCTGAGGAGCGGGGGTGGTGGCAGTCGCTGGGCAAGGCCTACGCCCAGCCGTGGACGTACACAGGCTGCAAACATGACGATTGCACATTTTTAACTATCAACTTTGGTTGATTTACCCCAGTTACATTGCACATGTCGAATGATTGATGCTGCACTAGCTTTTGAGTTCAGTTGGTTCTGAACTAAACCATAAAAACACTATTTGCAGCAGTTAAATATATTACATCAATGACGCCAGGAACAGTGCCTTGTTGTCTTTGTCAGTTCCTGAGGAAGGTTTATGTTGTGAGCTACTGCTAGTGTATTACTTAAATGGTAATTTGCAGATTCCCCAGTGAAGTGTGTCTCCGTGCTGCTTGGCTTAGAGCCCTAGGTAAACAAGACAGTCACCTGCCGGACTCTGCTGTGGTCTGCTCACAGCATTTTCTGAATGATGACATTTATGAAACAGAGAGTGGCTTAATGAAGATCCGTACTGGTGCTATTCCTTCAACAGTGCAGGTAACTTCTCCACAATGTCACTTTATGTATTTTATAGCTTTCCCTCATACCTGTTGCAGCATTGTATGGTAACAGTAATGTAGGAGTAACTAGTAGTACTTATATTTACAGGTTTGCATGATATGCCTAGACACTGACAGCAAGCTGTTTCTAATGAGTAAATACAAATTGGACGAAGCATATGAGCAGTTAACTGGACATGCTGTAAGTTGTTAATCTATGATCTATAGCTATGTATGACAAACTGTCTCACTGCACACTGTCAAATACTTTTGATAAAATAATTTAGTCACACAGCAAAGAACTTATTATTTATTTAAAGAACATTAGGATATGTTGTTTCAGTTGTGTGATCCAGGAAACCTAAAACAAACAGTTTGTGTACAATGTGCGCAGAGATTGATAAACTGTAGTAAATTCAGAGACAAGTGTTTGAGAGCCCGTGCACTGATGATGGACTTAGTTGAAAAACATGAATTAGTGAGTATTAATGCAGCATGCTTTCTTACTTACCAATCAAAAATTATAATTATTCAATACTGAACATGTTTTTGAACAGATAACAAGACAACATGTAACAATGATAAATCGCACAACAAACAAACTAACAAGCAATATTGTGATGATAACACTAGGACCGGACCCCTGCGACTTATACATACGAGAACACACCTCAGAGGACAAACAGACAGATTCAGAAGCAACCCTGCACAGAGATGTGGTGAAAAAGGAAGAAAATTTTGACTCCATCTTTATTGATGAAAATATGGAATTGACAAAATATGAAGATGTCAATGATGCAGACTATATCAATGATGAGTTTGTTGCAGATAACGAAGAATACAACAATGAAACACAGGATCCGTTTAAGTACGAAAGTGCACCCTTCCAATGTACTGTTTGTTTTGAGGAATTCATCTATGAAAATGCATACATGCAGCATATGAGTGTGCATATCCAGGTGAGATAGGCTGCACTATTGCACTTTATCAATACGATTGCTTGTTAGTTGCAGAGGCTCACACAAGCCCTCGAAGGACAGAAATGTTATGTCTTTGTTTTGTATTTGTCAGAACGGTGCGGGTGATGGTGAATGTGCCGCGTCTCAAGAGTGCGAGCCTCATACAGCTGTGAGCTCAGACGCTTCACTTCTCACTGAGAGCAGGTCAGTGTACAAGCAGAGCATACTTTGACTATAGTCTGATTTTTAAATCTGTGTAATTCTGACGTTTCTTAATGTTACCAGAAATATAACAGTTTCCACAAAAAAGATACTAAATTCAAATCTTATATACTTATTTGATGATAGAATAGAATAGAATAGAATAGAAAAGTTTTTAGAATAGAAAAGTTTTTTATTCAAATATTCAGATAATAACATGTTGTATATCACTCTGACATATGTTACAGGCGGGCCAGTCACAAGACGCGCGATGACACTCCCCCTTTCCCGCACTCGGCTCAGACTGCAGGTAACTCTACATTATGTAGCCCGTTTTGAAACATCTCCTTTCCTCCTGTGGTGTATCTATATATAAATATCAATCACTATTCAAATACGGGTACATACCACGACAAAAATGTTTGTTGAAAGTTCGCAATGTTACGCGATCAACTGACGGTAGAGGTCAACGAACGTTGCTTACATACCTAAAGTTGCCGCCGCGTATTGCACTACATTGCGGGTTTGAAAAATACTAAAGTACTAACGTGTCTAAACACAATACAATAATAATCCGTTATTAGACTGTGTTTAGGTAGTATAATAATAGCGCTAAGTTTTCGAGATCAGTCCCCTTATATCCTGTATGTAATAAGAAATATAATTGGTTTCAGTCGCGCCTTCGTCCGAGACACTTGCGACGAATAACGAAAACAAAACGCGAGCTGAAGAAGCCGATACAGTCCAGAGAAGTGCAGAAGTATTCAAAATTAACAACCGATCATTCGATACCAGCAGTAGAACAAACATTGATAGATGGACGAATTGTGTCGTCAAATTATATGATATATTTAAAAATCCTAAAAAAATTGTACCAATTCCAGATTCCTCTTGTCACACGCTGGTAAAAGCGCAAAAAGCTATTATGTCTTGTGACAATCAGTGGCATATTGATAATGAAGACATTGAACTAGTTACTGATAAACTAAACGCTAATAATCTTGATGTATCTAGAACCTTACAAAGTAAAACAAATTGTTCAAATAATGATGTTGATGAAAGTTGTTTGTTTATTGGAAATAATCGGTTTACTTGTGATGTTTGTAAAAATATGTTTGAACGAAAACATCTCTTAGTAAAACACATAAAAACTCATACTGAAGTGAAACCTTTCACTCGCAAGTATAACCGAGACAAATTAGATAACAAAAGCGATTTAACGACTCATATGCGCTCTCACACCGGCGAAAAGCCTTATAGTTGTGAGTTATGCAAATACAAGTGTGCTTACAAGCACAACTTAGTGGAACACATGAGAACACACACTGGCGAAAAGCCTTATAGTTGTAAGTTATGCAAATACAAGTCTGCTTACAAGGGTCACTTAGTGATACACATGAGAACACACACCGGCGAAAAGCCTTATAGTTGTAAGTTATGCAAATACAAGTGTGCTTACAAGCATCACTTAGTGGAACACATGAGAACACACACTGGCGAAAAGCCTTATAGTTGTAAGTTATGCAAATACAAGTCTGCTTACAAGCATCACTTAGTGGAACACATGAGAACACACACTGGCGAAAAGCCTTATAGTTGTAAGTTATGCGAATACAAGTCTGCTTACAAGCGTCACTTAGTGGAACACATGAGAACACACACTGGTGAAAAGCCATTTCTTTGTAAGTTATGCAATTGTAAATTTGCGCGTAGTGGTTATTTGAAGAGCCACATGAGAACACACACTGGTGAAAAGCCATATACTTGTAAGTCATGCAAATACAAATGTGCACTAAAAGCGTGAGATACGCAGATGCAAATGTGCACGAAAAGATGATCTAGTGAAGCACATGAGAACACACTGGTGAAAAGCCATATACTTGTAAGTCATGCAAATACAAATGTGCACTAAAAGCGTGAGATACGCAGATGCAAATGTGCACGAAAAGATGATCTAGTGAAGCACATGAGAACACACACTGGTGAAAAGCCAATCCGTTGTCAGTTATGCAAATACAAATGTGCATGTAAAAGTAGTTTAGTGAAGAGCGCGGGCTGCGGGGAGAGAGCGATATCTAATTGGTTATTTCAAGAACAAACTCCTTTAGTGCCTAGTAAATAGTGTTGGGACAGGGATTTAATATCGACTGGCAACTGCCGACCAATAATAAAAAGGAAGGAAAATATTTTTGTTTGTTTAGATATTATTTACACATAGTACCTACCTTAGTTCCTACTTCCTACATATAAAATAATATAAAAGGTAACTGTAACTCATATAAGGTAAGTAAGCCAGAAAAGCGTTACATAGTACGTATTGACTAGAATCTGACTGAATCTAGACTGTAGAATCTGTATATGAGGAGCGTTGTTTCAAAACTCATTTTGTCCAAAAATGTGTATTTTTCAAAAATAGCCGTTTTTAATTTATGCCTTTTTCTTAAAGTTATATGTAGAAATAAATTTACCATGCTAAATATAAAGCATAATATAGCATGTCTGAATAAAAAAACAAATAGTGTTCTATAGTTTTTTATTAAGTTAATTAAGCATAAATATTGGACAAAATATGTTTTGAACCATTTGTATGGACATATGTAATACATTTTGAAACACTGGTTTATGGACACAATACATTTTGAAACACTGGTTTATTTTCAAAGCATATTATGTACAAAGAAATGATTCATATTTTGTCCAATAATACCTACTAAAAAATAAAAAAAACGCTTATGGCCTATATTTTATGCACAGAGTATGCATAAAATAATGTTTTCACTGTATTAAATCAAATTTATATATAGCACAACATATATTAAATCTTGAGTTATTATGAATGCATGGAATTATGAATGACAAAATTGTTCAGTTCAGGTTCCTTTATTTCATAACTGAAACAAAATAAATTCATACTGTAGCCAGAATCTTATAACTGCCGATAAAATACAGTTAGAGTCGTTTAGTACAAAGAAACAATAAAACGATAATTTAAATATTCCTCGCCTCTTTGTTTTGGTGTTTTGTGTCTTTTTTTCTTGAGCCAACTGAATGATTTCCTACTAGGACTCCTTGCTCCATGCTTGTGCAACAATATTAAAACAATTTTGTTTAAATTACTAAGGGCTTGTTTCACCACCTTCTGATAAGTGTCGGATTTTCGGATTAGTATGTCAAATGACAAAGACAAAAGTTGTAGATACTTACCTTACTTATCAGAAGGTGGTGAAACAGGCCATTATTTAAATAATCGTACAGTTTGCCGCCACAGACAGACCATAATAAATTGTTATTTTGCTAACAGGTGGACAGACTATGTTTTGAAACACCACTTCACACGGACAAAACATATTTTGAAACAGCGCCTCATTTTGACATTCGATTATTTACATGACAAATTCGGTTTTTATGCACTAACTTTTGCTAAGTTAGTTACTCTTGCATTTTAAGGCCATATACAACGAAATCTCTTATTTTGATTACTATGGACAAAATACGATTTGAAACAACGCTCCTCATATGGTTCGCTAGGGGTGAAGCAAGCAGAAAAACGGTGCAAGCTATTCTTAACCTTATTGACGGTTAAGAGAAAATTGTTTTGTTGTGTTTTTCTAGCTCAGTATCGTTCATAGGTTACTTATGTTGTTTTCTAAAATATGTCAATAAGGTCGAAAATCGCTTGCTTGCACGAATATATTTTAAAAAGACATTCGAACGATAAATAAATCGACAATCTATCTCTGTAGGTAACAAAAGTCAATGAAGAAAATGGGTGAGGCCGCCAATTTTTCCACTTTGTAACATACAGTAACATAGATACTTTTATGTTGCGATAACATAAAGTAACATGAAAGTAACATAAATTCATAGTAAAGCTGAGACCATAACGAGGTATTTATTAGAACTTTATTTGACAACAATTTAATAAATGTGGAGAATTATGTATGTTTGTGTGGTGTCCGGTAGGTAAGGTCTTGATTAAAACAATTAAATCACCAGTAAATACACACAGATCAAGAGACACGACCGCTCACTACCGATGCCAGAATGATAATGCGAGCGGGCGCCACTGTTGACTTGTGCGTCACATTTATTTGTATATCACATCTCTTCCTTTTTATAATATAAATTAATCATTTTAAACATAGATACTTAATTAGCATTCAGAAATTAACTAAACAATAATATTTTAAACTAAAATCAATTTATCCACTAAACTTCCTTATCAGAAATTTCTTCATTATCGACTTTCGATTGACCATCTACTTTCTTTAGGTGTACGATATTTTCCTGTACTCCTGACAAGTTTAGTCATTCCTTATATATATACGTCGCTTCCATCCGCACTAACTACGGTGTGGAATTAAAGGTGTGAAATTAAATTCTGAAATTAATTTATTTTCTTTCACCAAATTCTTCACGTACACTTTCTTGCCAATTCTAATTCTCTTTCTATAGCTGTTCTTTTCCTATCTTCGATCACTCTGCTTTTCTCTTTTTTATTTGTCTCGATCTCTGACTTCTGAATCATCATGGTTATTTTCAACTTTTTTTTTTCTATTTTTGGCCACCAGACCTATGTGCGTAGCCTAGCTTTCACGTTGACAATGCCTGGATGGCCCTCATGAGCCGAAACTAAAATCTGTTTACTTAACTTAGTTGGGATTACAATTTTGTTTTAAATCAAATCAAATAAACTTTATTCAAAATTGGTACACTTTTTGAACGTCAATTTAGGAACAAGCAATTGTGATAATTACTTACGGAAACTTAAAACTAAAACTACGAGGGTTCCAAACGCACCCCGGTCTGAGAAGAGCCCACAACAAACTCAGCCGGGTTTAGGTATTTATTTTTATCATCACCATCTTACAATATGGTATGGCCATAATAATTATTGGAACTGTTGGCTTTTAGAGCAATCTATGTCCATCGATTTTGTCATTAAAATATATTTTTAGCTATAGTAAGATTTTCAATTTATTTGCGTTTAATAAAACCCTTGAACTTATTGAGAGGCATATTCAAAATGTTCTCTGGCAACATATTATAAAAAGTACAGAATTACCAACAAATGATTTTCCAACTTTTCGCAGCCAGTAGTGGGCAACACAAGTTTTATCTTTATTTCTAAGATTATTGTTATGACAGTCACTTTTTTTCTTAAATTTATCGATATTTTTGTGCACATAATTATATTAAATTTTCAAAAATATATTGGTTATAAACTAATTTTAACTTCCTTAAACTTATTTCTATAACAGTTTCCCCTTGATAAGATGCTATCGTGTAACCAGAGCTCATGTTGAAATAATTTATAATTATTAATCGAAACATCCCATGTATTACCCACCAAAGCATCTTTGATCAATTGAAACTCATTCGATGCTTCTATAATAGTTTTAAGAGAGAATGCTATGGGGTGCGCGTATTGAATAATCCGATTAATATGATGTTCATCAAGAAGAAGACAAAGACTGTTGTATGCTAGTACTCCTACACAGACGGGATAATGGATCTGCTATATTTGATTTGCCCAGTTTATAAATGACTTTGTAATCTTAAGCTTGTAATCGAAAACCCCAGCGCTCAGTTCGAGCGCAAGGCTTTGATCGCGTGCCAAATATGACCTCTTAAGACTTATGGTCTGTGACGAGCTCAAATTTTCGGTATAAGTACATGTGAAAATATTCAATTGCCTATACAAAGGCTAATGCCTCTTTTTCGGCAATATCGTTTTCCAACGTCTGTCAGATTCTTGTTTTCGAAACACAGATTTCGAAGGCAACAATGCGCGGTTCTTTTGTCATCGTACTGAATCAGTACAGCCCCTAAACCTACAGGGTTCGCATCAGCGATTACTTGCGTATGATCATAATAGCCAAGAGTAGGAATCTTGGAGAGATTATCTTCGACAGATAGAAATCTGGATATTTGCATATTGTGCACTTTTTTTTTGAAGTAATTTACGAATAGGCTGTGTTAATAAATTGGGGATCCGCTTTCCAACGAAATTGAATAATCCCAGAAAACTCTGGATTTCCACAATGGTTCCGGTGGTCTTAAGGTCTCGATAGTATTGATGTATTTGTCAACTGGTATAGTACCTGATGAAAAGCGGTTATCTAATTTTGAAAAAATTCAGACGCCAGTGGAGAGAGTTGGAAAAGGTCTTTGCCAACAGGCACTCCATTTTAAGGGTCATTTTATAAACCCCAAAGGAAAACTTAAGAACAGAAGAAAATAAAGCCAATTACAAGTTTTCATAAATGAATAAATTAACATGAGTACAATTCACGTAATTAAGATAGTAATTTCACAAAAGGTTGTGAAATGGAACAAAGGGCTTTATTATTATAATTTTTTATTTATATTTGATTCCAAAGGAATCGGAACTCGTCTATAAGGTTGACTTTAGGAACTGTTTTATCATAGTTATCCCTAATTGGACGTCTTTGAACTTAGGAAATTATTTTTGTATTATGGAATAAACATCAAAACCTAGTTTAGGCACCTGAAGAGAAACGGCAGTTTCTTTACCCAAAAAATGATTTAGGCCCAACTTTTATTTGTACATCAAATGAGCCTAACACTTTTAGAGGATTTTGGGCACCATGAGCCAGGAACGTTGTCCGAAGACTTTTGTTTGTTGGAAACTATAACTTTAGATTGTTTCATGTGTCTCAAAGTTTTTCATTTATAATATTTGATCGACTGCCGGAGTCAATGAGCATTTTAATGTTAACCCCACCTCCTTGACAATATATAGTTGCATCGTCATCGATGTGGAAAACATCGTCTACAGATGTAGAATTTATATTTTTTGGAGTAATTTCCATTTTAGGTTTTAGCTCTAATATTGTCATTTGATGAGAGGGTACCACTTTTTTTCGACCCTGGTTCATTGCAGGGCAGGAACGACTATCAGTTTTGTGGTTTTACTGCCATATCATCTGCAGAGATCAACCTCTTTTTAATGAAATTGTTTTGTTTTAGTGTCAATTTTATTAAGGCGGGTAGTTGATGTTTTTGTGCTGTGTCCATCGTGGAACTCATTTAACTGCCGCTCAACCATTTCTAAGGAGTTTGCCTCTGTTATGTGCAAACACATCACTCCAGAAGCAGGATATCATTTAATATTAAAACGAAATCAAACTATTATTAAAATATCTGCGTTTAACACCCGCAGAAACTTAATTAACATCGAATCACAGATTAGTTTAACTGACATGTCTTTTAAGATCAATCTAGTACTAATTGATTAACCACACACAGCTAAGCCCAAAATGGCAGCACTATTCGATTAGGGTGTGATTGCTATCGCAACCCTCAATCAAATATCACGACCTAGACGCTGAAGCATTTACTAGTCGGTTGGGTCTCTGTAGGAGACTGAATTCATGGCTTCGAAGTGTCTTCGAAGGCCCGTACTTATACCAATGGTATTCAAGATGGCGGTTCAGCGCCACTGAATGAATTAATAGTCAGTTCATTGTAACTTATTTGAATTCTGAAATTTATAATCTGTAAACCATTTCTGAAAATTCTAATTAATTTTCAACAATAATCTGACATATGATTTTCAATTGTTGCTGTGTCACCAAGCAACAAAATGTTCGTCCTTAATTTGGTTGAGCTGCACTTTTCAGTAATGTGGTAAATCAAATTTTCCCCTTCATTAGCTTTATATTTTGTACTTTGTCATCTAAGACGAACCAAAACTTTTCGAATTTTCATCTGCTTCTTGTTTTATCAACCAAAAGATGTGTCTTTCAATTAAGTAGCCTTGCTTGGGTGGAAAATATTCATTAAATTTTCGGATTGCAATGCTTTCAAGATTGACTCATTACATAACATTTAATTCATATTTTATTGTCAGTAAGTGAGTGTCAAATAAGTATTTGATATCAAACTAATTCAGATCCACGAATAAATTATTTGTTTTAAATCAACAAACGATTTGATATTTCAACTATTAAAATACTTAAAAACAATAATTAATTATTATTTTTAACAAAACTGAGCGGGTAGGTATTAACTTATTTAATTTTAAACTCGAACTCATATTTACCGACTTTTAGTAGTTTAATATAATATATACTCATGAGATAAATGCAGAATCTATCTAATAAACTCAGTCTTTTACTTTTGAAATAAACAACATTTAGCCACTCAAATCGCAAATGGTTGGTACCTGCCTAGCTACGCAAGATGGCATAGGGGATAGGTTAATGATTGTAATTTGTTTAACTGTAAATAATCTTTGATTGATACCGATAGACAATGCACAACAAATTTGATTCTCCTTGTCGTTACTTGGCCTTAACGAGTTTGATGATACTTGTTTTAGTTTAACAATTTCATAGCTCATTACCTCAATTAAACAATTATTCATTCAATAACATTCAAACTTATTTAAGTGGTACTGTTTTTTTTCAAATGGGTACTTAACGATACATATTTTCGTTGAAACATTTTGTTATTTCAGCAATAACCATTATTCATTCAATAACATTCAAAGTTATTGAAGTGGTACTGTTTTTTTTTCATATAGGTACTTAACGATATTTTCGTTGAAACATTTTGTTATTTAACCAATACCATTATTCATTCAATGAATTTTATGGTTATTGAAGTGTTACTGTTTTTTTTTTCATATACTTAGGTAGTTAACGGTATTTTCGTTGAAACATTTTGTTATTTGACCAATAACCTGCGTTATTCATTCAATAACATTTAAGTTATTGAAGTGGTTTGAACTGTTTTTTTTTTTTAGGTAGTTAACGATATTTTCGTTGAGACATTTATTTGACCAATAACCACTAACCATATTACATAATATGACTTCAAATCTATCGAAGTGACACTCTTATTTTAACTGGTAGGTACTGAACGATATTTTTGTTGGAATATTTAGTTATTTGTTCGAATAATATCATTCGATAGGAACTATTATGTTAAACAGATTTGATCAACAATAACTCAAATACAATTCAAATACTGAAATGATGTATGATACAATATGAATAGGTAGAATTAATATATTTTATATTCCTTTTTTAATAAAATGTGTTTTTATAAGTACAATAAAAGTTATAGTGTCTTATAAACATTATTACAAGTCGCAAGACTTGTGGAATGGTATCCGGAATACTGGCTGCATTTCACGCTGAACAGCCAGGCTGATTTCTGATATTAAATTAAGAACTGTAAATTCCTTGATTTCACCCGTCACCTATTCCCTTTCTTTTTGAAACATTTTGTGAAATTTTGAATTTTATTGTTGATCAATCTCCACAAGAGGGTAGGTACACAATTTGGGTGATAGTTTTATTTAAGTAAGTAAAAATAATATTACTTACTGCGCTTTTACTCGTCGCCAAATGTGGTGTCCGGTAGGTAAGGTCTTGATTAAAACAATTAAATCACCAGTAAATACACACAGATCAAGAGACACGACCGCTCACTACCGATGCCAGAATGATAATGCGAGCGGGCGCCACTGTTGACTTGTGCGTCACATTTATTTGTATATCACAGTTTGTTTCTTTTTACAGGGTATCAAAAGAACACTCTCGTAAACGAAGATAGGTGATAGTACTGATGATCACTATAAAAAACGTTAAAAAATCGATTTAAAAAAATGCATTTTTTTAAAAATCGATTTTTTTAACGCTTTTTTATTTTTGTGCAATAAAAAATTTAGGGGGTCTGTAATTTTGCAAAAAAACATTCTGTATTTTTTAAAGTTCGTTACGTAATTCAAATAAAATCGACTGACGCTGAAGGTCAACGAATGTTGCGTTACCTTGACCTCCAGCGTGCGTTAGATACCTACCGTTCCGCGCGATACCTACGCTATAAGGTAAATGGTTATTGGTATTGGATTGTGTTGAGGTAGTATTTAATAATAGCGCTAAGTTTTCCGAAACGGTCTCCTTATACCCTGTATGCTTGTCCATCAATGACACTAAATAAAAGGGAAGAGTGATTTTGAATAAAAAAAACACATATTTTAAAGTGATGAGTGATGACATTAGTTATGGACAGTTTTAGAAACCGTTTTAAAATATTCTATCTCTGCCAGTCACTTTTGATGCAATTAAATATAGTGATTTTATGCAAAAATAAAAAGACCGGTCCCTTGGAAATCGTATATTTAATAAGAAAATATAATTCTAACATAAAATTACTATTTAAAGAAAATAATGCGAAATAACTTCTAATCAATTTAATTTTCCGCAACCTTCTTTTTCATTTCTTCATATTTTTCTGGATTATTAATTTTCAGCCTTTCTCTATATTTTCTTTGTTTTTCGGCCGATGTCATTGGCATCTAAAAAAATAAAATTATAGTAAACAAAATGAAAATAAGCATATTTCTATCTCTAGCATGCAAGCTAACTTTATGCAAGGTGCGCTTAAACGATAATGAAGTAACAAATATACAGACAGACAGAGTTACTTTCACATTTATATAGGCAATTACAGGTATGAAGGGTTAAATAAACAAAGCTGCCATAACCTTTCCAAGTTAGCACGTTTCCATCTTAGACTGCATCATCACTTACCAAACTCAAATAAGACCGCAGTCAAGGGCACTTGTCTCAGAATAAAATAAAGTACAGCTGATAAGCCATTGATTTATTCTTTCTTGTACAAATGCGAAAACGCCGTTAAAATAATTCATCAATTATCACAAAACCAATGATTGAGGAGATCACAGAAGAAAACATTAATTTAATTTAAACTTTATGATTACATCGCCTTGCCTAGTTTAGCTTGAATCCAATAAAGAATGCCGAAGAATACAATAATTGTATCCTACCGAAACTAATTTAATAATCTAGAAAGCCGCGCGAAGGTCACTTCTCGATTTTTTTCATAGGTAAATAAAATGTAGCATATGTCACCCGAACCATAACAACGAATCAATAAATACCTCATTCATCACAAGTATAAATTAAAAATTTAAAAAACCCCCGACATTTGCCATTTGTGGCGGCGGCCATCTTGGATTTGCATAATGCTATTCTACTAGTCAAGCCCTTTCATTTGATACCCATATTAAGGGAGTTGTGAAAAAATATGTAACTCGTCATTTTGTAGCGGCGGCCATATATAGGTACATACATAAACTGCTAAAATTATAACCCGTGGCTTTGCCGTAGTCAGGTAAAAAATAAAAATTTTGGAATCACTCTTTTATTTATTTAATTCAAATAATTTTATCTGCTATGTTATTTTGCCCTTGTGCATAAGCCCTTATAGATGCTTATGATACGTAACATAAAAACTCATGTTACCGGTTACATACGACCAACATAAAAGTAACATAACGTATCATAAAATTGAGATTTTGTTGAAGTAATTAGGCGATAATTTCGAAAACTAATAGATGTTCGTGCTAAAACATATTTTCTGAGTTAATATAATAGTTGACGCATAAATTAAAAATATTATTAATATAAACAAATCTCTATTTACCTTGGAAAAACACAAATTAAATTTTTTACTTCAGCTGACAAAATTCACAAACTGCACTCGTGACCAACTTGTGACACAATCCAAGGAAACAATATGGCATCTTTTTTGTTTTTAACTATAGACTTCACTGCTTGGTGTTGCCCGCCTCATTATCCAATTACGCATTTATGATTTGAAGCAGTACTTTATTCACAATATTAATAACAAAAAAAGTAACATGAAGGTCAAAAAACTGGAGACAAGTATTAAAACTACGATAAAAAATAATTGTACGCTGTTTAAACATATTGATATATTGCATTACGTAGCTCACTATCGTTCTTTTCCTTATGTTTAACACCATGAGTCTAAATTCGAAAAATATCCGTCATATTGTTGATTGTTTTCGTAACATATTTTGGGGACAAAATATTTTTGTATGAAAGTTCGATGTCATCTACACATTAAAATTCATTTAAAAAAAATGGCTCTAGTTACAGCTATTTTATAAAAATACTTTTTACCTTAAACACAATAGGGTATTTGACTAATTTTTGGAAATTGTTTTAAATTATTCTTTATTACTTATTAAAACACACTACATTGATATTTTTCGCAATATCTACAGTATTAAGAATTAAATCAATGATAAAGTTTAAGTTTTGAAAACCACGCCAAAAACGACATTTCTGATCACATGATACGCGTGACGTCACAAATCGCTATGCAAGTCACTTCTCTCGCTCGCTCCTTTTCGGAACTCGGTGCGTGCGACAGAGACGCTACGCAAGGCGACTGCTACATCGTAATGTTCTAAATTGTTATACCTACTCATTTTAATATCAATCTTATTCTTTCAAGTGTAAAGTTTAGTTTCGGTTGACTTGATAAACTTCAATTATATCAACCAAGTTACGTGCTATCAAGTGACATCACAAACAATCCCAGAGCGTTCACGTTCCTGATAAAATTTCAAAAATTATTATGTTTTATTTCGTGCAAAATATCGCGTAAAATTACATAGTTTAATTTGATTGAGTGAAATATGTCTTTTTTAGGCTATTATCTGATTAGATGACCACAATCAATAGTATATTTTGAATGTTGTCAAATACCCTATTCTACCACATAAAAATACCCTAGCTGGTTTAAAGGATAAACTTTTTACGTTATGGAACGATTATTAACAGCTGTGCAAAAAGTGGCAAAATTGGCGGCCTCACCCAAATATGGACCGTGAAAATTTTGCAGACAAACGGACACACTCACATTTATAATACTTATTAGTATGGATTCGTTGCTCTGCATAAATACTTATTGTAATTTGAACCATACCTACCTATTAAAATACCGATAATTTATTTGATAAAATTCGCAAACGAGAGCGCCTCATTGTCCTAAAACGGGTTTCAAATTTAAATTCTTTTCAAAAAACCGACTTCAAACGCCACTACAAAGTATAAAAATAATTTTTGTTTGTAGGTACACGTACCTATGTTAAGTTAGGCGGACGTTGCGCGTTGGTTTCGTCGTTTCATAGAGATAATAATAATAAATATTATTTATTATTATTATTCTTATTCTTTGAATTAGAGAAATATAGTTCGTCTACATTGCAGTAGATGGCGTTATTTCGGTAATTTTACAACGCGCGCTCTACATGTTGGCGAACATTGTGGCCCATATTATGGGCCAATTCCATTGGCCATCTTGTAGTGCGGGCGTTTGTATTATTTTTGTAGGTTCCTATACCTATACCCGTATTACTAATTTCCCGGAATTCTGACAGCTGTCATTGTCATTTACAGATGAGTTATTTGTATGGAGAACAGGGTTAACATCTACGAAGTACGATTTTACCCCAAACTACTTTAATTCCCTGTCATCATAAAAAGCCATATGCCGCGTAATAATATTACTCGTTTCGCCTTAAAATAGAAAACACCAAGAGTGGAAACTAGAAAGTGCACACTAACAGCAATAGAAAACAAAAGAAGCACATTGAAAAAAATTATTGAAAAATGGATGCCGAATGACATTATCACCATGAAGTGTCTGTCAGGCATTTGTCATATCTACATGCGGCAGTTGATTTGTATTTGCATAAGTTTTGAATATTTTATCTTTTTTGTGGGAATTGTTTTATCTCTGGTAACATTACGAAACGTCTGAATTCCGGGGAATTAGTAATACGGATATATGTGTGGCCCACAAGTTGGCGCAAGATCCATTTCGTGTCGGTAGATCAAAGAGTTGTGGACAGAGTTATGGCCGCCGCGTCCACACGTTGGCCGCGATTTCAGTTTGCTCCGAGCTCAGAGTGATCGCACGCATGCATGTCTTTTAAATTTTATATTCACGCGTCGTAAATAGTATAATGTCCACAAAATGGCAGTGACAATGACCAATGAAGAAACTTTTTGCTTTATAGAGCCCTACCAAGCCGAAAATTGTTTGTTGAACCCAAGAAATAAAATCACAAAAATAAAAACATACAATTTTCGTATACACATTCACGTAGTTGCGATATGCTGTGAATAATTAAACTGCAGCAGCTGTTAACGTCTCAATATTCATTTTAGTAAATTCATCCGCTTAATGGCCTGAACCGAAGCATACTGAACGACCTTCCAACGTGTGGACGCGAACACAAACTCTTGGCTCTATACCTACCATCATTTATTCGCCACAATGTTCGCCAACATGAAGAGCCGCCTTAACTCTAAAGCCCATTATTTAATGTACTCTGTGCCCTATATTCAATGGTAGGTACTATTAGATCGACCAGAATCTCATGAAAAATAGGGAAATGAAATTCCAAGGTTAGAAACACTACGGCTGCCCTAGCGATAAACAAAGTAACTGACAGTTTTTGTGAAATTGACTTTTTGCATTAACAAAAGTTTTATGTCGAGTAGTTTTTTACCACAGTTTAATATTTCAAATAACTTGAACCGTTTACTGAAATTAAAATTGCCCAAACAAAGTAACTGCACTCACTAACCCGGAATATAAATGCAAAAACCAAGTAAACAACAAGCACAACACAAAAACAAAGTAATTGGATGTTGATTACTTTGTTTTTGTATTTAAAATGCAGTTGCTTGATTTTTCGTTTCGTGAAACGATCCCAGGTAAGGTGTTCTGAATGTAATTACTTTGTTTATCACTAGGGCAGCCGAGTTAACCTAGTGCTGCTTACTACAAAATTTAATTTCCCTATTTTTCATGAGATTCTGGTCGATCTATACCTATTCAAATTATTCAAATCTCATTTATTCAAAGTGGGTAAAGATCGACCAGAATCTCATGAAAAATAGGGAAATTAAATTTTGTAGTAAGCAGCACTAGGTTAACTCGGCTGCCCTAGTGATAAACAAAGTAATTACATTCAGAACACCTTACCTGGGATCGTTTCACGAAACGAAAAATCAAGCAACTGCATTTTAAATACAAAAACAGAGTAATCAACATCCAATTACTTTGTTTTTGTGTTGTGCTTGTTGTTTACTTGGTTTTTGCATTTATATTCCGGGTTAGTGAGTGCAGTTACTTTGTTTGGGCAATTTTAATTTCAGTAAACGGTTCAAGTTATTTGAAATATTAAACTGTGGTAAAAAACTACTCGACATAAAACTTTTGTTAATGCAAAACGTCAATTTCACAAAAACTGTCAGTTACTTTGTTTATCGCTAGGGCAGCCGTAGTGTTTCTAACCTTGGAATTTCATTTCCCTATTTTTCATGAGATTCTGGTCGATCTTTAACTACTACTACTCCCAACTACTCCTCTGTGGTGATGAACGTCAAATTGACGTCTAATTGTATTTTTTTTGTATTTCAATTTTCAAGGTTCAATTCTTAGATTTATGTTTAGTTTTTGTGATTGTGACTATTTGTGATTTGTGAAAGTAGGTAATTTTAGTTGTTGATTAAAATTTCCTTTTGAATTTCTCAATTCGAAATGTCTTGTCGTAACGCATCTCACGCTGGGAGCTGGTATACCGAAAATGGTAAGCCAAATAGGCCATGATTTGTATTTATCATTGTAGTAAAAGAGTAAATAAAATTTACTAATGTTTTAATCGTTTATGTTCTTGAGAAAAATATTCATCATGTGAACCACACATAGATTTTCCTAAATAATCATCTCATTCGTTTTTTTTTGGTTAATTAAATCATAAATAAGTCAAAAGGTCAATGACTCTTTATACCTACTTAGAGTATTATGTTCTGTGCTCTTCTTACAACAATGAATTTTAGCAATTTACTGTTTCCTAATTAAGATGGCCAATAATTATTATTATTGCCGACTGCCGAGTTAAAAATATTTTATTAAAATGCACACATGTTTTACATAGATGTGTTTTTTTTAATACTAATTTCCGAACGATAGCGTCGCGTCGCCATGACACCCATTCAAAGTTCAATTTCAAACAAACAAAATTTTATGTCAATTCTATTTGTTAATATTTCAACGGTTAATTTTATTTGCGAAGCGAACTTTTCTGGACACCTACCTATAAATAATATACAAAATAAAACTGCAAAAAGCAATGGACAAAAATAAAAGTTTCGTTTTTCCTAAATCCGTGCGACCAACGTCCTCCAGTCGTACTGCCGTTAATGTGTCTACAATTTCGAATTCCATCCGAGAACCCGAGGATTCGAATTCGGATTTCGATTTAACGAAAATCAGTTACAAGAACTTTTTACGAAATGTGCTGACAGAATGTCTGGTTGAAGAAAAAATAAAGACAGAGGAAACTCAAATGGATATCCAAATGGCACAATTGGCTGAGCGCTTCCAGAGAACAATGGACCAGCTCGACAAAACCAGTAAACGCCTGAAAGACGTCAACTTCGTTGTCGAACAAAAGAGGTGGGTACACAAAAACTCTACAAGTATCTTATTTCTTTCACCGTAGTATTCTCCAGTTTAGACAAACAGTGTAAGCCACTAATGTGGAAAAAAATAGTGACAGTTAATAATAGTATCCAAATTAATAATTAAAAAAGTGTCCGTGCAATGTACACATGGCAGAAATGAAACTTATATTCTAATTTTTCAAATGCTCCAAAATATTATGTAAATATTTTATTAAACATTAAAACTTGTTTATGTTTTGAAATATTTGGCTCTGTGATTTGAGTTCAAAAACGGAACATAGGTGGAGATTGGTCGTCATGGATACTGACTATATTCTATCTCATTCTCTCGCAGGCTAATCCTATTTGAATGTGTATGTTTGTCCAACTCTGGCACTTGTGCAGCGCCTGGGAACTCAAAAGGCTTCCTGTCACCTTACTGACTCTTGGTACGCAAGAGAAGATTTTGGTGTCGCTTTTTCGTTCTCGTAAGGAACAGAATTCCGAACCAGTGGATTTCAAAAGCACTTTGAATTGAATAAAAAAACTCCTATTCTATTCTATTGTATTCCTAGGCTTGCCTAGGCTGTTCAATCATAACAACAAATAAAAGGCAATTTTTTATTTGCAGACTTCTAGATATGAAAAACCAAGAATGTTTTTATGATGCAACAGAAAATATTGGTTTAGAGGAGAAGATAAACAACGTAGTGACAGCTGAAGAGGCTCGTTTGCACAATTTAGAAACGCACAATGTAGATTTTGGCTATAACAACGAAACTGGCCACAAGCAACTTCTAGATGCTGTTAACGATGCGATTGACGGATTAGAAAGCATTAGAAAGAACTGCAATTTGGACGCTAATATGTCTCATGAGTTCAAAGAGTCGAATACAAAGTTGGAGATATCTGAAAAAGATAGATTAGATATAGACGGGTTGAAACGTGAATTTGATAATAAATTTCCAAAATTTTGTGAGAAATTATTAATAGATCTCTCGGATAGCATTACTTTGTTTATGGAGAATTATGATGATTAGTTAATTGAATTTGTTTAATTTTGTTTTAGGTTTGTTTGAAATGGTAATAAATTTAAATTAATACTAATACTCTTTTTATTTGGAAAACACACTTTTTTCAAATTGTAAAAAATAATGGAAGACATGAGTGGACGAAGACAGGTTCTATTTCCGGCAGGGGCAATTTGGGAATTAATTATTTCACAATCGGGGTGTTATAAGTTTGACATGTCTGTGTGTGTGTCTGTCTGTCTGTTCCACCGTAGTGCTTAAAAGAGTGAACCGATTTGAATACGGTTTTTTTGTTTGAAAGGTGAATTAGTCAGGAGTGTTCTTAGTTATGTTTGATGAAAATCGGTTCAAGATGGCTGCTGCCACAAAATGGTGAATTACATATTTTTTCACAACTCCCTCAATATGGGTATCAAATGAAAGGGCTTGACTAGCACTATGCAAATCTAAGATTTTTCCGCCACCACAAAATTGCGACAGGTTAATTTTTAGTTTATACTTGTCACTTGTGTTTAGCCTTGTGGAAGATTGGTTGTGTATAGTTTTAGTTACCACCCTACCATAGACTGCCATACTGCATGCTGTCAAATGCTTTTAACATTTTGGTGCGATCCTGCATAGATACCAATCAGGGGTTTGGGTTTGATAAAAAAAAGTGTCTGTGCAATTCACACATGGCAGAAGTGAATTATGTATTTACTTACACTCTAATTTTTCGAATGCTCCAAAATATTGTGTAAATATTTATTAAACATTATATCTTTGTTTACATTTTTGAAATATTTGGGTTCCAAAAACGGAACGTAGGCAGAGAGCGGTCATTATGGATACCGATTGTATTCTATCTCATTCTCTCGCAGGCTAAATCCTATTTGAATATGTTTGTCCATCTCTGTCACTCGTGCCTGGGAACTTAAACTACACGCTGTCACCACACTGGACTCCTGGCACACAAGAGAGTATTTTGGTGTCGCTTTTTCGTTTCATCGAATTTCAAAAGCACAACAATACTAAAGAATTTTCACTTCAAAAACATCTTCCAGGTTTAAGCTTCCACTTTAGACTGCATCGCCACATACAATCAGGTGAGATCGCAGTCAAGAGCTAACTTGGGAGTTGTAGATAAAACAAATATTTCACTAATTTCTGAGTTGTCACGTAAATGAGCTCCTAAAATCTGGGTACTTACCTCCTGGAACATACTACAATGTATTTTGTTCCATTATACAGGGTATAAGGGGACAGCTATCGAAAACTTAGCGCTATTATTATACAACCTAAATGCAATCCAATACCAATAAACTGTCTATCCTATTACGGGGAACTGTGGGGCTATTCTCTTACATAGTTACCAACAGAAAATGGTTACCAACGGATTAGTTCCATATACATTGCTGTTTTAATGTGTGAAATGAAATTACTGTTTATATTTCACACAGTAAAGCGGCAATGTATATCGAACTTATTCGATGGCTATCATTTTACTGTTGGTAACAAAGTTAGAGAATAGCCCACCTGGGTGAAATGCTCCTTACATAAGATTGATGCCGGGCGACGGCAGGCGTCCCCTTTATGAATGCACTAGCGGTCCGTCCCGGCTTCGCCCGTGGTACATATATAGCCTATAGCACTCAAGGATCACGTACATATCCAACGGTGAAAGAATTTTTGAAATCGGTCCAGTAGTTCCTGAGATTAGCGCGTTCAAACAAACTCTTGCGCTTTATTATATTAGTATAGATATACTTTTATTATTCGTGGTTTAGTATTGTTCAAACCGGCAATGTAAAGCGTGCACAACTCTGGGTCAATGCCCCGCGAGCGGCAGCCGGCCGGTGACAACTTCAGGTATTTAGGCGTGCGGCTGATTGCATTACATTGCGAACTTTTAAAAATACAGGAAATATTTTTATTTTCAAGTTGTTTTCTTTTGTGGTATCAGTATCAATGATAGTGAATTGGGTCCCACGAAACAATATGATCTACTAGTGCAGGTCTCAACAGATGTATCAGTCCTTTTTACCCGACTACGGCAAAGCCAAAAGGAAGGGTTATGATTTTAGTAGTCTATGTAGGTATGTATGTATATATGTTTGTATCCAATTTTTGCATCAGATTCTATGTGTTCCACCGTAGCGCCAAAGTACTGGGCCGATTTGGTGAATGAGGTATCAATTGATTCGTTGTTATGATCCCCGTGAAATAGGCTACATTTTATATACGAAAAAAATCGAGAAGCGGCGTTCACGCGGCTAAACTTGAATATTAAGTTAGTTTCGGATAGACATAACAGATGGCGCCACTAGTTGCTCGCCCCGCGCTTTCTTCCGTTTGTCGTGGACTGTGGTATAACCATCGACGATACATCCCATAGACACCTCATGTTTATTTTAATTCTACTGAAACAATTCTGGCAACTAGCTGAAGTATGAAGGCGCGGGGAATCGCGTTCTGATTGGCCCGACCAAGGTCAGTACTTACCTAGGTTGCGAAAAGTACACGGACTAGGGATGGGACACGTTTGATTAAAACACGATAAGTAGATACTTACCTACCAAACATATTGTATGAATGTTATTTTATATTTTGTATTACAGAAATACAGATTGCTATATTGCCCCTACCTCTACATCTACCTACCTCTACCTACCTACCTAGAGGTAGAGGTAGGGGTAGAGGTAGAGGTAGAGAGGAGAGGGTTGTCAGTCACTGTCAGTCACTGTCAGTCATTCAGTCAGTCACTGTCAGTCATTCAGTCAGTCACTCTCAGTCAGTCAGTCACTGTCAGTCAGTCAGTCACTGTCAGTTAGTCAGCCAGTCAGTCAGTCAGTCACTGTCAGTCATTGTCAGTCATTTTCAGTCACTGTCAGTCAATCAGTCACTGTCAGTCATTGTCAGTCACTGTCAGTCAGTCACCGTCAATCACTGTCAGTCATTGTCAGCCAGTCAGTCATTGTCAGTCAGTCACTGTCAGTCATTGTCAGTTACTGTCAGTCACCGTCAGTCATTGTCAGTCACTGTCAGTAACTGTCAGTCATTCAGTCAGTCACTGTCAGTCACTGTCAGTCATTGTCAGTCAGTGTCAGTCACTGTCAGTCACTGTCAGACATTGTCAGTCAGTCATTGTCAGTCACTGTCAGTAATTGTCAGTCAGTCATTGTCAGTCACTGTCAGTCATTCAGTCAGTCACTGTCAGTCATTGTCAGTCAGTCACTGTTAGTCATTGTCAGTCACTGTCAGTCAGTCGGTCAGTCAGTCAGTCAGTCACTGTCATTCAGTCAGTCACTGTCAGTCAACCAGTCAGTCAGTCAGTCACTGTCAGTCAGTCAGTCACTGTCAGTCAGTCAGTCAGTCAGTCAGTCAGTCAGTCAGTCAGTCAGTCACAGTCAGTCAGTCTGTCAGTCAGTCAGTCAGTCAGTCACTGCCCAACGACGTGACGCGATTGTCGCGCGAATGCCTATTAGGACACCTATTCGAGATCAGTATGTTTGATCGCGAGTTCGTACGAGTAAAATTCGCGCGAACTTGCGATGATCGCGCATTCGCGTTGTATTAAGACAACGTCTAAGAGAAAAACAATTCGGTCTACGGCTTTATTATGTTCATACTATCGACAATAGAATAGAATTGATGTTGAACATCACTATCGTTCAGAAGGTAACTAATGAAACGAGATAAATACTACGCGGCGAGTATGAATAAAAGAGATGCGGCGATAACGCGAGTAGATTTCAAGCTCCTCCTACTCTGAACATGACCAACATAAGATGAACCCCGCTATAAATTATTTTATTTATGATTATTTTGGTAAAATTAGTTTTACTGACTTATCGATGAAATGTTATGCTACCTTTCTTTACCTCGATGTTTGAGAGATTTTACCACACCATTTTACAAATCAGCAAGGCATCCTTGTATTTTTTGTCACTATATTTCATTCGCCAAAGCGGACGTGTTTACGGCGCTCAGAACTGGTCGATACTAATTCGGAATTTTCGAGCAGCCACTTATATAAGACTAAAAAAACTCAACTGTTACCTCACACCGCGTGCCTGTTATCATCCGTCTGTGGGGTATGTCGTCGTTGGGTATAACGTATCTATATCTAACAAAGCTTATAGTTATATTATTTAGAGTAGCAGTCAGGTTTAGTGTTTGAACTTTATCTTGTAACGTAAATTATTTTTCATTTTCATTTTTCATTTTAGGGTCAGAGTTATCAAGACAGCTGGACCTGTGGCTGTCGAAGGCTGACCTCACACACGGTCCTGCTAGGGCTATTATTGCACCGTAAGTACAATTAAGGGACCTTTCAGATAGACCGGCGCGGAGAGCAGAGCAAATTTTAATCGCATTTAAAATAGAATCTTAAGACTTTATTTTAAGACTTAAGATTTTATCTCTTTTATGATAAGAGGATGCTCGAGGATGCTCCCAATACGCTCGGTGTGAAATATTAAGGTGGGTTTACACCAAACGAACAAAGAGCTAGAGCTAGAGCATTATTTCTTGATCTTTTAGTGTAAACGAAAGCTCGTTGACAGCGTTTACACCAAAATAACAACGAGCAAGAATAAGAACACGAACTAGAACACAAGAACACTTTGAAGAGACCGCTCCGGGGAGCGAGCGCGTCCGAACACGTAAGAACGCTCTAAGCTGCTGTTCGCGCGCTCCAGCGCTGTTTAGATCAAGCGAGCGAGCATTCTTAGAATATTCCATAGAATCTATGCGAGCAACGATAGAACAACGAAGGAATGTTCTGTCTCTGTATACACTAATAGAATTTGACGGAGAGGGGATAGAACGAGCATTCGCTCGTTTGGTGTAAATCGGCCTTTAAGAGCAGCCGCTCGGCTGCTCGTCGAGCCGGTCGGCTGCTCCATGCTCGTGCTCTTTCGCGTTCGAGCATCCGACCGGCTCCGTTCACGTGCTCTTTCATGCTCGCGCAGCCGACCGTAGGCCGAATCGCTCTGAGTACAATCCGAATCCGATCCAAGAGCGTACGCTTGGTTTCGAACGCATCCGCGTGTCCGTTCACACAGACCGGCGCGGAGAGCAGAGCAAATTTGAACGGCCGGTCTGTGTGAAAAAAAATGCTCTCCGACGCTCTCCGCGCCGGTCTATCTGAAAGGTCCCTAATTCTTAAATAACTGCGTCCTGCGGTCTTGGTCTCTCGGCGTGAGTTCTGACCAAGCGAGCATCGCTTAGCAAGTATCGCTGAGACTATTATCTTTATAGCTCTTGTCGCTCAGCGACAAGTGCTATAAAGATAATAGTCTAGTGGAGCGAGTCCTCGCTGGCGTGTGAACAGTCAGCGATCAACTATTAATATATGCATCTTTTTTGTTTACACGGAATGTATATTTATTGTACTCGCCGGCGGTGAGACAAGTGCCTAAGGTGGCAAAATCACTATTGTAAGTAAAGTTTGTTTCTGTTTCAGGCACGCGGGCTACTCGTACTGCGGGGCTTGCGCCGCGTTCGCGTACCGACAAGTCAGCCCTGTAGTTGTGTGAGTCGCTGTTTATTCTCCTTATTCTTCATCTTCTCCTTCGTGTCCTTCTCCTTCTGATCTTTAAAGTCTAAATTAAAGTACTTTATACATAAGGGGCCGTTCAAATATTAAGTAAGCAGATTTATTATCTACAATTATTTACCCCCCATCCCCCTTGTCAGCAAAAGTAAGCAAAGCTCTTACCCCCTCCCACCATGCTTACGTAAACATTTTTCAATTAATTAATGTTATAATTATAATTTAAAAAATAAGAAAATAGATTTAGGATAGAGATTAGATTTTACTGATACAGTATTCAACATAGAGTAAAGGACGAAAATATTATAATCTTACGAGTATAACAAACTTAATGATGACGTAATCATTATCTAGACTCCCCTATCCCCCATGTCATCCAAAAAAAGCAAATCAAAGACCCCCACCCCCCATAGTGCTTACGTAATACTTGAACGGCCCCTAACGGGAGCAGGAGTAGAAGAAGATGTCTTCTACTCCTCCTTCTTCTCCATCTCCTCCTCCACTTTCTCCTTCTCTTCACGTTCGTCTTTTTCTTCTCCTTCTGATATTTGAAGTGTAAATTAAAGTGCTTTATACATAACGGGTGTATGGGGATCGCTTTCGGAAACGAAGACAGATAGGTAGTGATGATCACTGACAAGATGCCACAAAAAAAAACGCGAAAAAAATTTAAAATATTTCCTGTACTTTTTGTCGAAGTGCCGTCTCCTTGTGAAGGTTTAAGCTATTTCAACAATTTCCAATAAAAATATGGTCGCAGGAGGCCCGGCCGGCCTATTATTAATTGACTTCACATCTTTTTTTTTAGCAAACGCATCTTTATCCTCGGCCCCTCTCACCACGTGCGGCTGGGAGGTTGTGCGTTGTCTTCGCTGGACAAGTACCAGACGCCGCTCTACGATCTCACTATTGACAAACAGAGTAAGTTTTCAGCAAACGCATCTTTGTCCTCGGCCCCTCTCACCACGTGCGGTTGGGAGGTTGTGCGTTGTCTTCGTTGGACAAGTACCAGACGCCGCTCTACGATCTCACTATTGACAAGCAGAGTAAGTTTTCAGCAAACGCATCTTTGTCCTCGGCCCCTCTCACCACGTGCGGTTGGGAGGTTGTGCGTTGTCTTCGCTGGACAAGTACCAGACGCCGCTCTACGATCTCACTATTGACAAACAGAGTAAGTTTTCAGCAAACGCATCTTTGTCCTCGGCCCCTCTCACCACGTGCGGTTGGGAGGTTGTGCGTTGTCTTCGTTGGACAAGTACCAGACGCCGCTCTACGATCTCACTATTGACAAGCAGAGTAAGTTTTCAGCAAACGCATCTTTGTCCTCGGCCCCTCTCACCACGTGCGGTTGGGAGGTTGTGCGTTGTCTTCGCTGGACAAGTACCAGACGCCGCTCTACGATCTCACTATTGACAAACAGAGTAAGTTTTCAGCAAACGCATCTTTGTCCTCGGCCCCTCTCACCACGTGCGGTTGGGAGGTTGTGCGTTGTCTTCGCTGGACAAGTACCAGACGCCGCTCTACGATCTCACTATTGACAAGCACAGTAAGTTTTCAGTAAACGCATCTTTGTCCTCGGCCCCTCTCACCACGTGCGGTTGGGAGGTTGTGCGTTGTCTTCGCTGGACAAGTACCAGACGCCGCTCTACGATCTCACTATTGACAAGCAGAGTAAGTTTTCAGCAAACGCATCTTTGTCCTCGGCCCCTCTCACCACGTGCGGTTGGGAGGTTGTGCGTTGTCTTCGCTGGACAAGTACCAGACGCCGCTCTACGATCTCACTATTGACAAACAGAGTAAGTTTTCAGCAAACGCATCTTTGTCCTCGGCCCCTCTCACCACGTGCGGCTGGGAGTTTGTGCGTTGTCTTCGCTGGACAAGTACCAGACGCCGCTCTACGATCTCACTATTGACAAACAGAGTAAGTTTTCAGCAAACGCATCGTCCTCGGTCCCTCTCACCACGTGCGGTTGGAAGGTTGTGCGTTGTCTTCGCTGGACAAGTACCAAAGTGGGTTCCTCCACTCTGAACCTGGGACCTCCCACGTATCGCCACTGCGCCAGGGAGGTGGTCGTGACTGACTGACTGACTATGACTCGACAGTGTACTAAAGAACTGTTTATTTTCCAGTATACGCGGAACTAGAAGCGACCCGTCAGTTCGAATGGATGGACGTACAGACGGACGAAGATGAGCACTCCATAGAGATGCATCTACCGTACATAGCCAAAGTTATGGAGGAGTGAGTATTGCTGGACATATACTCTGATTTTTAATTCGGTGGAATTCTGACAGCTGTCATTGTCATTAACAGATGAGTTATTTGTACATTTGTAGGAGAACAGGGTTAACATCTACGAAGTACGATTTTACCCCAAACTACTTTAATTCCCTGTCAACATAAGAAGCCCTAAGTCGCGTAATAATATTAGTCGTTTCGCCCTAAAATAGAAATCGCTAAGAGTGGAAAGTGTACACTAGTGAAGCGTCACCATGAAGCGTCTGTCAGGCATTTGTCATATTTACACGCGGCAGTTGATTTTTATTTACATACTAGATGATGCCCACGGCTTCGCCCGTGTGGATTTAGGTTTTTAAAAATCCCGTAGGAACTTTTGATTTTCCAGAAAAAAAGTAGCTTATCTGTAGAAACCCGTCCCCAAAACGGAAAAATCCCGTGGGATCCCCACGATTTCGGAATACAATTCCTTACAGCATCAGGGTTGAGGAGTTGGATATGTACCTACTCGAGTTCATTCAACGATAAAGTCTTTAATTGGTACCCCCAATATCAATTTAAATAACCGAAAGTTTCTAAAACCCGTTAGTTTTGGGGATTAGGTCCCCTACAGCATCAGGATTGAGGAGTTGGAATCCAAATTTTTTATAGAACAGGGTCGCAATGTTTCTCTATCGATTAAAAAAAAAATTACGCAAATCGGTTCAGAAATCTCGGAGATATCGGTGTACATAGGTAGAAAAACACAACTCCTCCTTTTTGAAAGTCGGTTAAAAAAGTAGCCTATGTTACTCCCTGGTTAATTCTCTACTCGTATGTGAAGGTCCCGTCAAAATCGGTTCAGCCGTTCCGAAGATTAGCCCGTTCAAACAGACAGACAGACAGACAGACAGACAGACAGACAGACAGACAAAAATTTTAAAAACGTGTGATTCGGTTATGGTAGCGTTCAAATAACCATATGAGCTTAATATGAGGTAGTTATTTCAATATTACAGACAGACACTTCAATTTTATTTATTAGTATAGATAAGTTTTGAATTTTTTATCTTTTTTGTGGGAATTGTTTTATCTCTGGTAACATTACGAAACGTCAGAATTCCACGGAATTTAAAAATCAGAGTATAGATGCATAGATCGATGTGTGTATCTATACCACAGAAATCTTAATAACATAAGGCATTAGAAGTGATGTGTACCATTCAAATTATACCGAACACATGTCGCCACCTTACTACATACCCAAACATAGTTCTACGGCAATCACGCAAACGTTTACGGTCAATGCTGTGCAGACAATTTAGTAGTAGGATTAGCGCGTTAAGGTTGCAAATGCGTCGCATCGTGCGCTTACCTCACACATCCTTACACTGGCGACATCCGCGTCTCCAGCACGGCGACAAGGTTACGCATACACCGCCTTTCTAGTACCTTATATTATTAGGATATCTGTGATCTATACAATCTATACTAATATAATAAAGCGGAAGAGTTTGTTTGTTTGAACGCGCTAATCTCAGGAACTACTGGACCGATTTCAAAAATTCTTTCACCGTTGGATATGTATGTGATCCCTGAGTGCTATAGGCTATATATTATGTACCACGGGCGAAGCCGGGGCGGACCGCTAGTATAATATAGATCCTTATCCTTACTAATATTATAAACGCCAAAGTTTGTATGTATGGATGTTTGTTACTCTTCCACGTTGTAACTATTGGACCGATTTGTTTTGAACTTTATTTATTAACCCCCGACTTAAAAACGACGGGGTGTTATAAGTTCGACGTGTCTCTGTGTGTGTGTGTGTGTGTTTATATGTCTGTCTGTTCCCCTGTAGCAATCAAACGGGTAGACCGATTTGAATGCGGTTTTTTATTGTTTGAAAGGTGAATTAGTCGAGAGTGTTGTTAGCTATGTTTGGTGAAAATCGATCCAAGATGGCCGCCGCTACAAAATGGCGAATTACATATTTTTTCACAACTCCCTTAATATGGGTATCAAATGAAAGGGCTTGACTAGTAGAATAACAAATCCAAGATGGCCGCCGCCACAACATGGCGAATGTCGGGGGTTTTTTTAAATTTTTAATTTATACTTGTTTATTTGTTTTTCAGATACAAGACTGGCTTCACAATTATACCTATTTTAGTTGGTTCACTCACTCCTGAAAAGGAGGCAAAGTGAGTATTTTACACTGTTTGTTCACATTTAATAATTATAAAATGCCATAAACGATGATGTTTATGGCGTTTTATAAAAACTTTTCGGGAAGGAAATAACCTCCCTTCAGACTAAGTGCACTGAGTCAATCAAGGAGGTTATCAATTCGACAGTATATGTATGTAATATTATTGGAACTGCAAAATATTCAGTATTCTATATGGCCTTCCAAACAAAACAAAAAAAAAATCATAAGCGTATGTTTGCCCGCGGATTTCAACGAAACTATTAATCGGATTGTGACCATTCTTATTAGTTTGCTTACATTTACTCCCATTTAGTGAACAGTGCAAGTTTCATCAAAATCGGTTCAGTAGTTTTCAAGATACGGACTGTTAAGGGTGTGCCGAAGTCGGGTTTAACTTTCAATCTTTTAGATAATCACTTGTTTTGTTGTAGATACGGCGCGATTCTAGCCCCTTACCTGGCCGACCCCCAGAACTTAGTGGTTATATCGTCGGACTTCTGCCACTGGGGGGCGAGGTTCCGGTACACGTGGCGGGACCCCTCGCGCGGGCGCGTCCACCAGAGCATCGAGTGGCTGGACAGACAGGTGAAGGGGTCGATAGGGGTTGAAAGGGGTTAATTTTTATTATTGAAATCTTCATTGTATGTCTATAGTAATTTTAGTTGAGAGGTGCGTAGGGGTTGAGTAATCTTATTGAAATCTTCGCCGTTTGAGTCTTGTATTTTTAACCCCCGACGCAAAAACGACGGGGTGTTATAAGTTTGACGTGTCTGCGTGTGTGTGTGTCTGTCTGTTCCCCTGTGGCGCTCAAACGGGTGGACCGATTTGAATGCGGTTTTTTTGTTTGAAAGGTGAATTAGTTGAGGGTGTTGTTAGTTATGTTGATGAAAATCGATCCAAGATGGCCGCCGCTACAAAATGGCGGATTACATATTTTTTCACAACTCCCTTAATATTTGTATCAAATGAAAGGGCTTAACTAGTGGAATAGCAGTATGCAAATCCAAGATGGCCGCCGCCACAAAATGGCGAATGTCGGGGGTTTTTTAAATTTTTAATTTATACTTGTATGTAATTAATTATCATCATTACCTCAATGTTCTTAAATTGGCCGTTCAAAAAGTGTACAGGGTAGCAATTTTGAACAAAGTTTATTCGACTTTGATTTGACTTTGACTTTAGAGCTGTCAATTAAGTTTACAGATTGTGCGCAACATAATTGGCACCATTGTAATGTTGTTGTTTTCTCTCAGGGCATGGATATAATAGAGAAAATGGACCCCGCCGCCTTCACGGAGTATCTCAACAAATACAACAACACCATATGCGGCCGACACCCCATCGGAGTCCTCTTACAGGTACAAGTCACGGCAAATAAGTCTAGCGCTGACCATCATTGTGCAGACGTCGAAAATGAGGTATCTCGGGGTGGTGAAGGGGTCGCGGGGAGGGCGTGGGCGTTCGTAAGCACTGATTAGCTCTCGCGGATCCCTCGTACGCGCTGATTAGCTCTCCAGTCGTATTGTGTCCCGCTCACTCGCACGACGCTGCGCACACTTGAAGGTCACCGGTCGACTTACGTGCCGTGGGTTATACTAATATTATAAATGCGAAAGTGTGTCTGTCTGTCCTGTGGGTACTGTGGATTTTTCCAGGATAAAAAGTAGCCTATGTGTTAAGTCAAGGCATAATCTATCCCAATTCAAAATTTCAGCCAAATCGGTTCAATAGTTGCGGCGTTAAAGAGTAACAAACATACACACACACACAAACTTTCGTTTTTATGTGATTAATTAAAATTTGGGTTCAAAAACGGAACGTAGGCGGAGAGCGGAAGCGGAGCGTCATGGAAACCGACTTGTATTCTATCTCATTCACTCGAAGGCTAAATCCTATTTGAATATGTATGTTTGTCCCTCTCAGACTCATGTGCATCGCCTGAAAACTCAAACGACCTTATAGACTCCTGGTACGCAAGAGAGGATTTTCGTGTCGCTTTTTCGTTTCATCGGTTTTCAAATGCACAACGATACGGCGGCGGAGAGATGGCGCTAGTTGCCACGCAAACATTGGCTCCGGAAATTTTTCCTAATTTAAGGTGGTACGTTTTCCATACTAATTTATTATTACCATTTAAGAAGGAATGGATTATATATTTGCACTGAAATTACATCGCACAGCCTTAATTTAATGTTTAGTTTGCGGAAAATTTTATTTACATAAAGAAAACATTACATAAACAGCTAAAGGTGAAGTAAAGCCATCTCGGTCAGCTAGGCAAAACAGCGTTTAATAGATGGCTATTATAATAATTAAGCTGTCTATGTAATGTTTTCTTTATGTAAATATAATTTCGCGCAAATTAAAAATTATATTAAGGCTGTGCGATGTAATTTCAGTGTAAATATATAATCCATTCGCTCCTGAATGGTAACATGAAGTTAGTATGGAAAACGTAACACCTTAATATTATTTTTTAACCCCCGACGCAAAAACGACGGGGTGTTATAAGTTTGACGTGTCTGTGTGTGTGTGTGTCTGTCTGTTCCCCAGTAGCGCTTAAACGGGTGAACTGATTTTAATGCGGTTTTTTTTGTTTGAAAGGTGAATTAGTCGAGTGTTGTTAGCTATTTTTGATGAAAATCGATCCAAGATGGCCGCCGCTACAAAATGGCGGATTACATTATTTTTTCACAACTTCCTTGATATGGGTATCAAATGAAAGGGCTTGACCAGTAGAATAGCACTGTGAAAATCCAAGATGGCTGCCGCTACAAAATGGCGAATGTTGCGGGTTTTTTAAATTTTTTATTTATACTTGTCAGTAGTATATTTTAGTGATACTAAAGAAGTTTCACTTTAAAAAAATGTTGGTTTCAGGCCTGCGCAAAGCTGCGCAGTCTGTCGGAAGCGCCGCGCATGTCGCTCAAGTTCCTCAAGTACGCGCAGTCGTCTCAGTGCGTCACCATGCAGGACTCCTCAGTCTCGTACGCCAGCGCCTCCTTGGTGTTCGAGTAGATGATGAACGGCTCAAATACCTCCAAATGTATACAATTACTAACCACTTTTATTGATTAACTCAAAACGTCTACAACCACTAATCACCTCTATTAATGAAAGTATAAGTAGGCCCAAATAAGTCGACCGGTGACCTTCAATGCGCAGACGTCGAAAATGAGGTATCTCGGGGTGTGAGGGGGTCGCGGGGAGGGCGTGGGGATTGTTCGTAAGCACTGATTAGCTCTCGCGGATCTCTCGTAAGCGCTGATTGGCTCTCCAATCGTATTGTGTCCCGCTCACTCGCACTTGAAGGTCACCGCTCGACTTACGTGCCGGGGGTTATGCGATAGACATGTGATAAGCGGCTCAATTAACCTCTATATAGTCTCATTTTTAGTTCCTTGGAATTCTGACGTTTCATAATGTTACCAGAGACAAAACAGTTCCCACAAAAAAGATTACAAATTCAAAACATAAATAAACAATCATGTCATTCGACTTCTATTTTTGAATGTTCAATGTGCTTCTCTTGTTTTCTGTTGCTGTTAGTTTGCATTCTCCACTCCAAGAGATTTCTATTTTAGGGCGAAACGACTAATATTATTACGCGGCTTATGTTGATAGGGATTTAAAGTAGTTTGGGGTAAAAGAGTGAACTTGAGATGGTAACTATGTTTTTCATACAAATCACTCTTACTATGTTATAAAATGACAACTGTCAGAATTCCACTGAATTAAAAATCGAGCTATAATAAAAGTACGATAGACATAAACTAGGGTTTTATGATCATACAGGTCTCCTCCGTCTCCTATGCCAGCGCTCCCTTGTTATTCGAATAAATGATAAGCAGCTCAAATGGTGTATAACCCTTGGGAATACCGACTTTACCGCCAAAAATATTTCGTCGAACACTGCGGTTGCTGGGTGGAATACGCCGCAGCAACATTCAAAATCAACATAAATATCCAAAAATCAACAAAAATATCCAACCGAAAACCGATCATAAAATGACCATATTATATGAGTGAATTAACATTATGCATCAATAAAAGAGAATTTCTTGATTTTTTTTATAGAAAATGTTTTAAAAAAAGAATTACATATTATATAATACATATTAAGTTATATATCGTTTTAGTAAATAAAATATTTAGCTATTAATCTTATACTAAAATATAGGTAATTTAGCTTCCAGGCATCTATTAGTTGGAAAGTAGAAAAATATGAAATATATATTTGTTGCCAGTGTAAAAAAAAAAAGATTGAGAAAAGTTTACTTTGTTAAGTTAAACGTGAATCTAATGTTACCCACATTTACTGTAATTCTACTATAATATAACAGTAGAATTACAGTAAATGTGGGTTCAGTCAGTGTAGATTGTAATTGGAGTGAATAATTCGTAATTCACAAAACCTTTTGAACAAAAATTATAATATAATTTTTGTTCAAAATGTTTTGCGATGAACTCCAATTACAATTAGAAAAAAATACTACTTACCTCTATTTTGGGCAAGAGACTTAAAACCTGGCAACACTTATTAGGTATAATTTTTCAGTTTATATTTTTTTTATATTAAAAGCCGAAGGATGTATTAGATAGATATTAAAAATATATTGTTTTTTTTTTAATATTTACAAATATCTACAAAAATACCTACCTTTTTTGTGCAATATTAAATAATATTTTTCACATAATATTAACTTGACATAACCGTGATTGTGTTGTTATTTTTTTACACACAAATATTTTTACTTTGTTTAAATGCACACTTAAAATAAAATGCTAAAAAATGAATACATACAATTGTTAAAACATTAGATATTTATTATGTACCTTTTTTTTATATAAATAAATGGTTGTTTAAGATTATCTAAATTATTTTAAAATTTAAGCTTCGGAGAAAAACTCGCACTAATTTCGACAAATAAATCGGTCTCAATTCTAGCATTTATTTTGTAAGATATCTGAATAAATATGTAAGTTGCTGTTTCGTGTTTTATTTTAATTTGACAACCTCATATTTTTTTGACAACCCGAGACTCAGTATAATTAGGCCAATATCTCATTAGGATACCATGGTTGCGGCACCAGTGGGTGATCACAGCCCGGTGTCCGCTTGATTGCGCAACCAAGCGGACACCTGGTGAAGTACTTTCCATTGGAGCATAGTTAGGTACTTACATATTGTTGGCAGCGGGCTGGTTGCGCCACCACACAAGGGAACGAAAAGAAGATTTTGTGAGATGAAAAAAATTGGTTGTCTGTGAAGTTGGTTTACGAAAAAAAGAGAGATAGATGTGTCACAAGCCGAACGTTCCGTTAGTGATTCATCCTTTTCCGTGCGTGTAGCCGTTCAACGATTTATAATTAAAAAAATAAAACCATCAACAAGAAACAAACCAAACTCCTCAGCCAAACTCATATACAAAAAACCGGCCAAGTGCGTGGCGGGCCACGCGCATTGTAGGGTTCCGTAGTCACAATACTCGTAAAACAGATATAACTCCTTAACCTGTGAACCCTATACTTAGCCATGATAGTTTGATTAAGTATATTATATACTGCTGTGAATTTTTTCAAGTTCCTATATACATACTGCCATTTGGCTGATAGAGGGGGGGGGGACACTTGACTCTAATAAAAATTAGCACTTTAAAACATCATATTTTACAAACGGACATAGAAATCGTAAAATGATGTTCCCACACCCACAGTATTTTTTAACCCCCGACGCAAAAACGACGGGGTGTTATAAGTTTGACGTGTCTGTGTGTGTGTGTGTGTGTGTGTGTGTGTGTGTGTGTGTGTGTCTGTCTGTTCCCCTGTGGCGCTCAAACGGGTGGACCGATTTGAGTGCGGTTTTTTTTGTTTGAAAGGTAAATTAGTCGAGAGTGTTCTTAGCTATGTTTGATGAAAATCGGTCCAAGATGGCCGCCGCTACAAAATGGCGGATGATATATTTTTTCACAACTCCCTTGATATGGGTATCAAATGAAAGGGCTTGACTAGTAGAATAGCACTATTGCAAATTCAAGATGGCCGCCGCCACTAAATGGCGAATGTCGGGGGTTTTTTAAATTTTCAATTTACACTTGTAAAAGACCTATTCAACGATACCCCTGCACACTATGGGGTAGACGAGAAAAAAAATATTCATCCCCACTTTACATGTAGGGGAGCTACCCTAAAAAAAAAATATTTATCAAAATTTTATTTCACCACTTTGTCGGCGTGATTAATATTTATATCCATGCCAAATTACAGATTTCTAGCACAGAGGCGACGGAAGGCATGGGCGACGTGGGCCCAGGCCCACGGCCTCGCGCTTCGGAGGGCCTCGCGCCCCGGAGATTTATGCATTAAACTTAAAAGCCATGAACGCGTTGTGCGGGCAGAGGGCCTCGCAAAATATATCTTGCCCACATAAAATTTAGGTCTTGCCCCACCACTGTTCTAGCACTAATAGTCTCTGAGATTAACCGCGCGAGGACGGACGGACGGACAGACAGACAGACAGACGGACGGACATGGCGAAATTATAAGGGTTCCTTGTTTACTACGGAACTGGGAATCGTAGTAGTCGGAAATGGGGCTACTTTTGTCTGCCCTTCTTAACGTGTAGAATTGTAAGCACCATTCCGAACCAGTGGTAGATTCATTTGTCGATTCAAAAGCACTATTGTAAAAGTTTATCTGAATAAAAAATATATCTTAGACTTGCCTTTACACAAGTTTAAGAACTCTATTAAAAGTATGCTCATAAAAAAAGCTTATTATACCTACAATTGAAGATTATATAAACGATAAAAAAGCTTGGATTTAACTCGTTCCAGCAATGCGCGAGACGGCATTTCAATCATGTACATTAATAATAATAATTGTTATAATGTTATTTTTTTAAAAAGAGCAACCGCCGAGTTTCTTGCAGGTTCTTCTCGGCTGGAACTGCATTCCGAACCTGTGGTAGACTCAATCGACGATTCAAAAGCACTTGTAAAAGTTTATTTGAATAAAAAACTTTTCTATTCTATTCTATTCTATTCTAAAAAGCGGAAAAATGCACGAAAAAAGAAAGCAATTATTCATAGTGTCAAATTGACACAGATTATGGCACAGAATAGATGACTGAATCCAAATAAGTACAATTTCTTATATTCCAAACAAAATCCTAAGCAAAATATGGGTACAACCAAAGAGGGCATGTGGATAATCAAAGGGTACAACCAATGATGTTTTACCTTAACTAGATCAGCATTCTAAAGCACCGACTCATCGCTACTTCGCATATGTCAATGGGCACCTACGACTTCAGTTGCCAGCCCGACGTCCGAGTGAACACGAACGTAACTGTTACTTGCCACACAATTTGTCAAGATGGTGAAATGTGTTGTTAAAATTTGTTTGTCACGGTCAGAAAAAGATAATAAAGCAACTGGTGTTACTTTTCACAAGTAAGTTTGTTTTATTTAATTCCGATTATCCAAAACAACACGTAATAAAAACATAAATTTACCGCGCATTATTTTTACTATAAGTGTTGCCAGTAAAAACTATTTTGATTTTCCCTACATTGTTGGGAAATTAGTGAATGAAAAAGCGAATGATGAACGTATGTATGTACCTATAAGGCAAACGTAAGTAAATCAGTAATTTATGTGATCATACTGAGTCATTATAAAATAGTTAGAAGTAGGTATAATGATTTCTTACTAAGCGAGTTCACAAAAGAAGGTTACATATTCGACCCGTATGTTCGTGATTATTTCAAAAACCAATGAACTGATTTTGATAATTTTTTCACTATCGTAATTTACAAACATTCAGAAAGATATTAGTATACATATACATACCTAGTGATCATTCTTATGTATGAAGTTACTAACATAAACGTACCCATATGTAACTAATATTTTTGCTTGGTTCAAAAATTTTCAAAATATCTTTTATGTACAGAATTGGACCAGTTACAGTTTTATTATTAGTACTAAATGATGCCCACGGCTTCGCCCGTGTGGATTTAGGTTTTTAAAAATCCCGTGGGAACTTTTGATTTTCCAGAACAAAAAGTAGCCTATCTGTAGTAACCCATCCTGAAAACGGAAAAATTCCGTGGGATCCCTACGATTTCGGAATGCAATTCCTTACAGCATCAGGGTTGAGGAGTTGGATATGTACATACTCGAGTTCATTCAACGATAGTCTTTAATTGGTACCCCCAATATCAATATAAATAACCGACAGTTCCCAAATCCCATTAGTTTTGGGGATCAGGTTCAGCATCAGGATTGAGGAGTTGGAATCCAAATGTTGTATAGAACATTGTCGCAATGTTCCTCTATCGATTAAAAAAAAATATACGCAAATCGGTTCAGAAATCTCGGAGATATCGGTGTACATAGGTAGAAAAACACAAATCCTCCGTTTTTGAAAGTCGGTTAAAAAAGTAGCCTATTTTACTCCCTGGTTAATTCTCTACTTGTATGTGAAAGTCCCGTCAAAATCGGTTCAGCCGTTCCGAAGATTAGCCCGTTCAAACAGACAGACAGACAGACAAAAATTTTAAAAACGTATGATTTGGTTATGGTACCGTTCAAATAACTATATGAGCTTAATATGAGGTAGTTATTTCGAAATTACAGACAGACACTTCAATTTTATTTATTAATTAGTAGGTATAGATAGTAGTACAGTATAGATAGATAGATGAGAGATTTAAATAAAGTTATTTACGTTCACGCATTTGAATATTTTTTTCCTATTAATAATCCTTATTTAGTTGTATATGGTTTATATTGAAAATTTTATTAAATCTAATATAATTATTAAATCTCATAAACTCAAATAATTTTTTGGGGGAAATCGTTCTTTTGTGGGAAATTATTCCTGATACTGGTAACTCTAATCGTTTGTCTAATTGCAATGTCTTGTCCTATTCTAACGTAATTAGTTTGAGGGCAGAAGAAACGAGACAAATATAGTTTACTCAAAGTTTTCTTGGCGTATTTGTCAGTTTCAAAGCTACGTCTTTGAAACTCAAAAGTGGTTACGTTTTTCTGAGAACAGTTTATATGACGCTTCTACTCTTTATTTATTACACCTCACTGGGTACAACATAAAAAATTAATTGTCTTATGAATCATGATAGGTAGATAAAATGCAATTCCTCAAAACAAAATATCAACGAACATTGTATCAATAAGAACAAATCTAAGTACCTACAAAGTCGATTTAGATTGTTAATTCACAAACAAAACCGATTTGGCTCTAAAGAAACCCGATCCTAAACCGAAGGAATTGAAAATATTGAAGTAGGTAGGTACCTTGTTACCTAGTAATTTGCCTAGTAAAAAATGGCTCGAAGAGTTGGAAGGACAATCGCTAAGTTCGAGAAACCGGAATGCTTGCAATTCCCTCACAAAGTGACAAAGGATCTGGCGGAAAGTTATGCTTTAACGTTCTTGTTCGTACTGGTCGTGTATTGTGCGTTCGCTTTTTTAGGACGCGTAAAACTAGAAGAAATTATTGTAGAACTCGACGAAGGCGGTGATTCTGGATACATCAAATACCTACATACCTATTCATTTCATAGCAGTTCCCCAACTGTAACACCGGAAACACACCGCACACGTGTCGTGGCGTGTTGCGACGCACCGTTTTCATACATTTAATAAAAACATTACGATACGACCTACAAAATGTGTCTCTTAAATGTATGAAACCGATATATGTAGTAGTTTTTCTGGCGCGCCACGCACGTCACGACACGCAAATGTGGTTTTATTTTAAAAGTACAAAAAAACAACAGTTGATAGTAAAATATAAACTTTTATTTTTCTGACCAATGTTAATAGGGACATCGTTATGGTATTATACATAAAACATAGATATATAGTTATAGCTTAAAAAGAATCCTAGTTCTGAAACAAAGTATAGTGTGTGAAGGTATAGACACATTGCTGTGTTGTGGCGTTCTAACGCAACCTGTGCGTCGACTCCGGTGTACAAAAACGACAGTTGCAGTATGACGATTGCATCCGCCTCTTCTGATTGGCCGAAACTCTCTCGCTACTGGTTAAAATGCATTGTAGCAGCGAGAACATTAATACTAGAAGACCAGTGTTATTGGTATTGGATTGTGTTCAGGCAGTATAATAATAGCGCTAAGTTTTCGAAAGCGCTCCCCTTATACCCTCGTTATTTAGTTTTTAATATTTGCACTTACCACAGTACACCCTTCAGTATTATTTCGGACTTCCTGTACAAGTTGTATGAGATATGCACACTGTTCTAACGCTCGAAGATCGCTTTGATCGGTTGATTGTTGCGGCAGAGTGCGTTGCGACACGCCACAACACATCAGTGTGCATGCAGCTTTATATAAACACGTAGTTTAACGAAAGGGATTCAAACCACACAAAACATTTGTCAAACAAATAAATACTAATTATTTCTGAATTAAGGCTAACTTTTCTAGTGTGTTTTGTGGAATGGATCCTTTTCGCTAAACTCTGTTCGTTTATTGTAGCATTAATCGATGTTAATTTACACCATATTGTTAAGTTTGAACATCGACCATAAACGATTGTGTATAGCCAGCATAAAGTGCGGGCCACACTGGGGAACGAAGCTAACGAAACTAGGCTCTTATAACCCAATCTCTAATCTCAAATGTCGCTATGAGAGCTCGCAAGTTCACATCACTGGCATCGTTCAGTATGGTTAGTCTTTGCACACCTCGAAAACTTTACGAAATACTTTATACTAACTACTCACGAATATCTACTATACGAAATCTCATTCATCAAAATCGGCCCAGTAATTTAGGCGCTTCGGTGGAACACACAGAATCTCATACAAAAATCGGACACAAACATACATAGACTGCTAAAATCCTATCCCTTCCTTTTTTGGCTTTGCCGCAGTCGGGTAAAATACGCGGTAGCGACATGAGCGAAAAACGAAACGAGTTACGTTTAGCATTCCTCCCAATGTGGCCTGTGCTTTATACTTCGCATTGCTAAATTCGAACAAAGTGAAACTATTTTAGTATGTATTCGGTGAAATAAGTTTCTTCAAGCCCTAAACTAGCATTGAGAAATTAATAGTAGTGGAGGCGCCATACCTACTTTAAAAACGTGTCAAAAATACACTCACACACGCTTAGATTAGGTATCATACACGCACAATCCGATGACATAAAATGGCGCGTGTTCATTGTGATGTCTCAAGTTGTGCGTGTGTGTTCATGTATACATTTTAGGGAGGCCATCTTTTGCCTTGAGTCTGCCGCAAACTGCTTTATTATTATGTCAAAAATGTAATGTTGTCTCTTACACACTTATGAAAAATTTGATAAGCTTGAGCTATTTTCCGATCCATTATTTTCTATAGGACATTAGGGCGCCTCTAGGCTCTACTACTATTAATTTCTCAATGTAAAGTAGGCAGTGCCTTTTTGCTTATATCGAGTGAAATAATAAATTAAAAGTGAAAAGCATCTTTTTAAAATAAATAAATAGTTTTAGTAGATTTTTTTTCGTGTACCCGTATTGTTTTCTTGCTAAGGAATGATAATAATTATACATCATACGAGTCAAAACATTTTATTATGAAAAACATCAATGATTTATTCTAATCTAATTTATTTGAATCATGCTATTTACTGAATATTCAAAAATAATAATAAATAAAAGAGTCTTATTCAAATTGTGAAAAAATTACATCTATTTTTTTTTAATTATTTTTTACATTTTTATGAAATAAATAAGATACACAATACATTTCATTTATTACGATTTTTCCGTTTTTTTAACAAATTATTTTATTTTGGTTTTCCAAACATTTTTTTAATTACTATTTTTATAATTGAAATATTTAAGCAATTAATAATCGTAACCGTAAATCAACAAGTAATCACAATAATAATAATATAAACATTTTTTTAACAATATACAGTAATACTTCACCAACCTTTTGAGCTTTCAAAATTTTTTAATATTCAGGTCTAGGCACGGGACAAATCTAACGGAAATCCGCGCACAGATATCCGTACATCTGTAAAGTAGCCATTATATTTACATAAATGTAAAGTAATTTACATAAATGTAAAGTAATTTACATAAATGTAAAGTTATTTACATAAATGTAAAGTTATTTACATAAATGTAAAGTAGCCTCTACACCTTCCGATGGAACGGCACTAATGCCATTTAGTCGAATATTAATTCATTAAAAGAGGGGGAACGGACGGAATATTTTTCATTTAATATTAACTAGTGGATCCGGCAGACTTCGTCCTGCCCGGTGACAAACACACGTACAGAAGCATTATATAGGTACGGGTGAGAGGGTGAGAGAGTTTACCATATCTACGGGTGACTAAGAGAAATTATGCCCCACCCCCTCTTCGGGTGAACATTAATTGTTTGACAGTTGCCAAACCAATGAACATTCTGTACGGGAAAATGTTTTTTTCTCTTATTTTATTTCTTCGTCAATTTTCTAATGTTTTTATGTTTTGGACGGAGACAAATACAACAAATCAAAAACCATGAAAATCGGTCCAGTCGTTCTCGAGTTATAAGTGTTCGAACTAACACGACTTTGTTTTATATATATATACTAGATGATGTCCACGGCTTCGCCCGTGTGTATTTAGGTTTGTAAAAATCTCGTGGGAACTTTGATTTTCCAGAACAAAAAGTAGCCTATCTGTAGTAAATAGTAACCCGTCCACAAAACGGAAAAATTCCGTGGGATCCTTACGATTTCGGAATGCAATTCCTTACAGCATCAGGGTTGAGGAGTTGGACATGTACCTACTCGAGGTCATTCAACCATAAAGTCTTTAATTGGTATCCCCAATATCAATTTAAATAACCGACAGTGCCTAAATCCCATTAGTTTTGGGGATCAGATCCCCTACAGCATCAGGATTGAGGAGTTGGAATCCAAATTTTTGGTAGGACAGTGCCGCAATGTTTCTCTATCGATTAAAAAAAAAATTACTCAAATCGGTTCAGAAATCTCGGAGATATCGGTATACATAGGTAGAAAAACACAACTCCTCCTTTTTTGAAAGTCGGTTAAAAAAGTAGCCTATGTTACTCCCTGGTTAATTCTCTACTTGTATGTGAAAGTCCCGTCAAAATCGGTTCAGCCGTTCCAAAGATTAGCCCGTTCAAACAGACAGACAGACAGACAGACAGACAGACAGACAGACAGACAGACAGACAGACAAAAATTTTAAAAACGTGTGATTCGGTTATAGTATCGTTCAAATAACCATATAAGCTTAATATGAGGTAGTTATTTCGATATTACAGACAGACACTTCAATTTTATTTATTAGTATAGATATATATATAGATTTAAATAAAAGAAGGGAATTGACAATGTCCAATGATTTCAACACGATAGTTTTGTTTATGGTTTTTCTCAATATATGTATGTATGATTTTCTTCTCCGATTTTTGTAAGAACAACCAAAATTGAACAATTTTTTTAACAACCATAAAAAGCATGCAGATTTTAAGGTTTTCACCAAATTAATCAGTAGATGAATTGAACTTTTTAAGTAGAGGTCTAGCTATTAATTCAATAAATCTGGCAGCGTTGCTGTTCGGTCGGAAACTTTGGTCGGATAGTGTGAAGAGTCATAAGACTTTAAAATAGTAATCACTGCCTTATTTTACAACCAATTTGGATTCTGTTTTCACACAAAAGCTTCTTTTTATTTGTTTTTGTTGTTGAATGTTGAATACAAAACAATATTGATATTTTGCTTAACACTCCTTTTACTTAAACTTTTTTTAAAGTTTTAATTTAGAGAACATTTTTGTTGGACCGTGGTTGGACCTATAAAGATAACCGCAAATTCAGCTACTTGTATTGACAACATTTTCTGTGGTTGTTAAATCGTCAAAAAAACAATTATGAGCTATTTAAAATCTGATCATTGCCGACGAATTACATCTGTTTCTAGTAGCGAATAGAAAAAGTAGTAGAATAGTAGCAAAATTAATAAAATATAGTCCGCAGTTGCTATTAGAAAAGAAAGTCAATTTAAACACAAACATATCTCAATTATAAAATACGGAAATAGTGTTTTCTGTCGACGTTTTCAGTTAGATTTGTCCGATGATGTACCTAGTTCTACTATTTTAGATTATTTTATTTCATTTATTAGATTATTTTAGTTCATATTATTTTAGACAAAAAATAATAATCAGTTTGGCGTCCAGTATGAGCGAACCCACCGCGAATGCTATATAGATAATAGAAAAAGTTGCCATAATAATTGGTACTACAACCTACATACAAATGTATTTTAGAGCTTGAAGCTCCAAAATATGTTTTCTTATAATATGTATATTATGTAGGTTTTGATAGCTATATCAAAACTGGCTTGTAGCTTTGTTGGTATTCATATTTTTAATTTAAAAAAAATACAGATTGCTCGAATGACGAAATAACATAATTATATAATATTGTATTCACTGAATTTCGTCACTTCAAAATTAATATGCATTTAAAATAATGTTAAAATTACGATTTGTTTTATTACAAAAAATTCCAATACCCGTCAGTAATCCAAAAACAGATTTTTTTTAATGTGAAACAACAGTATTTTTTCGAAAATTATCTGCAATTCTTATTAATCATTTCCATCGTTTTGATCTTTATTATAATTATAATATTACCGTTTTTATCGTACGTCAAACTAAAGCAAAGTAAATTAACCTTTGTTTGCAACTGACTTGTAAACTAAATTTTCCAAAAAAAAAAAAAACATTATTGTTTTTCTCCTAAGCCTCACACCAGACCGTACCAGACACAATTTTGCAAATTACCACTGACGGGAATCAAACCCAGCGCCTCCCACTTCCAAGACCAAAGCGCTCACCACTGCATCAGGGAGGTCGTCAAGTCGTTTTCTACAGAATAATATTTTGTGCAATTCTTCAAACCTTTTTTTTTTTTGGTAAATTCTACATAAATTTAGTTTAATTTTAGTTTAGCGTACGATAAAGATGATATTATCAAATCATATCATTATTATGTTATTTAGAGTTTTAGAGAATTTTAATCTATATTCCAGATCAGCCGCGACTCGTAGATGGGGATTCTGAAAAATAAATTTAACTGAAATTAGAGTTTAGTTACAATAAAAATAGTGCTATCAGGGAGTTTGGCTGTATCTGTCAATATTATATAGCCTGTATGTATACACTATACAGGCTATATAATATTGATAATTATTATTAATATTATAAATATTTAAAAAGAATAGTCACCTGGAGAAGCAAGAGTATTTGACTCCTCCTGTAAAAAAAAAATAAGCATTAATATGTTTTTGTATGCATTAATAATATTAACCGTTTTACTCTTAATTTTTGTCATTTTTTAATTTTTATTTGTGATGATGATGGTGATGGTGAAGATGATGTTGATTATGATGGTGATGGTATGGTGATGATGATGATGACGGTGATAGTGATAATGACGGTGATCGTATGGTGATGATGATGATGATGGTGATAGTGGTGATGACTATTATGATAGTAATGGTGATGGTATGGTGATGATGATAAAGATTGTGATGGTAGTGTTATGGTGATGATTATGATGGTGATGGTTTAGTGGTGATGGTGATGATGATGGTGATGGTGATGATGAGGTTGCGACACGCTCACCTGCGGTCTAGTCCGCTGCACGGTCATGGTGCGCTGCGGGACGCAGCAGTCGGGCGTCACGCCGATCGCGTTGTAGATCTCGCGCAGCATCACTAGCATCGTGTCTTCGGACTCCCTGAACACAAAAAAGAAAAACTTTTTTAAAGTGAAACTTCTTTAGCACCGACAATATCAAACAAATATAACCCCCGTCACGTAAGTCGACCGGTTACCTTCAAGTGCGCGCAGCGTCGTGCGAGTGAGCGGGACACAGTACGATTGGAGAGCCAATCAGCGCTTACGAGGGAACCGCGCGAGCTAATCAGTGCTTACGAACGATCCCCACGCTCTCCCCGCGACCCCCTCACACTCCGATACCTCATTTTCGACTTGTGCGCACTGAAGGTCACCGCTCGACTTATTTGCCGTGACTTGTACCACGGTTCAATGTGAACTGACCAGTAGCACACGTGGCTGCTCATCGCGAACAAATACTCGTTGATCATCTCGAAGGGCGCCTCCTGCAGCACGTGGTCGATGCGCCGCCCGCCGTTCAGCTTGCCCAGCATCTCCGCTGTTATCTGCGCAAAAAAAACATTTATTTATTTATTTACTAGCTTCTGCCCGCGGCTTCGCCCGCGTGAATTTCGGTTTTGAACAAATCCCGAGGGAATCGTGGAGTTCCGGTTCCCGTTCCCGCTCCCTTTTCCTACCTTTATACTTAAAATATCAAGCAAGGTCGCTATAGTAATCTACCTATAGCTGTAGATATAGATTTCGGGTTTTTCAAAATCCCGTGGGAACTGTGCATTTTTCCAGGATAAAAAGTAGCCTATGTGTTGCCAATGCATGCTACACAGCAAAGTATTGCAATAATGGGTTATGTGAGCGTGATTTACCTAAGAACAGTCAGCGCCCTCTGTGGCGTTTTGGAGGTCTATATCTATTTTAGTCCTACAGGAATACTTTTCTGGGATAAAAAGTTACTTTATGTGTTAAGTCAGGGCATAAGCTATCTCCATTTAAAATTTCAGCCAAATCGGTTCAGTAGTTGCGGCGGAGAAGAGGAACAAACATACACACAAACTTAATAACTTAATAACGCCTTTATAATATGTATATTATATGGCACACAAAACAGGTTGCAACTATACAATGGTTGGAGTGAATAAGTAGCAGATCAGATCCAAGTAACAACCCTTAACTATGTGTACACATCATGATAGTATAATGTCTTGCATAATCACTACATAGTATAAAACAAAGTCGCTTTCTCTGTCCCTATATCCCTATGTATGCTTAAATCTTTAAAACTACGCAACGGATTTTGATGCGATTTTTTTTAATAGATAGAGTGGATTCAAGAGGAAGGTTTATAAGTAGAAAAATTGGACCCGGTAGGTGGCGCTAATAGCGGGCAGGACGACGTCTGCCGGGTCCGCTAGTACATAATAAATCAAAATAAAATAAGTCAACATATTTGCAGAATCTGTCAAAAATTAGTCAATAATAATATACAAAAATATACAGAAGCGTGAAGGTGATGAATAACATATTATTATAAATTAAAAATTAAAATGAAAAGTAAGTACAAATTATAAACAAAAATGAATGAAATAAAAAGCAATCGTGCAATTTACACAGTCAAAAAGTTGAAAAATGTTTATGAATTTGTTTCTTAAATATGACTAAAACATTACTATAGTTGGGACATTACAAACGTGCGAACCGAGTCGTAAATCATTTTTCTCGGACTTCTCGCTCGCACTTACATGCCTTATGGAACTGGAACGTGTATCTCTGATGTTGTGTGTAACAGTAAAATAAAAACCGGCCAAGTGCGAGTCGGACTCGCGCACGAAGGGTTCCGTACCATTATCTATAAAAACGGATCGCTTTTGATGGGACTTTCACTGGCACTGGCACTGGGATGTTTACAGTCTTTAGCAAGGTCAAAGGTGAGCTCAAAGGAGCTTAGGAAAAACAAAGAGTTCCCGAGGGATTTTTAGAAACCTACATCCAGGCGGACGAAGTCGCGGGCGTCCTCAAGTATTAAATAGTCCTCTAGTATTAATATACTTATAATTATTAGTTTGATTTGATGGTTTTGGAGTTTAGTCTGTTAACTTACCTCGTGTTCTTCTACTTGGTCGTCTTTGGATTCCGAATTCAATGCTTCCTTTTCGATTTCTTCTTCGACCACCTGAAATTATTAAATGTTTACAATTTAGGAGGCATGAAATCGGAAGTGGAAATGGGCTTACATTTACTTCACCTTAGAGAACAGTGCAAGTTTCATCGAAATCGTTTCAATAGTTTTCAAGATATGGACACCTTTGCTTCTCCAGTTATTCTTTATTTCGGTACATTGAAGTCTAATTTATTAGTCGTCTGTAAAGGTTTACGGACGATATTTTACGTGATAACGTCGTAACAAAACATTGGCTCTCAATCGCTTGTTCCGCGCTCTCGCTTGCTTGCTTCGTGTGTGTGGCCGGCGTTCATCGATTTATAAGAAACGATAAAATAGTTTGTAAATAAAATCTTTTCAGAAGTAAGCTTTTATGTATAAGTCAAGGAAAATAAGTCGACCGGTGACCTTCAATGCGCAGAAGTCGAAAATGAGGTATCTCGGGGTGGTGAGGGGTTCGCGGGGAGGGCGTGGGGATCGATCGTAAGCACTGATTAGCTCTCGCGGATCCCTCGTAAGCGCTGATTGGCTCTCCAACCGTATTGTGTCCCGCTCACTCGCACGACGCTGCGCGCACTAGAAGGTCACCGTTCGACTTACGTGCCGCGGGTTACAAACGATACCTTCTCCAGCTGTGTGTCGGGCGGCGGTTGCGTTTTCCACATGCTGGACCACGTGCTCTTGATGGACTCAATCACTTTCTGTTTAATGTCCGCGCCCACGCGCGCCATCGTCTCCTTCAACTCTGTAACACAACCATCGTCATCATCACACTTATAAAGGCGAAAGTTTATATGTTGTGTGGGTGTGTGTGTGTGTGTTTCTTACTCTTTAACGCCGCAACTACTGAACCGATTTGGCTGAAATTTTGATTGGAGATAGATTACGCCTTTACTACTACTACTTAACACAAAGGCTACTTTTTATCCTGGAAATATCCACAGTTCCCACGGGATTCTGAAAAACCGAAATTCTCGCGGGCGATGCCGCGGGCAGAAGCTAAAATATAATTTACAAATAAAATAACTACACATACATATGGAGGAACACAATGGTCCCGTTCAGCCCTAAATAAAAAAGAATGGACGAAGAAGGTGGATGCCTTTGCCCAGCAGTGGGATGAAATATAAAATAAAAGTATAAAATAGAACACAGCCTTAATGTACAAATATAAATAGGCTTTATAAATTAACTAGATGATGCCCACGGCTTCGCCCGTGTGGATTTAGGTTTTTAAAAATCTCGTGGGAACTTTTGATTTTCCAGAACATAAAGTAGCTTATCTGTAGAAACCCGTCCCCAAAACAGAAAAATCCCGTGGGATCCCCACGATTTCGGAATACAATTCCTTACAGCATCAGGGTTGAGGAGTTGGATATGTACCTACTCGAGTTCATTCAACGATAAAGTCTTTAATTGGTACCCCCAATATCAATTTTAATAACCGGAAGTTTCTAAAACCCATTAGTTTTGGGGATTAGGTCCCCTACAGCATCAGGATTGAGGAGTTGGAATCCAAATTTTTTATAGAACAGGGTCGCAATGTTCCTGTATCAATTAAAAAAAAAATTACGCAAATCGGTTCAGAAATCTCGGAGATATCGGTGTACATAGGTAGAAAAACACAACTCCTCCTTTTTTGAAAGTCGGTTAAAAAGCCTATGTTACTCCCTGGGTAATTCTCTACTTGTATGTGAAAGTCCCGTCAAAATCGGTTCAGCCGTTCCGAAGATTAGCCCGTTCAAACAGACAGACAGACAGACAAAAATTTTAAAAACACGTGATTCGGTTATGGTAGCGTTCAAATAACCATATGAACTTAATATGAGGTAGTTATTTCGATATTACAGACAGACACTTCAATTTTATTTATTAGTATAGATAGTATAGATAAAATAAATAAATAAAACCGGACATATGAACCGGAGGTATGATTTCAATCTATGACAAGACTTGTCAAGAATATAGTAACATACCTAAATGCATCCTCTTTCTGCCCTTGTGGTGTGGAATCAAAGACGGCTTGACATCCCTCAGCTGGGGGTTTATCATCGGTTCAATTCTGTAATAACGGTAAGGTAAGTTATTAAAAGATATTCTAAAGGTAAAAAAAAACAAAAATCAAACACACCGATTTCACGAAAATTATAATAAAAAACATAATTTAGTAAAGTTTCTGAAGAAACTTAAAAGTACATAAAAAAAGTCATCAATTTCTTCAAAATGTCTCGTAAGGTAAATTCTAATAAGCTCTTTACTAGTACTTGTATTATATTATATTAGTACTTATGGAATTATACATTTTAGTGGATGTAAGTTAAAAACATAACATATGTTAAACTGATACATGTATTTTAACACAACAGGTAAGTTAAAAAATCTTGCCCATCGTAAGATTTGACAAGGAACAGGGAAATTACGGTACGTATCATATATTTTATGATAGGCAACATAAAATATAACAGGTAACTTACACAAAATTTAAAAGGTAACTTACACAAAATGTAAGCAACGTTGAGACTTACCTGTAAGCAATAGGATCGTAAGGATGGAAGATGTTGAAGAAATTCTTGCACGTGGGAAGGCAGAAGTCTCGACCTAGGGTCTGCACGCCTCGAATGCATTCGAAAATTGCTGAAAACAATTATTTTTCAACCTATACAAATAAATACAATTGAAGTACATATATACATAATGTATGTTTGTGATTTCAAAATAACTATCTTTTATTATCATATTATATTATGATTGTTTATGTTGACCACAACAAAACTGGTCAAGACTGATAATCTGATCGAAACTTTTTTTTTATTCAAGTACAAGTTAGCCCTTGACTGCAATCTCACCTGATGGTATGTGATGATGCAGTCTAAGATGGAAGCGGGCTAACTTGGAAGAGGTATGCATGCCTGGTAATGATCAGTTTCTACACGGTATCGTACCGGAACGCTAAATCGCTTGGTGGCACGGCTTTGCCGGTAGGGTGATAACCAGCCATGGCTTAAACCTCCCACCAGACCAGACCAGAGACCATTTATAAATTATAAAATCTCCAATTGCCCCTGCCGGGAATCGAACCCAGGACCTCCCACTTATAAGACCACAGCGCTCACCACTGCGCCAGGGAGGTCGTCAAATATAAAGCAGTAAACTGACAAATATAAAGCAGTAAACTGACAAATATAAAGCAGTACCACAGAATAATAACTAGTACCTAAAGGTACAGAAGCCTTACTTCGCAATGGTTTTCAAAGAAATATGTACTCAATCTGATAAACAATATGATTTAATTTAGCTCGCGTTCCAGTCGAGCACGTGTTCGTTTACGTACCTACCAAATTTTTTTTGAGGGAATATGGGCCTTAATACACTGGACTACGGTTCATAATAGGTTATACGTGGTTATACGTTTGAAAGAGCCGGGGACTCTAGGGCTATGGCAGCCTACTAGATTGACCGTTGCGTAACGGCCGCCGCCTGTAGGTATGTTTCTAATACCTACACGCGGAGTGACACAGGCCTGGCAGTACCTAGGTAGTAGCTTACCTATGGGGCTGCCCAGCGCGTAGAGCGCGTCGGGCTGGAAGCCGAGGCGCGGGTACCGCACGCTCGGCTGGCCCGTGCCCGCCGTGCCCGTCACGTACTGCTTGTCCGTACACACAGGCCGCGCTGCGTCCTATACACATTACATTCAATTCAATTCAATTGTAATCCAATTCAATTCAATCGCCAAACCGGTGGGGGATGTTGCGCTGTTGCGCAAACCTACAGAGTGCTTAGTCTAAGATCGGAGCACTCGAAAACGAACTCGAAAACTATTGATCGATTTCAGAGTAAAATAGACCTAAAATGGCTTGTATTAAGGTTTGAGTTCGCCAATACATTCAGCATTCGAACACAACGAGCGCCCCAAGCTGAAATGTTGTAAAATACATATTCGAACTATGGAATTACGACTTTAAAATACGAGTATTTGAGTTCATTTTGCTCTGAATTCACTTGTGATTCGATCAATAGTTTTCGAGTTTGTTTTCGAGTGCTCCGATCTTAGACTAAGCACACTGTCCATTAAATATAGCTTGATACCTGTGACGTTTGTCATAATGACATTTAATGTATATGTAACGACAGCTACAAGGGAGGTGAAATGATGTACACCGACTCGTGTTTGTAGTAGCATAATATTTACAGATTTAATGTAAGCTTATATAGTAAAATGTTTCAAGGAAGTTATTTCACATTTTTGTTTAATTAATTAATTAATTTATTTATTTAACAATGATATTTGAGTGAGGTAAAGTAGGTTATACAAATAATAGAATATTTTAAAAATTAAATGAATAAAATGTATCTTCTTATGGTCACGTAGCTGTTGCCATAGGGGACAGACAGACATACGCACATTAGCGGTCAAACTTATAACATCTCTCTTTTTACATCGGGGGTAAAAAACCGCATTCAATTCGGTGTAAATACCATTTTATGCGTCTTAAGATCCCTACCTCAGCTAGCAAGAGCTGATAACTTTGAAACGGCTGAACCGATTTTGATAAAACATGTCTAAGAACAATCCCTAGAAAACCTACTTTCAAATAATAAAAAAATCACATTAAAATCAGTTCACCCGTTTAGAGCTACGGTGCCACAGACAGACAGTGGTCAAACTTATAACACTCCTCTTTGCGTCGTGGATTAAAAAGTAAGTACCTTTGCTTCCTGATGACACAACAAGTCATACAGGATGACACTCCCCAGCGAGTGACCTCCCAGCGACACCCCGCCTTCGTAGTCGGGGTTCCTCTTCTTGAACAGCGCGTAGACGCGGTTCAGCTCGCGGCAGACTGTGTCTATTATCGTCTGAAAAAGTTGCTTGTCTGTAAAGTCGGTTTACGGACGACAATTTTACATGATAACGTCATAAAAACATTACAGAACACATATATAGACCGATCGTGCCTCTCTATCGCTCGTTCCGCGCTCTCGCTTGCACGCTCGGCTCGGGAACATGACAATGAGTCATGCTTTTTTTGTACGTGTAGCCGGCGTTTATCGTTATCACGTCAAAAAAAAAACAATCAAAATGATTTCTTTAATGTAAGGTAACCTGTGGCTCTAATGACAAGTCGGACTCTACTCTCCGTTCAAATCTTACTAATATTATAAGGGTGAAAGTGTGGATGGATGTTTGTTACTCAATCACGCCGCAACTACTGAACCGATTTGGCTGAAATTTTGAATGAAGGTAGATTATGCCCTGACTTAAAACATAGGCTACTTTTTATCCTGAAAAAATGCACAGTTCCCACGGGATTTTGAAAAACCCGAAATCTATAGCTACAGTAGATTACTATAGCGAACTTCCTTGATAAAGGTTGGAAAAGGGAGCGGGAACGGGAACCGGAAATCCACGATTCCCTCGGGATTTGTGCAAAACCGAAATTCACGCGGGCGAAGCCACGGGCATTCTCTAGTAAAATCATAAGACTTTAATAAGACACTTTTATTTTATTAATTTGTATAAATTAATTTCATGCATTCCTCTTACTTGTAACGGAACTCATCTGTCACGATTATTAAGGTTCTCTTCACATTTGCTAAACGAAAATTACCTGTCCCTAAATGAAACTTACCTGACAAAACACGGGGCTTGTGTAGAACAGCACATCTAGCAGAGTATCGTTTGTGAAATTCCTCAGCCGCGGTATACTGTCGAGGGTGACGGCCGCTAAGCGAGTGTCCACGCCGCTCTCGCCCGAGTGGAGACTGGAATGCCAAGATATTGGTAGCACCTGGAATGTGGCAGGATTGCATTTAAAACAAAGACATGCTAAGTTCAGTAAGTGCAGCGATAGTAGTCAGAACTGACTAATATACAGGGTTAAATAAAAAATACCAGAAAGCTCTCGACACGTAATTGTTATCATTGAAACTAACAAATTTTGTTCTACGACTTTTCAAAATTCCGCACTAATTTTTTTCATACAAAATAATTAAAACAATATGTTATTTCTCTAAAGTGACATTACTCTGTGCGCACAGAGTCGAGACTCGAGACCAAGACACGTGACGTGCGTTCGTGCGGCGTTGCCAATGTTACAGAGTAGCTACAAGGAGAGAATCTATGTAAACTATTGAATATTAAATATTTCACAAAATATCGAGTTAAAAAAAAAGTCGTAGAACAAAAGTTGTTAGTTTTAATGATAAAAATTACATGCCGAGAGCTTTCTGGTATTTTTTATTTAACCCTGTATACTTGTCAAAAATACCTTAATCTAAATTATCCTACATAACCTGATCAAACCGACCGAACTGGCCAAAAGTGACATAGGTAAACTGGTCAAAACTGACCAATATAAACTAATCAATACTGACCAATATAAAGTGGTCTAAACGGAAATGTGGCAAGAATACCCATTTACCATTACCGGCCCATTACAGGGCTGGATCTCCTCTCAACTTGAGAATGCCAAGGGGCCAACCACAGCCGCTAAGTGCGGATTGGTAGACTTCACAAGCCTTCGAGAACACCATGAAGAACACTCAGTCATGCAGCTTTCCTCACGATGTTTTTTGCACCGTTAAAACGAGTGATACTTAATTGCTTAAAACGCACATGACTCCGAAAAGTTGAGGCGCGTGCCGGGGATTAAACTCCGTCTCTAGGGAGAAGGAAGTTTAACCACTAGGCTATCACCGCTTATGATGATGATCCATCGTTGATCATTATTAAAGAAAGTTCAAATTAAATAAAATTCTAAGTTTAGTTAGTTTCAGTTAAGAGAATTTTAAAAATAAACAACCATACCTCAACTCTTCCAACCAAGCCGCTGTCATAGGAGTTCCTATAATGCGACTGCACTAGTTGTAAGCTTGTAGACCTGAAGTCGTCCACTGAAATTAAATAAGTATAGTAATGTAATAAGTATAGTAATCTCCCATAGCTTCGAAGTAATCGCGTTTTTTAACCCCCGACGCAAACGAAGGGGTGTTATAAGTTTGACCGTTAACAGTGTCTGTGTGTCTGTATATGTCATAGAGATAATAATAATAAGTAGAGTAGGCATACCTACCTTAAAAACGTGCCAAAAATACACTCACACACGCACAATCCTGTAACATAAAATGGCGCGTGTTCATTGTGATGTCTCAAGTTGTGCGTGTGTGAGTGTTCATGTATACATTTAGGGAGGCCATCTTAAGGGAAGTTGCAATAAAATTTCTGCCACGATCTGTTTTATTGTTATGTTTAAAAATGTAGTGTTGTCTCTTACACACTTATGAAAATTTTGATAAGCTTAAGCTATTTTCCGATCCACTATTTTCTATAGGACATTATGCCAAGTCCTCTTCTATAGGTTCATGGTATATGTACAGTAGCGCTGAAATGGGTGAACCGATTTGAATGCGGTTTTTTTTGCTTTTGCTTTTAGTTCGTTCTCGGAATAGTCACAGAATATTTAATCTTAGAATTTTAATGGCACAACAGACTCACACCACCCAGATATTTAAATAATAAGCGACACTTAATTCGACGCAATAAAGTGCAGTAAAGCTGGCACAACGACTAAAATTTATATTGACCTACAAAGCACCTCTCTTTATATCGCATAATCTTTTATCACATCTGACGCGCTAGGAATTTGCGATGATTACACAGCTAATTGTAACACGCCTGACTGACACAGTCGAGTGAATTGGATTCTAAACCTTATAAAACAAAACTATTGTCATAACTTACTTGTCGCCTTAACGATACTTATCTGTTACCTCCATAAATAAAAATATAAATAACTATAAGCGACAGGTAAGCTTCGTTAAATCGACAGGTAAATTTGGTTTAATCGACAGGTAAGTTTCGTTTAATTATTATTATTATTATTATTTGTAATAAGACTAGCAGCTTTCGCTGATACGCCTATATCAGATGTGCTCCGAGTTCTTTCTATATTTGTCTAATTGGTTTTTAAATTTGTTTAATGAGCTTGATTTCACTATGTCCTCAGGTAATTTGTTCCACATTGGTAAAACTCTGTTAGGTAGAAAGTGCTTTAACGGATTTGATGATGAATATTGATATTGTAGCTTGAGATTATGTCCTCGCAGCGCAGGGTTGCTCTTTTTTATCAAAAATATTTTCTCAAAATTTGGGACGTTGTAATAATAGTTCAGTATTTTGTAAGTCTCTATGAGATCGCCACGTTCTCGCCTTCTTTTGAGGGAAGTGAGTCCAAGTTTTATTAGTCTTTCCTCATATGGAAGGTTTTTCAGCTCTCTTGGCAATTTAGTGGCTCGTCTCTGTACTCTTTCCAACATTTCTATGTCCTTTACAAAATATGGATTCCAGACTTGGTATGCATACTCCAACACAGGTCTGATATATGTCTTGTATATTTTTAAGAAGGTGTTTTTGGTGATGTTGAAGAATGCTTTTCTAATTAGATACATAATAGAGTTGGCTTTTTTTACAACAGCCACAATATGTGCTTCCCATTTCAGGTCGCTGCTTATGATCACTCCCAAGTCTCTTTGGTTATCCACCACCTTGAGTTGTTTATTATCTAAGAAATATGGTACTCGAGGGTTCTTTTTGCCAATATGTAAAACAGTACACTTGTTAACATTCAGTGAGAGTAACCATTCCCTTGTCCAATGTTCAATGGCATTTAAATTTTGCTGTATATTATTCTGTTGATGTATTGGATTCCCGAAGAATTTCGTGTCATCGGCGAATAAGGAGAATGGGAGGCTTATAACATTTTGCAAGTCAGTTAAGAATAATGTGAATAATATAGGCCCGAGAACAGAGCCTTGCGGCACACCGCTGTGTACAGGCCGTATACTTGACACTTCATCGCCAACCCTCACACGGAATTTTCTTTCAGTTAGGAAGTTGCTTATCCAGGCTAGCAAGTTTCCTCGTATGCCAATGTGTTCTAATTTATAGAGTAGTCGACGTATTGGCACCCTGTCAAATGCTTTTTCGTAGTCTAGATAGATAATATCAGTTGGTTGGTGTTTGTTCCAATTTAATATCCATTCTCTGAGACAGCTGAGTAGGTTAGTATTGGTTGATCGCTTTTGTGTAAAGCCATGTTGCTCTGGAATGATTATGTTTTCTTTGATTATGAATTCTCTTAAGCTGTCAGCTATAATTTTCTCCATAGTTTTGCACAAAATACTTGTTAAGCTGATAGGTCTGTAGTTCCCAGCGTCTAGCTTATTTCCTTTTTTGAAAATAGGTGTAACTACTGCTTCTTTCCAATCTTTTGGAAGCTTTCCCGTTGCAAAAGAAATTTTCATCAGTAGAGTTGCTTGCTTAGTGACTGCATTACACTTTTGGAGCAAAATAGCAGGAATATTGTCTGGACCGCTTGCAGTCGACTCATCAAAGGTTCTAATAGCTTTAAGAACTTTTTCCGGTGTAAATGTAATATTGTCTAGTGACACCTGTACTCTTTGAGTGCTCATGTTTGGTAAAGGCCCAGATGGCTCACACACATATGCATGTTCAAATTGATCGGCAAAAATTTCAGCTACATCTACTGAATTAGTTACAACTTCATTTGTATGTGGATTCATAAGGGCTGGCGGTATGTTAACTCTTGTTGATATTTGTTTCCTGACATATGCATAAAAAGCCTTTTCACCACTATGAACAATATTAGTTTCGAAATTAATTCTATTTAGACGCGACAGTTTTACTACTTTATTGTTTATTGCACGATATTTTCTATAAGAATCTTCATCTCGGTCAAGTTGATATATATTCCAAAGCTTCTTTTTCTTATCTGTAAGTTCACATATCTCTTTGGTAATCCAGGGTTTAGTTTTACTGTAATTTTTGCGACATTTTATTTTCGGTATAAAGTTATCGATAGCAATATCAATATTTGCTTTGAACATCTTCCACATATCCTCAATAGAGTCCTTCTCCGGTAAGTCAGACATGAGTAAGTGCTTGTTTATTGAATCATAATCACCATACTTAAAAGCTCGTTTTTTACATGTGGATTTATTACTAGCTTGGTTTAATAGTTGTATAGTAGCCATTAAGACTAAGTGATCACTTTTACCTATTGGAGGATAGTAATTAATTTCACTAATTAATGACTCATCATTACAAATAACAAGATCTAAAAGTGACTCTTGACTGTTCCGTTTTCTAGTATTTTTTGTCACCATTTGCACCAGGTTGTTATCTGTGATTAATTCAATGAAATTTTCATGCAATTTGTTATAACCTGAAGTTTTTTCAATAGGCCACTTTATATCTGGTAAGTTAAAATCACCCACTATTAGCAGGTTTGAGTTTGAGTCTACAGCTCTTTTTATGCTGTTAAAAAGACATTCATCAGATTTTTCCATGTTGTAGTGAGTAGGTCTGTAAATGCAAGCTAGTAAGAGGTTAAAGTTTTGGTATTTAATATTAAGCCACAATGCTTCCACAGAATCCTCATGCAATGTTACATTTGGTTTAGCAATTAAGGGCTGATTGTCCAGTGTTATAAGAGTATAAATTGCGACTCCACCTCCTTTTTTATTTTTCCTATCCAATCGAAAAAGTGTATAGTTTGGTAAGTTCACTAAGCTATCTGAAATTCCTGTGTGCAAATGTGTTTCAGTAACTAGTATTATTGATGGATTAAGAGTTTTAACTTCCAGTGAGAATAAATCGAATTTAGCCATTAACGATGCCAGGTTTGTGTATAAAATTGTTAGGTTAGTTATAGGTGACTTTGCTAGTTTTTTGTAGTTTTTATGATTTTCGGTTGTTTGTTAATATACTTAATAGTAAGATCTTTCTCTCCATTATTAGTTCTATCTGCTAACTCAGATCTCAGCTTCTTTAATTGTTCTCGTTGATAAGGGGTCATATCCGATTTAACAGAGATTGATGAAGGCAGTTTATTTTTATTCTTCAAGATTTTGACAGCATTATGTTTGTTGCGGAGTATGACTTTTATCGGCCTGGGCTTGTTAGCAGTGGGCTTTCCAAGACGGATGGTTGTTATCAGATCTGATTCATGTATCGGGACTTGAGCAAATGCTTCCAAAACTCCGACACTTTAATCGACAGGTAAGTTTCGTTTAATCAACAGGTAAGTTCAGTTCAATAGACAGGTAAGTTTCGTAAAATCGACAGGTAAGTTCCGTTAAAATTATGATGCGTGATCAAATAAACTCACCGACTTCCTCCACGGAGCGGAAGCGCATGTCGCACGCGGAGCCCACGCCGTGGCACATCAGCAGCAGGTGGTCTATACTGGAGGGCTCCGTGTCCTCTATCTCCGACTCGACGCACCCGCGGACCACGCGCTGGCGCATCGACTGCTGGAAAATATTGTTACATGTCAAAGACTAAAAAAAAAACACTACCCTCCTTCCGGGACCGTCGGCGAAAAAAAGATGTGTGTACTTATATACACGCGTAGTAAGTTATACTTCGTTGCATGCAAATAATTGATTACAATCAGACACTAGATGGCGCGACATACGGCCGTGCGAAGTTCGGCCGGGTTGCGAAGCGTCTGACACTCGATAGGTTAGCGAGCAACTTCAGCATGTCGTGTTTTATGTCACCCTGTGCGCGCATCATAAAAGTTCACTCTCATCATTTTTTTCATAACGTGTCTAAAGAAGTATAACTTCAAAAAAGTTAATAAAATCCAATCAGGCTTATTGGTTGCGAACCTCTGCAAGGAGATGATACTATAGTCGGAATTTTAATTCGATGCATTAAACTGACGCTTCATGGGTTGCTACTGTTTGACGAAAAAAAAACGGATGTGATAAAAGTGAGTGATGCGAATGATTCACATCATCACAACATTAATTATATTATTTTATCTTTATTTACTACAATACAAGATAGAGGAAATAGTAGATAATGTTAGATATATACCTGCAATAACTTCCTCATTATGTAATTTTAAAATTTTATGAAATTGTAGCCTGTAAAACGTTAAATATTGTATGCCTGTTAAAGGTAGATTGTTCCTACTAAATACATTTTGAAGCGTCAGTTTACTGCATCGAATTTAAAGTCGAAACAGAGGAGAAGACCAAACAGTATCGTAGGACTAACAATTTTCTGCTTCTGATGCCTCCACTCGCCCGCGCCGTGCACCATCAACACGAGATGGTCTATCTTCAGCGGCTGGTCTTCGGATACATTGATCTTGGGCGGGCTCCGGTACACGCTCTTACCGAATGTGAATAGCTGAGGGACGGGAGGGGATAGGGTTAGGATGGGTGAGGGTAGGGGTTGCTCTTTGGCAGGGTTTCTTAACCTGTGTTCTCTAAATAAAATCTACAACAAAATTCCTCAATTTTAGACTTGGGGTTTTAGTCGGTAAGATCGAGTCCCACGGGAGGCACGGTAGTATCTGTGGGTGGTATCCATGACGGATTTCTTCACGTAAAATAAGAGTTAAAGTTCGTAAACTAAAACCCGACTACTAATTCAGTGTCCAGAAAACGGTGTATTCATCTGAATACTAATGAGAATTCGAAAGGAAGAATGCGCGGGACAAGCAACTAGTGGCGCCATCTGTTATGCCTATATGAAACTAATTTAATATTTTAGGTTAAGCCGCAAAGGTCACTTTTCGATTTTTCTCATATATAAAATGTAGCCTATGTCACCCGGACTATAACAACGAATAAATTGACACCTCATTCATCAACATCAGCCCAATAGTTTAGGCGCTACGGTGGAACACACAGAAACTGATACAAAAATTGCATACAAACATACATACATACATACATACATACATAGTAGTAGTCTATGTTACCGAATATTGGTAAAAAAAAATGAAATCTTGTTTCTGGATTTTGGGAGACTCCCACAATAGGGATGGGAGCGGGAAGGGGTGTTAAGATTGTATCAAGAAAAAAAAAATTTAAACTCAAATCGACTCAGATGAAGTCAGCTGGTCAATCTAAGCTGCAGTGGCACAGGGCTCGCGATGGTGGTAAGTAAAGCTGAACGTCTCACCGGCGTGGCGATGACGCCGATATATCACAAAGCTGCAGTGGTACAGGACAGACAAGGACGGTGGAAAGTAAAGCTGAGCGTCTCACCGGCGTGGCGATGACGCCGATATATCATAAAGCTGCAGTGGCACAGGACAGACAAGGGCGGTGGAAAGTAAAGCTGAGCGTCTCACCGGCGTGGCGGTGAAGCCGTCGGTGGAGGCCTGCAGGAAGTGCACCATGACTGAAGGCCCGTGCATCACCACCATCTCGTCGTTCGGCAGCATCAGGCGCCGGTGCCACTCGCCCGTCGTCACGCTGTGCCGGTACATGTCCTGAACAAAACAAATATAGTGGGTGCTTAACAACTGCCTCGTTGGTCTAGTGCAGTAGTTCCCAAAGTGGTCCAGGTGGACCCCCAAGGGTCCACGGGAGACTCGACGGGGGTCTACGTTGGCGTGACAAAAAAATGGGGGTTCACAAGTTGTAAGCGGGGGTCCACGAAAATTTATCTACTTTCGATAGTGAAGACCTAAAATGTTGACTTGACTTCATCTACTTAACAATGTAGGAAGATAATATTTTAAGAAGCTTAGCGACTGTTACTTGTAAAAACTTGCATATTCCATATTCAGTACCTACTTAACTTTACTTTACAGAACTTTACTTTTTTGACGTCCACTCACAGCACAATCAATTAACCAATCAATTCTCACTTTTTTCAAAAATTATTGATTCGTGGTTGGAACTCAGCCGCAATGCAAATTTCCATAATAAGATCTAACCTTCACATTTTTTGTCGAGTTTTGGGAATAGGGTAGAAATGTAGCTACAGGGGGTCCACCGGAACTAGCTAAATTTTGAAAGTGGTCTATGAGGAAAAAAAGTTTGGGAACCCCTGGTCTAGTGGTTAGCATATTCGACTGCAGATCACGAGGTCCCGGGTTCGACTCCCGGGTCAGGCAAATTACTGTTAGGTATTGGGTTCGGAAATTCTCAGTGCCAGCCCGGAGTCGGTAGTTGGTGGTGTTTTACCCCCGTGCCTCGGAGAGCACGTTAAGCAGTCGGTCCTGTTTATTATCACTATCATTTGACAATAGTCATTAAATCCCACCAAACCGCATTGCCTTAGCTCTTAATTCGTCTCTCCTATAAAGAGAGGAGGCCTGTGTCCAGCAGTGGGACGTAAAAAGGCTGTAGTGGCGGTGCTTAAGAAAAATAACGAGTTGACTATATCTTTCTCGTTCCCTCGAGCTCGACTTTACCCGAGCGAGCGTTACATAGCCGAGCGTGACGGCTCAGTACGATTCAATACTCACAAAATAAAGTCAGCATTGTAGCTTATTATTTACTAGTGGACCCGGCAGACTTCGTCCTGCCCGGTGACACACCGACGTCAGCGACACCTACTGTGACCCAGTAGGTTACCTGTACCTACCCGGTAATTGTGTTTTCGAACCATCCAGGAACCCATTGAAATATACATACATAATTTCATACAAATCGTTCCTGCCGTTTAGGAGTTAGGTGAAAACACACGTACAGAAGAATTATAATTATAGGTACGGCTAAGAGGGTGAGAGAGTTTACCGTACCGACGGGATGAACATTAAATATTTGACAGTTGCCAAATGCCAAACCAATGAACATTTTGTATGAGAAAATGTTTTTTCTTTTATTTTATTTTTTCGTCAATTTTCCAATGTTTTTAATAGTTATTCAGCTATTCGGGACGGAGACAAATACAACAAATCAATAACCATGAAAATCGCTTCATCCATTCTCGAGTTATAAGTGTTCGAAATAACACGACTTTGTTTTATATATAAGAAGATATATTTTATTTAGAACCATAGAAGATAATGTGACAGCGTCACAATCGTCGGCAATCGTGGCGATCGGCGACTTGTCGGTGTTCGGGCACGCGTCAAAGGGCATTCGCGCCGCCCAATGAACGATCACGGACGACCGTGCGGATGCTTGCACGATGGCCGTAACGATTGCCGGCGACTTTATCTGCGATAGCATCGGCAATGGTGAAGAGTAGACATAACAGTTGTATAACCCGCAGCACGTAAGTCGACTGGTGAACATCAAGTGCGCGCAGCATCGTACGAGTGAGCGGGACACAGTACGATTGGAGAGCCAATCAGCGCTCACGAGGGATCCGCGAGAGCTAATCAGTGCTTACGAACGATCCCCACGCCCTCCCCGCGACCCCCTCACACCCCGAGATACCTCATTTTCGACTTCTGCGCATTGAAGGTCACCGCTCGACTTATATTACGCGGGTTGTACGCACCTCGAGTTTTTCGGCTATGGTCTCCGTGTACGGGACATACCGAGGCACGGCCGTGCTCTTGTAGAACCAACTGCATCTGTAACATTTGATATTCATTATTTATAATTGCACTAGCGCATCCGGCAGACGTCGTCCTGCCCGGTGAAACACCGACATCAGCGCCACCTACCGAGACCCGGTAAGTTACCAGTACCTACCCGGTAATTGTGTTTTCAAACCTTCCAGGAACCCATTGAAGACACAAACTTTTATCCCCCATTTAACCCACTTGAGGGTAGTTTTCCAAATTTCCTTAAACACGTTACTCTTTATTTTCAACCGAAAACCTAAGTACCAATTTTTATGGACATAACTTGAACTTAGTACAGTGACGACACATTCATCTATAATAATATAAAGAGGCTTGTCCTTACTGACTGACTGATCATCAACGCACAGCCTAAACCACTGAAGCTAGAAACTTGAAATTTTTACAGAAGCTTCCTTTTAGTAGACTTTTAGCTTCCTTTTAGTAAGAAAGGATTATTGCGAATTCCACCCCTAAGGGGGTTAAATGGGGGATGAAAGTTTGCATGAAAGTCCGTCATTTTTCAAGTTATATCCATGAAAATTGGTATTTAGATTTTCGGTAAAAATAAAAAATTACGTGTTTAAGGAATTTTGGAAAAACTACCCCCTAGTAGGTTAAATGGGGGATGAAAGTTTGTATGAAAGTCCGTCATTTTTAAAGTTATATCAATGAAAATCGGTATGTGTATTGTCGGTTAAAAATAAAGAATTACGTGTTTCAGGAATTTTGAAAATTCCATCCCCAAGTGACATTTATAAGAGTCCAAGCGGACGAAGTCGCTGGCATCAGCTAGTTATATATGTATATAGTATACGGGCGGTACATTAAAATATGCGAGTCACCTCATGACGTTGGTAGGTTTGTCCGTCCAGTACACAGCGCTCCGGGTGCGTCGCATCACGTTCACGTCGTATCTGCCGCCGTCCGTCGCCACCACGGTGTCTTCCTTCAGGTCCGCTGTAAAACCACGTGGAGTTTCATCAAAACGACCACGCTCTCCTGATACAACTTGCACAGGAGATATTACAGTGCTATAAGGGCGTCGCTTTCGGAAACGAAGACAGGTAATAGTTGTGATCACTCACTGATAAGATACCACAAAAAACGCGAGGAAAATAATAGGGTGACACGAAAAATGACACATACTTTAAGTATGTGTCATTTTTTCGTGTCACCCTGTGCGCGCGTATCATAAAACTTCACTCTCATCATTTTTAGGGTTCCGTACCCAAAGGGTAAAACGGGACCCTATTACTAAGACTCCGTTGTCAATCTGTCTGTCTGTCCGTCTGCCACATCTCTGTATCTCATAAACGCTGTATCCCATAAACCGTGATAGTTGAAATTTTCACAGATGATGTATTTCTGTTGCCGCTATAACAAATACCAAAAAACAGAATAAAATAAATATTTAAGGGGGCTCGCATACAACAAACGCGATTTTTTTGCCGTTTATGGTACGGAATGTTTAATGATACGGAACCCTTCGTGCGCGAGTCCGACTCGCACCTGGCCGTTTTTTTTTCATAACGCACCTATAGAAGTAGGTATAATATAAAAAAAAAAACTAGTCTAAGGAACCGTTCAGATAAACCGGCACGGAGAGCATTTTTTTTTTCACACAAACCGGCCGTTCAAATATGCTCTGCTCTCCGCGCCGCCGGTCTGTGTGAACGGACACGCGGATGCGTTCGGAGCCGCTCTTGAGTCTTGGGCCGGATTGTACTCAGAGCAATTCGGCCTACGGTCGGCTGCGCGAGCATGAAAGAGCACGCGAACGGAGCCGGTCGGATGCTCGAGCGCGAAAGAGCACGAGCATGGAGCAGCCGACCGGCTCGACGAGCAACCGAGCGGCTGCTCTTAATATTTCACACCGAGAGTATGGGAAGCATCCTCGAGCATTCTCTTATCATAAAAGAGATAAAATGCAAAAATAAAGCTTATTTCATTGTCCTAAGATTCTATTTTAAATGCGATTAAAATTTGCTCTGCTCTCCGCGCCGGTCTATCTGAAAGGTCCCTTACGGCTGTTGTAAGCGTCCTCTAAGGCCTTGGAGTCGCCCGCTGAGAATCCGCGCCACATGGACTTATCCTCGAGTTCGATTTGGTAGAACCAGTGGTACTTCACAGGCGCGTAGTCGGAGCACGTGCGTTGCTGGAAAACAGAACATGTATAGAAATAGAATAGAATAGATTAAAAAAAAAATTCGGGCAAATAAACTTTTACTTTTGTATCGTCAATTGAATCTACCACTGGTTCGGAATGCCGTTCCAACCGAGAACAACCAGTAAGAAACTCGGCAGTTGCTCTTTTTTTTTTAAATAATAATAATTTTCATTGTCTTGTCTTCATCATTTTTAAAATCGTCAATAATTATTGACGATTGATCATTGTAGTGTTATGCCGAGTCTGTACACCTCGACAACGCTATAGTCTGATTTTTAATTCGGTGGAATTCTGACAGTTGTCATTTAAAAATAGAATGAGTTACTTGTATGAAAAACACGGTTACCACCTGAAGTTCGATTTTACCCCAAACTAAAGTATCTGAAGTTTCGTCAAGCATATTATGTCATATCTATCTGTATATCATATCTATCTTGTATTTGTACAAGAGACAATTGATTTTTATTTATATGCAAGTTTTTAATTAATTCTCTTTTTGTGGCAACTGGTTCATCTCTGGTAACATTAGGAAACGTCAGAATTCCACGGAATTAAAGATCAGAGTACCTACGAAAATCGAAAAACTTATGAGACTGAAATGGACCTCTTACTTTAAAGTCGTAGATTCATACTTGCAATTTTTATTGTGCAAAATTTCTACTTGGGGCGTTGCTGGCTGTAGACGAATGGCTGTATGTATTGGCAAATTCAAACCTTTAAACAAGCCAGTTTAGGTCCATTTCACACAAAACGTATGTTAGACAATGTTGCCCAAATAATGTGATTTCAGCCTTTTAAGATTTAAAAACATTGTATGAAATGGCAAATACCTCTGTCACAGAAACGATCTTGTCACTACTGTCATCTTGGAACGTTTGGTCTAAGAAGTTGACGCTCATTGATTTTTTTGTGACACTATCCTTTCCCTGAGCCATGTTGCTGTCTCCCTCCTTCCTTGTATCGGCGTTTTTGTCCATCGCTCTCCTTACATTAAAATTATCAAAATCTACACTGTTCACGTCTAATTTTATAAACTTTTTGGTCGTGTCACAGCAATATTTACATTGGTTTATAATATCTTTAAAATTTAAGCTATCATCGTCGCCTAGTTGATTGTTTTTATGCTCTTTAGTATAATTTTTATTCGTGTATTCCACGAGTGTTTTTTCACCTAAATGTGCGGACACTTTTGGTTCACCTATATTATTTTCTTTAGCGTGTTCAACATCATATTTAACGGTAAAGTAGTTAACAGTTTTGACTACATCTTCATTTGGGGTAAAATTTTTATATGATGTCAAATCGTGCACTAAATTCATATTCGTTACATTTATTTGTGGAATGTTTGTATTTTTATTATTCGCGTCGACAATCGATGAATTTGTTTTAGTATTCAAAGATGTAGTTTCGAAGAAACTTTTGACGTTATTTTGTATTGAATCGAAAGTGTCATTTTTAGGTTTGTGCCTGTAATGATCTTGAGACTGACTTAACTCAAAAAAAGACTTCGTGTGATCAGGTTTGGGTGGACTTGCAAAATAGCTGGATAATCTACTAAAGTTATTATAGACGTCTGAGTCATCTGTGCTTTCTGCGTTTGAAGAAAAGAAGTTGATGGGATCCGGTAGCGATTGCGACTTAGGTTCTTCAACTTTTTGTGGTTCCTTTTCAGTCGATGAAGTATCTGGTTTATTTTGTTCACATGTCTCTTTTTTAGGTTCAACAAAACTGGACAATTCAGATTCAGGTAAAGCAGGAGATGATGAATCCTCTACTATCTTCTCGATCATAGTTTTAACTTCTGCGTCAGAAATGTTCAGACTTTCTACAGGGCTTTGTGAATATGTCAGATGTGCTAAGCTCCGTGTTTGGGTTGAGGTATCAGGTACATAAGTTAAATTTGGATTGTTTATCGTCAACGTGACAGTGGTAGGAGTGTTGGTGGATGTATCCGGAATGAATGTATTATTTTCATCCAATGCAGGAATGACCCTCGAAGCTGCGATATCACTAAGCCGTCTTTTATATTCATCTTCAAAACCGGGTGGAATACACATTGAAGCGTTAACGGTAAAAGAACTCAAAGTGGGCGGAAATGACAATGAATTCCTATAATGATTCTCAACAGCATAGTTGCCTGTGTCGAAATACGAAGCTATCGTAAGCGCTGGACTTGTAGACGTTGGTAATTCAAATGGTAAAGAATCTTCCTTTGATCCAAATAGAAGTTCGCAAGTTTCTGGATTAGTTTCCATTTTTTTATATCTCTCCACTCTATTAGTGAAGGTATCTGCATCTGGTATTGGATCATCGGAACTTCTTTCTCGTTCCTTATATTCTATTTTATCATCATCAGTTTCGGACGGTTCTATCACAAAGTCTTCGTAAATAGGAAAATCTTTTTTAGCATCTTGTTCAATAGAATGCACGTCTAAACCACTTTCATCTGACTTTGTATCCTCTTCGGGTGGTGCAGTAGGTATATTTATAGGCGGTGGTAAAATTAAAGCATCTTCTTGAGGAAATCTATATTCAGCTTTTATTTCATCACTAGCATTAGTCGGTATATTTTCAAATATCAAAGTTTTGTCTTGACTGAATCCTGGATGACTGGATAGAATCACTAGTTGATGATGTTCTTGTAGGACTTTCGACAAATGAGTTTCATTAATTGACCATCCGTAATTTATATTTGTACTGACACTAATATCATCAATTAATTCTACGGGGGGCGGTAGTTTCATGGTTTCTATGATACCTTCTGTAATATGAGATATTTCAGACTTATCAGTCATCAAAGTACTACCAACAAACGCATATTCAACAGGGTTCGCTAATTGTATGGGAGCTGTAATGTTTTCGATTAATTGCGTGGTTAAATCATCTGCATCTTTCTCTTCGGGCTTATTAACTTCCCTACATGTTTCACAAATGTTCAACTCGGAAACTTGCTCATTGACGAAATCCTCTTTAAAATCTATGGTATCACTTTTCTCAAAACTATCTGAAACTGAAGACTTATGTTTTAGAATATTTTCATTATTTTCCGTTAGAGCCACATTTTCCATCTTTTCTTCTATATTTTTTATATCTTTGTATGATGCACAGTCAGCCATTGTACTTATTTTACAAAAATTTAAAAGGGTATTTTCAGGTTGACTGAGATTTAAAGCTTTACTTCCGGCATCAATTTGGTTTTCAAAATTGGAAGAAGCATTTTGGTCATTGGTATTAACATCTAAATACTGTGGTGGCACTAAATCCTCGGATACGTCTTTTAATACTGGCAATATAACAGTTGTTAAAAGTTCTTTTGATGTATCAACATCAGCTGTGCTTTGTGTGTTAAAAATATTCTGCGAACCCTTATTACTCGAGATAGCATTGTTATCACTAAAATTCAACACAGGATTAGTAGATTTTTGTAATAATTCAAAACCAATACCAGTTTTGTTTGTAATCAAAGCTTCTTTGGATTGCTGTCTATTAAAAAAGTCTTTTGCGGAAATGTTTGAAACTACTAGAGATGTTTCCCGAGGTAATTTTTGAACCAAACTTGAAGTAGTTTTCAGTTCTCCTAGGTCAAAAGCATTTGTAAATGGATCATCAAAACACGATTGTTGTTCCTGTTTAAAATCTCTCTCAAAGAAACTTTTTGAAGAAGTGTCGCCAGTATTTTGAGATATTTCAGATTTCTTTTTATTTCCTGATAAATCACTAATTTGCTCAGTGTTATCTTTGAACCTAATATCTGATAATTCTTGATTCCTGTTAAGTTCCTGATGAACCAAGGCATCAAGAGGTAAGGGATCGGTTATTTTTGAAATATTAACTACGTTTTCATTTTCTTTTTCTAAAGCAGTGTTTCTTATATGAGTAAATAATGCAGTATCTGTACACAACTTTTCTGCCTCAATAAATGGTTTCGTTTCATTTCGATGTCTTCCTTGCGTAGCAGATCGTATTGCATAATCAGAGTATGCGTTTGGTTCCCCATATTCATCACTCCATCTCGGATAAGGATAATTTTGTAATTGATTAATATATTCCTGCATTTTATGATCCTCTGGCTGTATGGCTGGTTGGGAGTAATCAGTACTATAATTATAGAAAGTAGGGTTTTTTTGTGCATGAACATCATGAACGAAAACTCCTAAATTAGGACTTTCTAATTGTGGAAATTTTTGATGATTTCCAATAGATAAATTATTATCATCTTGTGATAAACTTTCATGCTTCTTTTCTTCACATTTTGTATTATTGTATGTGGGATCAAAGAAAGTAGTAACCGTATTCTGGATCTTATTAATATCTATGGAACTAAGTTTAGATTTTAACGATCCAATTATTCCGAAACCTTTCGACTCTTGTAGTGTATCCTCATATTTATCGGTTGTTGGCCTACTCAAGTCAAAAGCTGTATTAAAATCGTTATAGACTACCGGTTTACGTTCTTGTGGTTCATTTACATCAAACGTTGCGTAGGAAGTCGCTGCAGCTTGGTACGAAGTCGCTGCAGCTTTATTTAAATCAAAAGGTGGTGCAATTTCACACGCACTAGATGAACTATATTCTGTTGCTAACGTCTGGGTTATTGGTTGCACATTCTGGTCTGGTGTAAGAATAGCACCTTGAAACAAACTTGGTCCTGTTGGTGGTTTAGGTAAATCAATTTGTCGTGAAACAATATTCGCACAGGGCAAACTGTAATCTGTTGCTGAGTTGTTCATAAAGGATTGCACATTTTGTTCAGGAGTAAAAACAGCACCTTGAAATGAACTGGGTCCAGTTGGATTCATTACTGGTTTTACATTGTTACTTATGTTTCCCACTCCTTCGATGGGACCGGAATAATACTGCGGCTTTTTCTTTGTCAATCTATAATTAAGATTTCCTGTCATTTTTGGTGGCTCTGGTATATCTTTTGGGGGTTCAGGTAGAGCGCTTGTCATAAATAGCGGAAATTGCTTATTCGCAGCATCTTGATTGTTTTGTGTCTCTTCCTTAGGTTTAGAAACTTGGTTTAGTGTAGCAGGATTAAAGAACATAGGTGGTGCAATATTTGCTTGCTCAGTATTGAGTGGTACAGAGATATCTGTAGTTTGAAGATAGCGTTCGGTTGAGGACTTTTGTTCCGATTTTATAACAGTATCAGAAGAAAAAGATGGTCTTGTTGGTTGAATTGTTTTTGGTCGTTGTGATGAAAATAATATTTCTGTGGAAGATGCTTCTTTAGCAATAGGAGGAACAGATGTAGCAAGTGGCCACGATGATGACCCTTTAGAATTAAGAGATTCACACGCAGGTAATACTGGTAGCATTGTATTACTTGAAGACACCACAGGTGCTGAACTATTAGATGAATTAAGTGGTTGATTAAAAGAATGTAACGGTATTTGAATTAATGGCTGCTGATTATTTGCGGAGAACGTTTGTGCCTGTAAATTTATTTGTGTTTGTTTACTATTTTCCGATTTGTCTGTGGTTAGACATTGTCCCATATTTGTATTATTGGAAGTATATTCAAATAAGGAAAAATTTGGCTGCGTATGAGTTTCTGGTTCAATAGGTGTTGTCGGAATGAAGATATTTTCTTGTGGTACCATAGTTAGTTTAGGTTGAGGTTTGATTATTGGTTGATTAGCAGATATGCGCCGTGCGACTGACGGTGGTAGAACTGACTTTCCCATAGTTTTTTGGCTGTCTCTCCGTGGTATATTAGAGAACATGGGTGGTGGAGGAATCACTGTACTCGATCCTTGAGGTGTTAACGGCATAAATTCAGTTGCTGGATTATGAATATAAGTTTGCGATGGTTCTTGACGATTTTGGTTTATCGCAATAGTGTTTGGTTTCATTTGACTAGATAAACCAGAAGTACTTTCAGTCGGTATTTTCATTGGAGTTCCAAAGTCAATTATACTTTCACTATGTAAACTAGAATGGACTTCTACTGCTTTTTCTGTGGGTTTATCTACCGCGGCTGCTGGATTAAATAAATAAGATCTATCTTTAGTTGCTCCGTTTTCTGTATTTGTGTTACTCGTTTTGTCAAATATTTTCGCATCAAATCTTGTTTGACATGTCGGTTTTGGTACGGAAGCTGAAGGATTAAATTGAACATTGGACGTTTCTTTACTTTCTTGAGAAGTTATTTCAGTTGATACACTACCGGGTCCTGTTTCAACTTGGCCGGTTACATTTGCATCGTATCTTTGCCCATCTGTAGATATTGGAACAAACGCTGAAGGGTCAAATAAATATTTTTTTTCTTGAGTTTTTTCAGCGCCGATCAACGTATGTTCATGTATATTTTTCGTATCACCACCATCTGTCACTAGAGAATAATTGTAATCATAACCTTTTCCTGTCTGATCTTTTATAGATGATTTTGCATCGAATCCTAAAGGTGCATTTTCAAATTTACTATGATCTGTCGCTACACTTGTTACATCAACATCGGGTATGAAATACGAAGGTGCATTTTGACTAATGGATCCCGGATTAAATGTCTGTATATTGTGTTGATGATCTCCGGAACTCAGTCCTGGTACTTGTGCGTATACTTTCTTTTTTGTGGCTATCCTGAAGTTTGATGTGGTACCTGAAAACAAAAACAATCAAATTATAATATAAATAAGACATGATATTTATTTATTTATTTATTTATTTATGCTATTTGGTTATGCTATCCTTCAAATAATAAAGCCAATCTGTGGGCACCGTTAGTGATATATTTCTATGCATCGGTTGTGTAAATTATAAAAAAAATATTAAAAAAGAAATACATGCATTTTTATCTATTTACGACATGACCGAAAATAACCAAAAAAGCTGACTCATATAGGAAAATTTCCTTAATCTTTATATTACCAAACGCCTATATTAGGTTGCTCAAAAGAAGGCCGTGTGGTAATGACCTCTCGTGACCCCGCCGTGTTTATTTCGAAAAATCCACGTAATCATAAAATTATATTGTGCTGTTACATTGTCAAAAATTATGTTTAATACACACTTAAAATTTATTTTTTTTGTGTTCAGCGTTTTAGCACTTTTTAGGGTTTCGTTGGTGAAACGAAAGAAACCCTCACACGTTCGTCCAGTCCGTCAGTCCGTCTATTTGTATGTCTCAGACAATATCTTAGAGCTAATCTCATCAGACAAGACAATTTTTTTAAAAACGTTACATGATTCTTGTGTTTAGTTCACGTTAAGAATTTTTATAACTAGCATGTCTACGGAACCCTCAATATGAGTTTTCTAGCACGCACTTGACCAATATTCATGAAAATTCATGGTAAATAATTAATTGATAAGTCGAAATATAAACATTACATCTCTACTTATAGCAGGTTTTACTGTTATGAGATAATAAACTTAATTTGTATTGTATTCAAAGTTTAACAGGGCATTTCCGCCAACGACAAAAAATCATGTAACAATTAGCTAGCAGCCAAAATACTCATTATCTTTGTGACTTTTAAATTTAATAATGTTATAAAATCCATTCTCTACATCGTCTGTTAGTAACAGTAGTCTATCTGTTATAGATATTAAACAACAACAAAAATTATACCTTAGTCGACGCAAATTCTAGTGTAACAAACTACGTTTTCTACATTCATTACGAATTTACAAGAAAAAGAGCAAACAAATTGACTTCATACTAACATTCCTAGAATAAACGCCTTTTACTGATATCGAACCATGTCATAACATAATGCTATATGGTGTAGGTATATATTCTTTTGGTTGTAATATATGTGTATCTCGAAAATCGGTCATTACCAAATCACACACAATATTTCAATTTTCAAGTTATTTATTCACCCGCCCCCCACTTCAGTTAGAGAGATGCGAAGCTTTCGCCATCAGCACGCTGATGAATGCTGTGAGTGGCGGATGTGTTGCATAATCCGGTCTCAGGATGTATTCTTTTGCGAAACTATAAAAAATGTCCTTACCTACATAGAGTGAAATGTACTAATAAATAAACATTTTATCCTGTTTATTATTGAATAAGATTGAATGTAATAGTACTATGAATGTCTATCCGGTGATTAGAAACTAGAAATCCTTGATTTAAGTACAAAATTATCAGAAAATGTTCAAAATGTCACTACCGGTACTGTCTTTACCGTGGTTAACCCGAAGCTACGGTAAGGACACGATAGCTACGGAAATGACTAATTGCATCACATACAAAGAGAAGCTGGCGTGAACAAGCAAATAATGTCGTCATCATTGTGAGTAGGTGTTTCCCCTTCACCCCGCCCACCTTCACAAAGCATCATTTCATACAAAAATACCATCCCCTCTTGGAGATGGTACAGCGCTCCATCTCCTCTTGCTCTGTTGCTAATAATAATTAATCTGACTGTCTCGATGGGCTTTTTATTGACGAAGGGAGAAGTAGGTATTTAAAATGCAGTGTTTGTTGCACTTAGAGATTCTATTCGTATTATTAACTCGTATTATTAATTATTCTTATGATCAAAGCATCATTTAGAGACTTCAAAAACATAAATTATTTATTACGTCGATATTTACACCCAAAAATATTAAAATGTCGAACGTGAATACGGCAGCAAATAAAGAAAGAACGACGAATAAATAAAAAGAATCGATATGAATATATAAATCTTGAAAAATATGCAGAATTACTGGAAAAAGAAAGAGAGCGTTAAAGAAAAAGAAAACAAGCAAAAAAAAACTTAAAAGCATTGCAGACATGCCAGAAAGAGAAAGGAGGTTGATAAGAAAGAAATGGAAAATTAATAAAAACTATATATTACTTGTATTATTACTTATGCATATTATGACGATTACAACTTTTGCAACTTTTTGAATCGTTATATCTCAAAAACGGTAGCTCTTACGAAAAAAGTATTAAGTCATTTTTTATAGATAATTATCTGATCTACAATTTTTGTTTGGACTAATTTTATGATAAAATTATAGTCCATTGAAATGTTACAATTTAAGGACCGAATATTGCATTTTATAGAGGACGCAATTTTATTTTTGGGACATGTGTCAATAGAAGCTTAACCTCAAGTTTGTAGGGTCGCCACCCTTGTCCCCCGGCCGCCATCTTGGAAAAAGGGGTGATAACACTTTTTTCGCGATATCTCGGAAACACAAAAAAATCGTAAAGACATAATTTGTCGCAAATTGTTTTGCCTACAAATATGTTTATAAAACTTTTAGCCCTAAATTAAAAATTAAAGAAGTTATAAGCAAAATGTGAGATTTTTTTTAATCTTTTTTGCTCTATTACTTTTTTTATACATTTTCCAAAAAAAATTACCTCAGAAAAATCATTTTTTTTAAATTTTATTCATTTAAAACGCTTTTACTGCACTCCAAAGTTAACCGGGTTCGTCAATGCTCATGAGAATCCGGAGCAAAAAAGATTTTATAATAATTTTCTTACTTTTTTCCACATAACTTCTTTAATTTTTAATTTAGGGCAAAAAGTTATATAAACATATTTGTAGGCAAAACAATTTGCTACAAATTATGTCTTTGCAAATTTTTTGTAAGACGCATAGTTTCCGAGATATCGCGAAAAAAGTGTTTTCACCCCTTTTTCCAAGATGGTGGCCAGGGGACAAGGGTGGCGACCCCACAAACTTGAGGTTAAGCTTTTATTAACCCCCACACATGTCCCAAAAATAAAATTGCGTCCTCTAAAAAAATGCAAAGCTCATGTAACATTTCATTTCCGTTTTGCTGAAAATCGCGAAAAACCCGTTTTTGCAACCTTTGACCCCGAGTAATTTTTTTCCAGGTGTCGGATCGATGAGGACTTTTCACATTTCATTTATAATATTAATTTTTGTAACCTTGGAAGTCTAAATTGACCGGGCTAAAAATAACACCTGGAGATCTGAAGGAAAATTTTAATTTAATTTATATTATTAGCACAATTTTAATTATTATTAACACAAATTGATTTAAAACTTGAGATAGATTAAGATGTCAATTATCTTCTTCTATTCTATACAATATACATACTTAATATAATAAAATCGTAGACTTGCCGTATCTGTACAAGATTTTTGCAAAATAATAACTGGGGGATGTTAGGGATAAGTAATAGAACTTAAAAAAGCAATTTTTGAAATTTTTGTTTATCTGTTTGTCTGTATGTTTGTGCGCGCATCACGCAATAACTACTGAATGGTTTGAAATGAAACTTGGCATGATTTAAGTTCATAATACGGAGTAACATATAGGATACTTTTTATTCCGAAATTCAGCACGGTTCTCTTGGGAGAGGGGATGGAAGTCAAAACGTGTACTTACTTAGCTGTAATTCTTAATGCGTGGTCCGATTTCATTCATTCTTTTTTTGTTAGACCTTTCTTTTGAGATACTTTATAGATTACCGGCTAATCTCTGAAAGGCTGGGTCGATTTTGATGGGACGTTCACTGGCGGATGTTTACATATTGATGTACCTAAACATACGCCAGTGAACTTTTAACAGTTTTTAGCAAGGTATGAGCTCAAAAGAAAAACCAAGAGTTCCCGCGGGATTTAAAAAAAACTAAATCCACGCGGACGAAATCGCGGGCATCCTCTATTTTTATAATATTTTGATTAGGTACCTACAGTAAAAATGTTGATTATATATATTATTTTGATTTTTAACCATAACATAGAGAGATTAAGTCAGATTTCAGACATCCGAGTTCCGACTGTAAAGCAGTCATTGCCGTACTTTAATGTCCTTACCGTTCCTTACGAGTTTTAATTATTTATGATGGCAATAAAAAAACCCACGATGAAAACATTTCCTTCTTCGATTTTCTATTGACTGCAGTTACTTTAATTGGATAATGTTACAGTTTTTTTTAGCGTGTCCTTACCGTGTTTTTTGTGTCCATACCATTTTTTCAACATGGAATATTTATTAAACTTCTCAAAATAATTCTTGTACACAGAAGTGAGACCTTTATAATGGTTGTGGAAATATATTAAAGCCATCCATAATCTGATATCTAAAGATTTTTTTTAATCTTTCAAATTTTGCAATTTGGCGGAAATGCCCAACAACAAAACCGACCGAGTTCGAGTCGTATTTGCGCACAAAGGGTTCCGTACCACAGCAAAAATAAATTATCGTAATAAATAACTCAATTGTGGGGTTATGCTGAGTTTGCACATTGCGACAACGTCGATCGAATTCGAGTATCGAAACACAATTACTTCAGAATGAAATGGACCTAAACTGGCTCGCTTAAAGGTTTGAGTTGGTCCATACATCTACAGCCAGCATCCGAAGCGAAAATTTTGCAAAATTGGAAGTACTGAATGTACTTAGGGACTTTGGAATAAGAGACTGTTTGGGTCCGCTTTTGCTCTGATATTTTAAAGGGCTTGGGGAAATAAATAAAATTCACAAAAAATACTACACCCATTTTAATAAAAGTAAATTAGTAAAAGCCAAAGCTATGAGATACTTACATATTACAAACAAAGAAAATATGGAGGACGCAAGGGAAAAACAAAGAGCGGGGACGTTACGATCATATTTATTGAGTCTATTTGGCATAAATTAGTGTTCTGCCAAAATAGCTTTCCGGTATTCAAAATGTAGTGGCGTTGTCGAAGTGTGCAAACTTGGCATAACCCTTTGCCCTATACTGATTAGATAACTATAAAAATTTTGGTGATCTACCTATGTACGGTGGCATCTCATTTTCCCACAGATTCACTGTTCCTTGGGCCCATAATGAGTTTGACCTATTGCCTGTAGCGGTACGAGTATAATCATTGGCTTGGTGATTATTTCATATTTGGCTAACGTTTGTTATGACTTACGCAAGAGTATAGGTTACGTGACTGATTTTTATAATGCATTATCTCGTTTTGTGGGCAATAATAGTAAAAAAAACAATAGAAAAAATTAAAAAGCAGCAGCAGCATTTTAACGTATGTATACAAGGAAGTTATAAATTCAATTCCTATTTTTATAGTACTTATTCGAAATATATTTCGTATTACGTTTCATTTGTTAGAATGGAACGATAAATTACAATTAAAAAAAAAACCCGAGTGCATAAAAGAGATACGTTTATGGCCGTTAATCTATAGAAGATTTCATTATTATCAACCCATTACCCACTACAGGGGGACTCCTATCAGAATGAGAAGGGTCGTAGTCCACCACACTGGCCAAGTGCGGATTGGTGGACTTCACACACCTTTGAGAACATCACGGAGAACTCTCAGGCGTGCAAGTTTCCTCATGATATTTTCCTTCACCGTTAAAGCGATATTTCATTGCTAAAAACGCACATAACTCCAAAAAATTGAGTTGCGTGCTAGGGATGGTACTCGGCTAATTCTAAACTGGGCTATCACCAGAAGACTATAAAGACTTTTTTAACCCCCGACGCAAAAACGACGGGGTGTTATAAGTTTGACGTGTCTGTGTGTGTGTCTGTCTGTTCCCCTGTAGTGCTCAAACGGGCGAACCGATTTGAATGCGGTTTTTTGTTTGAAAGGTAAATTAGTCGAGAGTGTTGTTAGCTATCTTTGATGAAAATTGATCCAAGATGGCCGCCGCTACAAAATGGTCGATTACATATTTTTTCACAACTCCCTTAGTATGGGTATCAAATGAAAGGGCTTGACTAGAGAATAGCACTATGCAAATCCAAGTTGGCCGCCGCCATAAAATGGCGAATGTCGGGGTTTTTTTTATTTATTTACCCGACTGGGTATATGTGTTTCACCTGTGTGTATGTATGTCCATTCCTATGTCCGCTTGTAACTAATCAACGGCTCAACGGATTTTGATAAATGATACGTCATTAAATTTGTGTTAATGACGCGAGTGTTATAGGGTACCTAAATTAAAAAAAAAATCAAAATGGCGGACTTTATGCGCTTTAATGTGCGAGCTGAAAAAAAATTTTTTCTTCAAGACCCTCGAGTGGGGTATCAAAATAAAGGGATTCAAAAGGCAAATACGAAAATGTATAAATTTATATATTTGGAAACAATTTGGAGTGATAAATCGTAGAAAATGACCGTTTCCTATGTCAGTTCGTAACTACTTAACGGCTCAACCTATTTTGATAAATTATACGTCATTAGATTTGTCTTGACGGCGCAAATGTTACTGGGTACATAAAATTCATAAAAATTCAAAATGGCGAATGTTATGCAGTTTAATGTGCGGGCTGAAAAAAATTTTTTTCTTCAAGACCCTCGAGTGGGGTATCAAAATAAAGGGCTTTAAAAGGCAAGTACGAAAATGTATACAATCTATATGTTTTAAATCAATTTGGAGTGACAAATCATGAAAAACAAAATAAATAACAACTACACTGTAAGTGGTACGGTGGTAGTTTATTAATTTTTTAGTTCGTTTTTTAGCATGGCAGTCGGGTTTTTTTAATTTTTAAATTATAGCTTGTTTTAAATTTATACTTGTTAAAGAATAGACTTAAACTTACCAGTCATAGGTGGTTCTCGGAACGGCGGAGGCGCAACACTGACCGGCGCCTCTGGCACACCCAACGGCACATTCACAGCTCTTTGCTGTACCTCGTGTTGCACCTTCGTTTCATCAGGCGTCACCTCCCTACTCTTCAAATTCAACATGTTACTGAACGAACTGAATACAGCGCTCGCCACGTGCGGCAGAACATTAGGCAGCTGCGAGAAGTTCTGCGCTATATCTGCTGTTAAGCTATTCTGTATACTTTCCGAACCTTGAACTTTATCTGGTTCAGTCGAATCATTCAAATTGATCTCTTCAAGATTCTCCTCAGCTTGTAAATTAGCATTCTGATCTGTTACGTTGCTGTTTAGCGGTGCACTTACGTATCTAGTGCCTTGCAGCCTAGCGAAATATTCGTTTACATCGAAATCGTCAGTTGATTTAAAGGAAGCTTTTGATACTGTAGTCATTTCGTTAATTTTGTCGTTTTGCGTGTTTTTATTATTATTTATAGGGTTCGCTGTGTATGTTTGTGTGTTTTGCTGCTGTGTTTGATTAGATTTTGTGTCGCCGGATGGAAAGTTTGTGATATCGTGCTCGGAGTGCCACAAGGTTCTCATTTGGCTCCCGTGTTGTTCATCTGGAACAAAGAAAGGGTATGGTTTTAGTAAATCGGTTTTGAAATGATATTTTCGAGCTCTATTATTATAATACAATTTGAATAGTTCATCTAATCAAAGTTAATTGTTTTCGCACTCACGCGATGTAAGTCGCAGTCACAGATCGCAATTCGTCACAACCGATGGACATCCACTGCTATACGGTCTCGTCAGGATTTAACGACTATTGTCACATCATAACCTGTAGGTACCTACTGCACGTGCTCTCTGCGGCACGGAGGTGAAACATCGCAACTGTCAACTCCAAGCTGGCGCTGAGAATTTCTTGCTAGAAAAACCCAATATCTAAAAATTTTTGCCCCGACCCGGGAATCGAACCCAGTACCTCGTGATCCACAGTCAAACACTCTATATAACCTCCGTCACGTAAGTCGAGCGGCGACCTTCAAGTGCGCGCAGCGTCGTACGAGTGAGCGGGACACAATACGATTGGAGAGCCAATCAGCGCTTACGAGGGATCCGCGAGAGCTAATGAGCGCTTACGAACGACGCGCGCCCTCCCCGCGACCCCCTCACACCCCCAGATACATTTTCGACTTCTGCGCATTGAAGGTCAACGCTAGACTTATTTGCCGTGACTTGTGCCATACCAACTAGTATCAATTAAGTACAACTGGCGTACAGAACTGTATGTTAGGCAACACTTAGGTACCAAACTAATTGGTAGGTGTGCATAGTGAAAATTATACTGTTTATCTAGGCTTGACTGGTCCACTTTCTCCTTAAGTGCTAGGCGAGTTCTGGTGTTGCACAGGACTAGTATGTACACATGTACCTGCGACTCCGTTTACAAAATAGTTCGAGGATTATCTATTTACTAATATAAAGAGGCTTGTCCTGACTGACTGACTGACTGACTGATCATCAACGCACAGCCTAAACCACTGAAGCTAGAAACTTGAAATTTTCATAGTAGCTTCATTTTATGACGTAAGCACACTAAAAACAAAGGATTATTGCAAATTCAACACCTAAGGGGGTTAAATAGGGGATGAAAGTTTGTATGAAAGTCCGTCATTTTTAAAAAATCCATGAAAATCGGTATTTGCACTGTCGGTTAAAAATAAAGAAATACGTGTTTCAGGGTTTTTGAAACTTCCGCCAAGTGGGAATATTTAAGGAATTTTGGAAAAACTACCCCCAAGTGGGTTACATGGGGGATGAATGTTTATATGAGATTTGTACAAATCCACGCGAGCGAAGTCGCGAGCATCAGCTAATCTACTTATATTTGTATTATAAGTGTTTAAATTAAGCGGATTGAGACTATTCTTTTTTTATTGGCTTACACTTAGAGTTGGGGAACAGCGCAAGTTTCATGTAAATAAGTTCAGTAAATTTCAAGATATGGACTAATACGTTTAACTGCAACGACTGGACTTATTTCGGTATATTAAGTCGGTTTAATTTTTCTTAGCTTATGCTTAGTCAATTGGTCATATCACACAATGTCCGGTTATCCCGGTTGAGCTGCAGCACAGGTAATCGGCATAACTTAACCTCTATCGTAGGTTAGTCGCGTCACGCCCTTCCAGTCACGCTTTAGTCGACAGCTGATGGTTTATAGTTTACAATTATTTAAGAGTTATTATTGAACTTAAAATGTTGATTTTTCCAGCTAAACCTTATGTAATAGGTACGGTTGCATAAACATCATTATCAATACTATCAATTATGGTCTAGTGGTTAGCATATTCGACTGCAGATCACGAGGTCCCGGGTTCGATTCCCGGGTCGGGCAAATAAATAATTGGGTTTTTCTGTCAAGAAATTCTCAGTGCCAGCCCGGAGTTGGTAGTCGGCGGTGTTTCACCCCCGTGCCTAGGAGAGCACGTTGAGCAGTTGGTCCCGGTCATAATGATACTAGCGGTCCGCCCCGGCTTCGCCCGTGGTACATAATATAATATAGCCTATAGCACTCAGAGATCATGTACATATCCAACGGTGAAAGAATTTTTGAAATCGGTCCAGTAGTTCCTGAGATTAGCGCGTTCAAACAAACAAACTCTTCCGCTTTATTATATTAGAATAGATTATTATGTTTATGTGTGAAATCGTTAAAGCCCGCCAACCCGCACTGGAACAACGTGCCGGGTCTAAACTCTAAATCCCTCTCTCCTATGAGAGAGGAGGCCTGTGCCCAGCAGTGGGACGTTAAAAGGCTTTAGTGATGGTGGTAAATACGGGTCTCCTCTCAGAGTGTGGCGGGTTTAGGCCGTAGTCCACCACGCCTGGCCGAGTGCGGTGCGGTACACGAACACGTCTTTCAGTTCGTTATGGAGAACTATCAGGAGTGCAGGTTTCCTCGCGATCTTTTCCTTCACAGTTAATTCTCCTGTTAATATATCTTGTTATATCTGCACACTACAATACAGCAGTTACCTAGTATCCACCTCCGTGGCAATGGCGAATGGCATTCCGAAACAATGGTAGATTCAATTGACTATTCAAAAATTTTTAAACCGAAAAGTACTTGTAAAAGTTTACTTGAATAAAAAACTTTTCTATTCTATTCTTCATGATCAGCCCATTACCGGCTCACTACAGAGCACGGGTCTCCTCTCAGAGTGAGAAGGGTTTTGGCCATAGTCTAGCACGCTGGCCAAGCGGATTGGCAGACTTCACACACCTTTGAGAACGTTATGGAGAACTCTCAGGCATGCAGGTTTCCTCACGATGTTTTCCTTCACCGTTAAAGCAAGTGATATTTAAATACTTAAAACGCACATAACTCCGAAAAGTTAAGAGGTGCCAGGTGCGTGCCCGGGATCGAACCCACGACCTCCGACTAGAAGTCGGTCGTCCTAACCACTAGGCTATCACAGCTTTTTTTATTATATTCTATTCGTGTCCAATTTAATTGTAAAATGAAGTGTAGTATTAAAGCAGTACATATTATGTATATCTAATGTAAGTAACCCATTAGCGCGCACACACTAACACGGTGGTATATAACCTTTGATGTTTTCAAATCGCCACTTGGTCACGGGCTGCGGTATTGGGGTTCCGTGGAACAATTTTCGAAGGGACGAGGAAATTTTTTTTTAATTACCCATGGGGAAAGGGGAATATTAGTCATGTTCCATCATGGCTAATAAGAATATTAGTCATGATAAATAAATAAATAAATAAATATTCACACATACACATACGGTCGTCTGTTCCTAAAGTAGGCAACTTAATGCCTGTGTTATAGGTAACAACCGACTGATATACATATTTACATATATACAATATAGATATATATAATTTTTTATTAAATATATAGTATAGTATATACATAATACATACTTATATACTAACATAAATACACCCAGACTCAGGGTGCGAATCGAACCCGCAACCCCGGAGCGGAAAGCAGGGTCACTGCCAAGTGCCAACCGCGTCAACAGGTCAGTCGATGATGATGAAAATAACTTTCCCCTTTCCCCTCTCCAATTAAGCGAAAACTTGTGCTAGGAGTGTGTACGACAATATTGTAACGGGTGGGGTTCGAACGGACGACATTACGGTTTTTGATCCGCGTCCGACGAGCGTTGCGCTATTGAGGCTATAAACATTGGCTGCATTGCTCGGAGCACAGTGTGTCGACTGTCTAAGGCTGACATGTATGGAGCATACTCTGACTTTACTCAGATTTTTGACGGACTTGAAACGAGACATAATAATAAAGTTAGAGACCTAATTCTAACCTAATTAAGGGGACCGCAATCAGAAACGAAGACGGGCATAGTAGCAATGATTACTAACAACATACCACAGAAAAAAACCTCTTTTTTAAAAAGTTCGCAATGTAATGCAATCAGCTGACGCCTAAATACCTTAAGTTGTCCTAAATGCGAAAGTGTCTGTCTGTCTGTCTGTCTACTAGCTTTTCACGGCTGAACAGTTTAATCGATTTTGAATTTTGATGTTTAATTACAGAGTTAGCTTACATCTCGGGCTACATAGCCCGGCCGGGCCGGCATACATAGGCTACATTTTATCCCGGAAAATTAAAGAGCTCTCACAGGATTCTTAAAGGTCCATCCATTTAACAAATTTATACGAAATTTGGTACAGATGTAGCTTGCGTACCGGAAATCGACATAGGCAATTTATATCCCGGAAAAGCAAATAGTCCCCACCGGATTTTAAAATAATCTAAATCCACGCGCACGAAGTCGCGGGCATCAACTAGTAATGAATATTTACGAAAAACTTATTTCGATACCTCAAGTAGCTTCGGAGATGTGGAATTCGCTCCGCGTTGGACGTACGGAACCCGTGGCTTTGACTCGGTTTCGCGCATGAGCGAGTGTGTAAGGTTAAACGCAATTTTACTATTGGATCAAGTTGATCATGTTTGAGTAGGTAATCTACGGTATTTCGAGGGTAAAGGCGACCGCACATTACGCACATTACTATTTATTGAAAACTAGCTGATGCCCCCTGGCTTCATCAAACCTATTCCAACCCCCTTAGTGGTTGAATTTTCAAAAATTTAATATATTCTCTTCTATCTTTTTTGTGGAAACTGTTATGTTTGACAGTTACGAAACCCATGAACATTTTGTATAGAAAAATGTTTTTTTTCTTTTATTTTATTTTTTCGTCAATAGCGGTTTTAGTTATAATTTAATTTAATTTACTATAATTTAATTTAGTTATAATAATATTTCGTTAGTAGCGGGTAATTACTACCCGTGCGAAACCGGGGCGGGTCGCTAGTTATAAGATAAGATTTTGCAGTCTACTACGATTAAAATATTGCAATCACGAATAAACTCTAGCTAGGCACTTGATGTATTGTTTCCCCCATTTTGATGACATCACCTGTCTTTGCAAGTTGTACCTACTTCGAGGATAAAATCACACTAGCATCAATTCGCATTTTCACGACGCAAAGGAGTGGTAATGTGTTTATCAGTCTATGTATGTACCTATATGTATACATTTTTGTTTGTTCCTTTGTGGCACTCTAGAGACCAAACACGTGGGCCGAATTTGATAAGAGGCAAGTTGTTAGATTCGCCATGTCAGCGCGAGTGTCATCGAGAACATAAAATTATGAAAAATTCAAAATGGCGGATTTTCGATGCCATAATGTGGGGTTCAAATTTTTTTTTCTTCAAATCCTATCGAGTGGGGTATCAAATTAAAAGGTTTGAAAAGGTGTTATAAAAATATTGTGATGATACGTGAAAGGGGGGAACAAATATTACGCAGTCGGGTTTTTATTTTCATACCAATATTAGGTAGGTATACTTGTTAGCAGTTTATAGTCCTAAGCTACTCCCACACTCTGATGTAGCTACAATAGTCAATACATATATGCTATAAATAACACTATTAGTCCAATCCATTTAGTTTTTTTTTTCGAAACGCGAACAAACTTCCTAATATGCGCTTGCCTTAAACGGATGTCGCAAAATGTAGCAAGACCCCTAGAAGACATATTTTTCAGTGATCTAATGAAATCATTTTTCAGTAGAAACTGTGTATCGGATTTTTCCGATACCCACCATCACCACCACTACAGCCTTTTAACGTCCCACTGCTGGGCAAAGGCCTCCTCTCTCATAAGAGAAAGGGATTTAGAGCTTAGACCCGCCACGCTGCTTGTTGGCGGGCTTTAACGACTATTGTCACATGATAATGATAATAACCGGGACCGACTGCTTAACGTGCTCTCGGAGGCACGGGGGTGAAACACCGTCAACTACCAACTTCGGGCTGGCATTGAGAATTTCTTGACAGAAAAACTGAACATCTAACAATATTTGCCCGACCCGGGAATCGAACCCGGGACCTCGTGATCAGCAGTCGAATACGCTAACCACTAGACCAACGAGGCAGTTATCCGATACACAGTTTCAGAAATCCGCTGACAAACGTACCTACATATTTTATACATCTATGAAATTTTGTATGTTTGTTTAGAAGCCCTTATAGATTATTATCATATGTGAATATTTTACACTTCCAATAATAATCTAAATCACTACATAGTATAAAACAAAGTCGCTTTCTCTGTCCCTATATTCCTATGTCCCTATATCCCTATGTCCCTATGTACATGCTTAAATCTTTAAAACTACGCAACGGATTTTGATGCGGTTTTTTTAATAGATAGAGTGATTCAAGAGGAAGGTTTATAAGTAGAAAAATTGGACCCGGTAGGCGGTGCTAATAGCGGGCAGGACGAAGTCTGCCGGGTCCGCTAGTTCTAAATAAAGAAAAGGTGACTGAGTGACTGACTGATATGTCAACGTAGAGCTCAAACCACTGGACGGATCGGGCTGAAATTCAGCATGCAGATGCAGCTAGTATGACGTACACATCCGCTTAGAAAGGATTTTTGAAAATTAAACCCCTAAGGGGATCTGGATTACATAGGGGTTGAAAATTTGTATGAGATACACAATACATAATTACACATATTATATGAATCCATGCGGACGAATTCGCGGACATCAGCTCGTATTACATACGTACTGTCGAATTGAGAACCTAATTTTTTTGAAGACGGTTAAAAAGATACAAGCGTGCCTGATAAGCCCTATTAGACATGATAGATCAGACGTGATAAAAATATGGTATAGTTGAATGTTTTGAAAACAATTTCCTCACCAAGTAATTCAATAGAAATTATCCATTGTTCATTCCGTTAGGAAACACTTTGGAGTGTCGGAAGTCTTGCGTAGGTATTACTCTGATAATATAGTTTTTCGATAACGAAAACTAGTTACGTTGTCGAAATGTGCCAACTCGGCATAAGCCTAAACTGTACCCAGTGGCGGATTAGATGTCAACTGCGCTCTAGGCAGCACCTCATCGGCAATATGTCAAGGTTTAGTTAAATTGTTTTAAGTTCTTTATTCCAGAACCTTTGGGTTTCCCTTCCTCTGTCGCCCCTAGGCATGTGCCTAGTTTGTCTAAAGGATAATCGACCACTGACTGTACCCTTAACCGCGGGCCCCATTGGGAGCGGAGCGAAGTTAGATCCGCTTAGCTCACGCCGCTGAGCGATGATCGAAATTCGAGTATCGAAACACAACGACTTCAGAGTGAAATGAACCCAAATAATCTTGTTTTAAAGTCGTAATTCAATAGTTCGAATATTTATTTTACATACAACATTTCTTCTTGGGGCGCTGGCTGTTTTCGAATGCTGAATGTATTGGCGAACTCAAACCTTAATATAAGCCGTTTTAGGTCCATTTTACTCTGAAGTCATTGTGATTCGATCAATAGTATACTATAAAGTTTTGGGGCGCTGCAAAGTGGGACTAAGCATACAGTTCACACTGCGAACGACAGAGCGAAGCGAAGTTCATGTCTAGCGACATAAGCGAGCTTTAGTATGAGTGCACATTTCGACTACATTACAGACAGAGTACAAGTGTAAATTGAAAATTTAAAAAACCCCCGACATTCGCCATTTAGTGGCGGCGGCCATCTTGAATTTGCAATAGTGTTATTCTACTAGTCAAGCCCTTTCATTTGATACCCATATCAAGGGAGTTGTGAAAAAATATATCATCCGCCATTTTGTAGCGGCGGCCATCTTGGACCGATTTTCATCAAACATAGCTAAGAACACTCTCGACTAATTCACCTTTCAAACAAAAAAAACCGCATTCAAATCGGTCCACCCGTTTGAGCGCCACAGGGGAACAGACAGACACACACACACACACACACACACACACACACACACACACACACACACACACACACACACACACACACACACACACACACAGACACGTCAAACTTATAACACCCCGTCGTTTTTGCGTCGGGGGTTAAAACACAACATACCAACGCTCGGAGCGAGGACCACAAAAGCACTGCATGCAAATTAATTCATTGAAAGACAAAAACTTGATTCGGATGGCTGTATGCAGTACGAATTGATTTATATTATCTCTACATTCTTTTTTTAACCCCCGACGCAAAAATGACGGGGTGTTATTAAGTTGATGTGTCATGTGTCTGTGTGTGTGTGTGTGTGTGTCTGTTCGTTCCACCGCAGCGCTCAAACGGGTGAACCGAGTTGAATGCGGTTTTTTTGTTTGAAAGGTGAACTAGTCGGGAGTGTTCTTAGCTATGTTGTATTGTTGTATATTCTGATACAAACATTAATAACTACCGCTTTGCGCTGTTTCGTAGACCTATTTTGTCCCCTGGCTAATCTGGAAAAACGGCTTTACCCAAAAATATGCAAATGTATAGTTTCAGTCGCCTTCTACATCTTTTGTCTTCATCATTATCATGATCATCGCCGGCCCAGTACTGAGCACAGGTCTCCTCTTAGAATGAGAAGGGTTTAGGCCGTAGTCCACCACGCGGGCCCAGTGCGGAATGGCAGACTTCACACACCTTTGAGAACATTATGGAGAACTCTCAGGCGTGCAGGTTTCCTCACGATGTTTTCCTTCACCGTTAAAGCGAGTGATATGTAATTGCTTAAAACGCACATGGCTCCGAATAGTTAGAGGTGCGTGCCGGGGAACCTCCGGCCTCCCGACAAGAAGACCTTAGTGGTGGTTAGTGGTGGTGGTGATGGCTTAGTGGCTAGGAACGTCCTAGCCACTAAGCCATCACCACCACCACTACTACAGCCTTTTAACGTCCCACTGCTGGGCACAGGCCTCCTCTCTCATAGGAGAGAGGAATTTAGAGCTTAGACCCGCCACGCTGGTCTAATGCGAGTTGGCGGGCTTTAACGACTATTGTCACATGATAGTGATAATAACCGGGACCGACTGCTTGTAGGGCTCTCCTAGGCACGGGGATGAAACACCGCCAACTTCCAACTCCGGGGTGGCACTGTGAATTTCTTGATAGAAAAGCCCAATACCTAACAATTATTGGGTAGGCCATCACCACTGCCTTAATTAAACTCAAATCATTCAAATAATATGACACACTTCTACTCATCAAGTTCACAGTAAAGTGTGTAACGTTTAACAATTACTATTATCTAGGAATGTACATAGTTTCCGCTTGTCAAATTGTACATTTACTATTTACTCATAACATCAAACACGCCGCCACAGATAAAGCTGTTTATACTCTGTGAAAAGCTAGATAAGTTCTATGTTTCAAACTTGCAGTTATGTATACTAAGAAACTTGACTGTTTACAGGATATTAATCATACGTGATGATGATAATGAAAATTCGTCATTGGATCAGGACAATAAGTGAATTTGTAGCACCGGAAGGTATCCAGGATCCCATCATCAGATCCTGACCTGATGACCATGGGACCACCTGGGAAGTATACCCTTTCAAACTAAAGAATTTTCCAAATCAGTCCAGGGCCCAGGCGTGTTCGAGTTTTCGGGGAACCCGGAACATATAAATAAACCGGTCAAGTGCGAGTCAGACTCGCGCACCGAGGGTTCCGTACTCCAGAAGTATAAGTACAATCTGTTTTTCATTAGTTTGTCTTAAAAGGTAAGGTGCTAATTAAGCTAGGCCTCTAAATTGTATGAGCGCACATACAACTCAGAGGTCTATCTTAATTGGCTCAACTATGTATTTGTATGGGGACACCCTTTAATTTCCAACTTTTTTTTAGTTTTTGGAATTTTTTATTTGTGCTGTAAGACCTGACTTTTTGCCAAATTTCGTAATTCTAGGTCAACTGGAACTACCATTTAGGTTTTCGACCCAAAAAATATAGGGTACTTCCGGTTGACCTAGATTTGTCAATTTTGGTCAAAAGCAAGGTCTTACAGATCAAGTAAAGGAAAAATTCCGAAAAATAAAAAAAGTTGAAAATTAAGGTAAATTTTGGTACTTACAAGTTTTCGTGAAAATCTAAATTTGCCCATATCTTTTTATTGTGTGGACTCAGAACCTTAATTTTTACACACCTAATAGGGACCATAGACAGGAAATTTATACCAGATACTAAGGTATCTGGTATAAATTTCAACTTGCTAGGTCCACCCGTTCCTGAGAAAATCGGTGGTGACAGACGGACGGACAGACGGACAGACGGACAAGAAAATTATCTTATAAGGGTTCCTTTTTTTACCTTTTGAGGTACGGAACCTTAAGAAGATTCCAACGAATTGAAAGTCGTTTAAAAAATTGGTTGTCTGTAAACTCGGTTTACGGACGATAATTTTACTTGATAATGTCATAAGAAAACAAAAAGAGATAGATGCGTCACAAGCCAAACGCTTAGGCCGATCGTGCTTCTCTATCACTTGTTTCACGCTTTCGCTTGCAAAAATTGGCGCAACACAGTTAGATTTAAAAAGTAGGTTTGTGTAACGACCAATAAGTAACTAATCTTTCGATTTGTTAACATTAGGCGTTGCCTTAACCGCACCTAAGTATTTCTTAACTTTAAACTGTATATTTGCCATTGTGTCATCGTAATGCAACGCCCTAAAGAAATACTTACGCTAGATTTCATTTAGCTTCTAATCCTTGTATGTATGTATGTTGCCGGAAATGTATGAAACCTAATAAATATGTATAGGTAATTAGGTATGTACAATTCTGAGCTTGTGAGAATGTGTTGATAAATAATTTTTCAAAGGTTTTCTCGGTTTGCTGTTTAGGAAATGTATACAATTCCTAGCATAATTATGTACATAATATTTTTTATTATAATCTGATTTTTAATGCGGTAGAATTCTGACAGTTGTCATTTAAAAATAGAATGAGTAAGTTATTTGTATGAAAAACAGGGTTACCGCCTGAAGTTCGATTTTACCCCAAACTAAAGTACCTGAAGTATCTGTCAGGCATTTGTCATAATATCTACATGAGTCAATTGATATTTATTTATATCGAATCTATCTATCTTCTATCTTCTATAATATAATAAAACTGTAACAGATCCAATTCTGTACATTGAAGATATTTTGAAATTTTTTATTGGAGGGCACTCTATAATCGATACTGAAGCCAAAACTGAATTTTTTTTCATTTTTGTCTGTCTGTCTGTCTGTATCTTGGCCGCGCATCACGCCGAAACTACTGAATGGATTAGAATGAAACTTGGTAGGCTTTGAGTTTATACTCCGAGGTAGGACATAGGATATTTTTTATCCCGAAATTCAGCACGGTTCCCTTGGGAGAGGGGAAGAAAGTTAAAATGTGTATTTAGCTGTAATTCATTTACGCGTAGTTCGATTTAACTCATTCTTTATTCGTTAGAAAGGTAGTACTTTACGTATTATCCAGTAAATATTTCAAGGTCATAAATTTTTTAGTTCAGAAATGACAGACATTTATTGGGTTCAAATAACTTGGGACCCGGATCTTTGAACGTACGGCTTATTTTAATGGTGTGCGTTTAATAAGTTTATGTTTGTCGATCTGTCTATTTGTTTCAGCTAATTTCCAAAACGGCTGGATCGATTTTGACGGAACTTTCAATGGCAGATAGGTGATGTAATAAGGAGTAACTTAGGCTACAATCCGATCCTATATAAAAACCTATATCCACGTGGACGAAGTCGCGGGGATTAGCTAGTTTATTATATATTTGTGGGAACTGTTCGTTCTTTTACTACTTCATAGTTATTGGCAATTTTTCCTTTATTTGCCTTTTGAGCAATTGAATATCACTCGCTTTGACGGTGAAGGAAACCTGCACGTCTGAGAGTTCTCCATAATGTAGTGACGCGGCGTGTTCGTGTACCGCACCGCACTCGGCCAGAGTGTACACTGAACACTCTGAGAGGAGACCCATGCGCTGTAGTGGGCCGGTGATGGGTTGATGATGAATGATGATCAAACACGAATCGATCCAAGTCCTTATCAAACACGAAGACCAATCGTTAGGCGGAGCACGAAGGGCACCTTTAAGGCCGATTCGCACATATCAGTGAAGCATCAGCACCGGCGCAGTTCCGGCACACTCTCCGGCAACTCTCACTGAAACACTGCGCCGTCACTGATACGGACAGGTGTGAACGCGTTCATAGGGAATGTTATGAAAGAATATTTTTACTGTGTCGGCACCGATGTTTCACTGATATGTGCGAATCGGCCTTTTACCCAGTGGTTTTGACATAGCCACGAAAGAACTGCGCCCTGTACAAATCATTACACCTAACATCCAAGGTAGGTATAATGACGAAGAGATAAAGAATAAGTGGAGCGGAAAAACGCAAAAGGCAAAGTTCGGAAAACGCGAAATTACTCACGATTGCATAACACTATTCAAAGGCGCCCAAACCGTAAGGGCCAATACACACTATCAGAACTTCTTAAATAAATTATTAAAGACTCGTGCAAATATTCTTAGCGCAGGCAGACTTACTTTGGCATTGGAGAGTTGTTCTTTATCCTGTGAACCTTGAACCAGCCATTTCGTAAATCATTACGTTATGGACGTTCACATTAATGATAGTGTCTTTCCGGCGGAGATATTATAGTGCACAAGTGTGTGCGTAGCAATGGTAAAAAACTGTATAGATGACATTGCTCTATTAACAGATGAACCAACTTAAGTCAGTCTGACTCATTACCCACATTATTGGTATGTAGAGCTTTGTAGAATGTAAAAATCATAGAATCCGGTCAAACTGAAAATTAATCATCCAAGCCGATGGTGACAGTAAAATGAATACTCGCGTGAATTTGTTGAGGGCTCTTCTAAGATCAGAGTGTGTCTGGATCCTTCGTAGCTTTTATTTTAAGTTGTCACTTAACCTCACTTACGTAGTGGTATAATTGTAAAATTAATATATACCAACAATTATTATATTACCAACTTTTAATAACAGACATTGATTTCGGTGACAGCCAACTGTGTTAGACCCTCTGTGGATAGATTGTCTAAGTGCTTCATCGATCGTTGCTACAATCTCAATTGGAGTCTTTGGCTAAATAATTTATGGTATTTTTGCTACAACAATACCAATAGCGAGAGAATGTTGACTAATCAGAGGTGAATGCGAACATCACACAGAATCTGTTATTTTTAAAAAATCTACACCCTGGTCGAACCGATGCGTTATTTCTAACGGAATTGCATTTTAGGTGATAATAATTTTTAAGGTTAAATACTATAGAATACTAATTAAATACTATAGAATACTAAGGTTAAATACTATAAATACTATATATACATATAAAATAACTTTGTATTACTAACAAAATGAGTCAATGTTGCTTGAAATAAAAGTTTTGTTAATAAACCGCGGTTAAACATCCAACTAAAGTCGACGGCGACAGCCAACGGTGTCGGGTCATCTGTACACGCTATCACACGCTTACTCACGATGGCATAACACCTTCCGGTATCGATCAACTCATTAGCACACCTGCCCGTTGCTCCCGCGTCGACATTCAGTCTGCTGCGGTCCGCCTTGACGAATGGTCGTGTTTTATAGACGCGACGAAAAAACTTCTATTCTCGTGGTTGTTTTCGACATTGCATTGTGCAAGATAGTTTTTCCGCGTGTGAAAAGTGTTTTATATTGTGAGTGTTTTTCAAAAAATAAAATAAAAAATATTTTGTCGTCAGTGCGTAAAGTTCAAAGTTTCTTTTTTTTTTAAGTTTATTCGCTTTGAGAGGTTTGAGCTTTTTTTTGTATAATATGTATAAAAAAAGGAAAATATTATCTTCGAGATACGAACTTCGTGTTATGAAAATAATGAACTTGAACTTTAAAAATCGAATTAGGATTTTTTATTAGTTCTTAAAAAAGTTAAAAAATATTATTGAAACAAAATTTTTAAAAACATTTTAATTAAAAGGCCGCTGTCTTGTGACGACCTACATAAATTAAAATATTTTTAACCGCTTCATATACTTCTAAAACTTCACAGTTGTTCCTTTTTTAATAAGTAACCTAGGTGGTTTTTTTTTTTTCATTTAATATCCATGTTTTAATTAATGACAGATGCTACCCTACTATAGCATTGTACTTAAAACAAAAACAAGAAATAAAACGCACGGAATAAAATAAACCGGGCGGTTGAAAAAGATTAAAACTCCGTTTTTGTGATAACGGAAAATTTCACATCTTCGGAAACGAGTTACTCTTGTTTTAAAATGCTTTTTGTACATTTCCTATATAAAAACTATATACATACGTATTTACTTACATACATATGTATGCATGTGCGAAATAAAAACAAAACAATACGAAACGACAACACGAAATAAAAACAAATATCCACCACCCACAACTAAAGCCCTTTAACGTCCCACTACTGGGCACAGGCCTCTTCCCTTACAATATGCGCCTGCGCCGGCTTAGCTTAGCTTTTTATGAAGACTTTTATGAAAACATAATATTATTATGTTACCTATACCTACCTACTAATAAACAAAATTAAAGCGTATGTCTGTGATTTCGCAATAACTACTTCTAATCAATCTCATAAACTTTATTGGTCTCATAAACTTAGGGCCTGTTTCACAATCTTCTCATTAGTGTCAGATAGCCTAAACTTAAATTTTGTCACTTTCTTACTTTATATCAAGTGACAAAGACAAAAGTTGTGAATAAGCTATCCGACACTTATCAGAAGGTGGTGAAACAGGTCCAAAATCTCATAAACTTTATTGATATATTTAAACGAAAGCATAACCCAATTATCAAAATTTTAGCCTGACTGTCAATTTATACGAGCTAATCTTCAGAAAGGCTGAATCGATTTCGACGTGGTTTTCATACACCGCTAGAGGATTATACACGGAGTAATCCAGGATACTTATTATCCCGGAAGTATTTATGTTTCCTTCGTAAAAATATAGGCACCCTTCATATTAGGTACAGTACGAGGTTAATACACTTCACGGTCTAACCGCTGAGTTTATATTGATGAAATTTAGCACAGAGATAGCTTGCAAACCGGAGACGGACACATGCTAGTTTTTAACACGAAAAGTCAAAGAGTTCGCGTTGGATTTCTAAAAATATAAATGACGTTTTGGCGGGAATCAGTATGTAGGTACAAGAATAACTTAACAATATCCCGTGCAATCTATACTAATAAATAAAATTTAAGTGTCTGTCTGTAATATCGAAATAACTACCTCATATTAAGCTCATATGGTTATTTGAACGATACTGTAACCGAATCACACGTTTTTAAAATTTTTGTCTGTCTGTCTGTCTGTCTGTCTGTCTGTCTGTCTGTCTGTCTGAACGGGCTAATCTTTGGAACGGCTGAACCGATTTTGACGGGACTTTCACATACAAGTAGATAATTAACCAGGGAGTAAGGCTACTTTTTAACCGACTTTCAAAAAAAGAGGAGTTGTGTTTTTCTACCTATGTACACCGATATCTCCGAGATTTCTGAACCGATTTGCGTAATTTTTTAATCGATAGAGAAACGTTGCGACACTGTCCTACAAAAAATTTGGATTCCAACTCCTCAATCCTGATGCTGTAGGGGATCTGATCCCCAAAACTAATAGGATTTAGGCACTGTCGGTTATTTAAATTGATATTGGGGGTACCAATTAAAGACTTTATTGTTGAATGACCTCGAGTAGGTACATGTCCGACTCCTCAACCCTGATGCTGTAAGGAATTGCATTCCGAAATCGTAAGGATCCCACGGAATTTTTCCGTTTTGTGGACGGGTTACTACTTACTACAGATAGGCTACTTTTTGTTCTGGAAAATCAAAGTTCCCACGAGATTTTTACAAACCTAAATACACACGGGCGAAGCCGTGGGTATCATCTAGTATATAATTTATATATAAAACAAAGTCGTGTTAGTTCGAACACTTATAACTCGAGAACGGATGAACCGATTTGCATGGTTTTTGATTTGTTGTATTTGTCTCCGTCCCGAATAGCAGAATAACTATTAAAAACATTAGAAAATTGTCGAAAAAATAAAATAAGAGAAAAACATTTTCCCATACAAATTGTTCATTGGTTTGGCAACTGTCAAACAATTCATATTCACCCGTAGATACGGTAAACTCTCTCACCTCATACCTATGTATATATTACTTCTGTATGTGTGTTTGTCACCTAACTCCTCCTAAACGGCTGGACCGATTTGGATTAAATTTTAGTGTATATTTCAATGGGTTCCTGAATGGTTTGAACACACAATTACCAGTTAGGTACAGGTAACCTACCGGGTCTCGGTAGGTGGCGCTGATGTCGGTATGTCACCGGGCAGGACAACGTCTGCCGGGTCCACTAGTATATTATATAGCGAAGTTTTCCTTGCTTTAATGGGGCTGTCCCACAGAACTTTACATGGGGAAAAAGAAAATAATGACATAGCTGCTGTCTTTAACGGTACACCGGACACATATTAAGTACAGTCTGATTTTTAATTCGGTGGAATTCTGACAGTTGTCATTTAAAAATAGAATGAGTTATTTGTATGAAAAAGAGGGTTACCACCTGAAGTTCGATTTTACCCCAAACTAAGTACCTGAAGTATCTGTCAGGCATTTGCCATACTTACTTACACCGCTACCGCAACCGCTAATGCGTATGAGGGCTTACACTTACTTATTACTACACGAGCGACGCGACTTCGTTCGCGTGGATATTGATTTTAATAGTCCCGTGTGAATCATTTTGTTTTTCCTAAGCTCTTTTGAGCTTATACCTTGCTAAATACTGTAAAAAGTTCACTGGCGGATGTTTAGGTACATCAAAATGTAAACATCCGCCAGTGAAAGTCCCATCAAAATCGGTCCAGCCTTTCAGAGATTAGCCAATAGTCTTTAAAGTATCTACTTTCTAACAAAAAAGAATGAATGAAATCGGACCACCCGTTAACGAATTACAGCTATGTACACATTTTGCCTTTCATCCCCTCTCCCAAGGGAACCGTGCTCAATTTCGGGATAAAAAGTATCCTATATGTTACTCCATAGTATGAACTTAAATCATGCCGAGTTTCATTTAAATCCATTCAGTAGTTTTTACGTGATGCGCGCACAAACATACAGACAAACAGACAAACAGATAAACAGACAAACGGATAAACAGACAAACAGACAAAAATTTCAAAAATACCTTTTTTACGTTCTATTACTTATCCCTAACATCCCCCAGTTATTATTTTGCAAAAATCTTCAATGTACAGATACGGCAATTCTACGATTTTATTATATGTATAGATTAGGCAATTGATTTTTATTTATGTAAGTTTTGAATTTATTATCTTTTTTGTGGGAACTGTTTTATCTCTGGTAACATCGGACGTCAACAAACGTCGGAATTCCACGGAATTAAAATTCAGAGTAGGTATATGTATTAAGTATTTATGCGATTTGTAATAAGCCACAAGTACACAACTTGAAAACTTTATAAAATGACTTTCATCTTTCTAATTTCTTTATTAATTACCAGCTGAAGCCCGCGACTTCGTCCGCGTGGATTTATATGAATAAATCACATACAAACTTTCAATCCCTATTTAACTGAATGAGATGAATTTTCGAAAATCCTTTCTTAACGGATGCCTACGTCATAATAGCAATCAGTATGCAGTCAATCATCTTTACCTTTTATATAAATAGATTAATTCTTTCTTTCTTTATAATATTTAAATTGACTCGAAAGCCGTTGTCCTGTCCAAATAATATAAATGGTCTCTCGTTAATACAACTAACTAGCCAATTGTGGCCAATTCTGTTGTACACAATATCTAAACCTAAACTAAATTGACAAGTTTAAAAATAGTGTTGTCCTTTTCCGCAGGGAGCATTGTGAAAGAGATAGGAATATATTTACGCCTGTCATTTTAGTTTAGGTTTAGAGATTGTGTACAACAGAATTGGCCACATTTTCGTCCCAATTTTCCAATTTTCCGTTCCTTGAAAACCTTATTCGGACTATTAGGCCTAGCTGGCACTGTGAAATTTATTCGCGTGATTTTTTTCGCAAAATTCTATGACATATACCTACTTAGAAATATATGAAGCTGCACGCGGTCGGGTAGCTAGTAATATAATATCTATACTAATATAATAAAGCGGAAGAGTTTGTTTGTTTGAACGCGCTAATCTCAGGAACTACTGGACCGATTTCATAAATTCTTTCACCGTTGGATATGTACGTGATCCCTGAGTGCTATAGGCTATTTACGTACCACGGGCGAAGCCGGGGCGGACCGCTAGTAATTAATACGAGAAGAAAACGCAATAACGGCGAAATGTATAAAAAAAAGAAAACACATGATCGGAAATGTCGGCCATTACGAATTCAATGTCAACATAAAAATGTGGTTACAGTTTTAATATATATTTAAATAATTTCACAATAACAGGGTCACAAACACATATATTATCATAAACTAGCTGACCCCCGCGACTTCGTTCGCGTGTTTATAGGTTTTATATAGGATCGGACCGGATCCCATAATTCTTTTATGTACCTAAACTAAATGTAGCCTGTTACTCCTTATAACATTGAAAGTTCCATTAAAATCGATCTAGCCGTTTCAGAGATTAGTTGGAACAAATAGACAGAACGACAAACATAAATTTAAACGCACGCTAGTTTAAAATAAGCTGTACGTACAAAGATCCGGGTCCCAAGTTATTGGAACCCACTAAATGCCTGTCATTTCTGAACTAAAAAACCTATGACCTTGAAATATTTACGGGACAATATATAAAGTACTACCTTTCTAACAAAAAAAGAATGAGTGAAATCGAACAACGCGTTAATGAATTACAGCTAAATACACGTTTTAACTTTCATCCCCTCTCCCAAGGGAACCATGCTGAATTTCGGGATAAAAAGTATCCTATAACCTACCTCGGAGTATAAACTCAAATCGTACCAAGTTTCATTCGAATCTATTCAGTAGTTTCGGCGTGATGCGCGGCCAAGATACAGACAGACAGACAGACAGACAGACAGACAGACAGACAGACAGACAGACAAAAATGAAAAAAGTTGCAGTTTTGGCTTCAGTATCGATTATATAGTGCCCTCCAATAAAAATTTTCAAAATATCTTCAATGTACAGAATTGGATCTGTTACAGTTTTATTATATTATAGATTATTTCAATTAAGTAATTTATAATATATATTCTGTAGCAGAAATTTTCCATATGACTACTTATTCGCATATGCCTACTTTTTTTTAGCATTTTTCCAGGATCCACTTATTTCGTTTAAAAATTTCTCTATATAAATAAACAAAACTAGCGACCGCCCAAGGCTTCGCTTGCCCTAAGCCTTGGGAAATATAAAACTTTTTATAAACTACTTTTAAAATACACTTTTACAAGTGCTTTTGAATCGTCAATTGAATCTACCACGTAGTGTGTTCGTAATTACACGTATTACGAATGTGTAAAGTTGTACTAAATACAGGTAAATAATGTTGCTTTACTAGATGTCGTTTATTTCCATAGATTTTTTTCTTTAAAGAAGTCCGGCAAAATACAGTGACAAAATACAGGGACTTTACGTGATTTTCCTTCAAAACGACGAAAAAATACGCCTCGTTCATTTTCATATTGCGTAGCACACTTCCAAGATTTCAAATATAAGGTCTAGGCCCCGTACTGCGAAAATTCGCGCCGTTATTACTCGCGCGGTTTTTTTCCATATTTAAATATATTTTTTTCGAAAATTAAAAATCGCAAGTGCTTGCAGCTTCATACATTTCCCTATGTCACAGAATTCTGCGAAAAAAATCGCGCGAATACATTTCGCAGTGCGGGCTAGGCCTTAAAAAAATTATCATGGGAAAATGTATACACTTCTACTAATACTACTACAGCCTTTTTAACGTCCCACAGCTGGGCAAAGGCCTCCTCTCTCTCGCCATGCTGCGCAATGCGGGGTGGCTAGCGAGTAGCGGGTTTTAACCACTAGTATCACATGATAGTGATAATAACCGGCGTGCTCTCCGAGGCACGGGGGTGAAACACCGCCAACTACCAACTCTGGGCCGGCACTGAGAATTTCTTGACAGAAAAACCCTATATAAATAATCTAACAATCATTTGCCCGACCCGGGAATCGAGCCCGGGACCTCGTGATCGAGTCGAATACGCTAACCACTAAACCAACGAGGCAGGAAAAAATGTATAGTGGACAAAAAACCGCGAAAACATTGTTGACAGTCGACTTTAATATGGCCGTGGCCGCTGTTTATTTTTTTTATTATTATTTTTCACGAAAATAGTCAACAAAGCACCAAAACCAGTTCCGCCAAAGTCACCCACGAGGATCAACGCTTTATGTTAATGTTTACATTTTAATTAATAGCTATCTCGTTTCATTTGATACTACAGCTACGGATTACAGCCGTACACTGGGCCACTAGATTTTCATCACACATAGCTGACAACATTGTCGACTAATTCACCTTTCAAACAAAAAAAACAGCATTCAAATCGGTTCACCAGTTTGAGCGCTAACAGCATTCAAATCGGTTCACCAGTTTGAGCGCTACAGGGGACTGGGGAACAGACACACACACGCACGCACACACACACACACACACACGCACGCACGCACGCACGCACGCACGCACGCACGCACGCACGCACGCACGCACGCACGCACGCACGCACGCACGCACGCACGCACGCACGCACGCACGCACGCACGCACGCACGCACGCACGCACGCACGCACGCACGCACGCACACACACACACACACACACACACACACACACACACACACACACACACACACACACACACACAACAGACACACTGTGACACAGACACACACACATACACACACACACACACACAAACACACACACAGACACGTCAAACTTATAACACCCCGTCGTTTTTGCGTCGAGGATTAAAAAATAAAGAATTACGTGTTTCAGGATTTTTGGAAATTCTACCCCCAAATAGGGCATGTAAGTTTGTTTGAGATTTGTATGAACCCACGCGGGCGAAGTCGCGAGCATCAGCTAGTTTGCAATAATCCTTTCTTAGTGTGCGCCTATACGTCATAAAATGAAGCTCTGTGAAATTTTCAAGTTTCTAACTTCAGTGGTTTAGGCTGTGCGTTGATGATCAGTCAGTCAGGACAAGCTTCTTTATATTATTATAGGTAGATAGATAGATAGATAGATTATTCTATACTGAGACGGTTCTAGAGAAAGCTTGCGTGGTGTCTCAAAATAATAAATTAAAGCATAATCTATCCATAATTTCGAAATAAGTGTCTCTTATTAAGCTCACAGTATGATTATTTATTTATTTATTTTATAAAGATTTAACAGGAGATGGGACCTACACAAACGCGGAAAAAGTAGCAGACAACATCTAATGCATATTGAGCATATATTTTATCGTGTCACTTTGGCTGAACGGACTTACTTATTTATGCCTTTGCTTTGTTTATAAGTTCTGGGAGAAAAAAAAAATTGCATTCATTCATAACTCTACTCTATGACTCAACCTTGATTTCGCGGTTATTTCGATAATCGTGCCAATTCATTTAAATCGATATTTTGTTCAATAAAAATAATTGTTTAGATTTCCTAGATAATTTTTTTTTTTTTTGAGACCGCCCTGGCGCAGTGGTGAGTACTGTGTTCTTAAAAGTTGTGAGGTCCCAGTTTCGAGGTTAATATCTAAACGGCTTCGGCCGTTGGCTAGACACTACTATAGCTTAAAAGATTTTTTTAATGACAAAAATCCATGGACATAGATTGCTCTAAAAGCCAACAGTTCAAATAATTTTTATGGCTATACCATATTGTAAGATGGTGATGATAAAAAAAAAATTATCGAGTCGGATTAGAAAATTGAAAATCTATACAGCATTTTGATGCTATAGATTCAGTAATTTCAACTTGATACTTAAAGCCGTTTAGGTATGTGAACAAGCTATAGTCAAAAAAAAAAAACACAAAAACACAAAAGTGTCACTCGAGATGGATAGGATTTTAAACGATAACCCAAATCTGTAAGTACATCCAAATCAGTTCAGGCATTTAGAAGTTACAGTAGAATAGAGAAACTTACGTGAACCCTGAAAACATAACACTCCTTTTATTGGGCGGCCGTATAATAAGTGCCTTTTTTAATTCATTTATTTATAGATTGCATTGTGAAAGATAATTGTCCTGATAAACTGCTCATGCAGTTTGTTAGCGAGTTTTCGCTCTAAATTTTTTTCCGTGCACTTACTAAGTGTAGGTATACTAAAAACTATATAAACTACTAAAAAAAAAACACAAACTTTTCTCAACACACGGACAGAAGGCCTACTAAACGATCGCACGAGGGTTCCGTCTGTCCACTGCGAAGTACGGAACGCTAAAAATAAATGACAAGTATTTCCACTTCGCGAATTACAACATATGGATCAGTATGTAAACATGCTTTCATTGATTTGTTTCAATATCTCTAGGTTTCAAGTACACAGTTACTAGTTCCTACTGATAAAAAAACCAGTGTTAATTAATGAAATCTAGTCAATGTCGGCGACTTTGCCCGTAGTTTTAAGTTTTCGAAAATCAAAGTCAAAGTCAAATAAACTTTATTCAAAATTGGTACACAGTGTACATCATCATCATCATCATCATCATCAACCCATTACCGGCTCACTACAGAGCACGGGTCTCCTCTCGGAGTGAGAAGGGTTTTGGCCATAGTTTACCACGCTGGCCAAGCGGATTGGCAGACTTCACACACCTTTGAGAACGTTATGGAGAACTCTCAGGCATGCAGGTTTCCTCACGATGTTTTCCTTCACCGTTAAAGCAAGTGATATTTAAATACTTAAAACGCACATAACTCCGAAAAGTTAGAGGTGCGTGTCCCGGGATCGAACCCACGACCTCCGCTTAGAAGTCGGTCGTCCTAACCACTAGGCTATCACAGCTTACACTACACAGTGTACACTTTTTGAAATTTTCAATTTTACAAATTCAATTTTTACACATACATATAAAAGTAAGGTAATGGGGATAATTACTTACGAAAACTTAAAACTAAACGTAGATACGAGGGTTCCAAACGCGCTCAGGCCTGGGAAGAGCCCACAACAATCTCAGCCGGGGTCCCGTGGAGACTTATCGATTTTCCGGGATTCGACTAGCCTGTATCGGTCGGTTAGGATGCAAGCTATCTTTGTGCCAAACGTTAAGATCCAGATTCCAGGGACATATTTATGTCCTTATTTACTTTGACTTTACTCAATCTTGAGACTGAGTAAAGTCAGAGTATACGCTCTATAGATCTCACGCTTAGGGTACCGTTTGCCACCCTTCAGATACGGACCCCTGAAAAGGTATACGCACCGATTAGAGAACCCTACTCCTTTGGAAGTCGGTTAAAAAACCAATTTAGCAATCTACTAGTATTTGAATCAATATTTTGACAGCGCAATCAATAAGTAGGCACGTGCAAGGCAAATATGAGTTTGGGTAACATTATAGCAGCCTTGACCTGATGCTGGTGACAAAAGCCGTCTGCGCACGCAGTTTGGAGTTTGGACTGCGTTTTGAACCGCGGATAGATCCGCGCGGCGCACGGAGAGTTTGGACTGCGTTTTGAACCGCGGATAGATCCGCGCGGCGCACGGAGAGTTTGGACTGCGTTTTGAACCGCGGATAGATCCGCGCGGCGCACATACCGTTCGAACTACGTATCTATCTGGCATTGCGTTCCAATTCACGGTTAGATCCGCGCGGCGCACATTTTCGGACTGCGTGTCTGGGATTGCGTTTCGATTCGCGTGATCCTCTTTGTGCGTATAAACGATTTTCTACAATACCAGCTGTAATTGTGACCGCAGATGGGACTGGCGCGTGGAAACACTTCGGGGTGACATTCGGAAGGACCGAGCTCCATCCTCGACACGCACCTCTAACTATTCGTAGGGACATAATCATGTGCGTTTTAAGCAATTAAATACCAATTGCTTTAACGGTGAAGGCTGCAGTCTTCACCGCTACGCTATCACAACTTATCAACCGTTCATTAGCGATTGTCGCAATCTCATAATGACCGCATTCGCGCTAAGGGCGCAGTGTCACAGCACAGAGCAGCTGCCAGCTACGTGTGCAGAATGCACAAGTGTCGTTCAAGGCTGCGCGTATTCCTGATTCCGGGATCATTACACTGTGCGGAGAACGTGAAAGATATTTAAGGTTGCGCGCGCAGGTCGTGCGTTTCTCAATACAAACCTATCTATCACGCTGTTATGTCTATTTTTTTTTAATTTTTAACCCCCGATGCAAAAACGACGGGGTGTTATAAGTTTGACGTGTCTGTCTGTGTGTGTTTGTCTGTCTGTCTGTTCCACCGTAGTGCTCAAACGGGTGAACCAATTTGAATGCGGTTTTTTTTTGTTTGAAAGGTGAATTAGTCGGGAGTGTTCTTAGCTATGTTTGATGAAAATCGGTACAAGATGGCCGCTGCCACAAAATGGCGGATTACATATTTTTTGATGTATGATGATTACATACTCCCTCAATAAGGGTATCAAATGAAAGGGCTTGACTAGTAGAATAGCACTATGCAAATCCAAGATGGCCGCCGACACAAAATGGCAAAAGTCGGGGGTTTTTTAAATTTTTAATTTATACCTACTTGTTAATTTATATTTTAAAACTCAGCAAAATATTGATTGGATGCTTCGTTTTATCTATGCCTTCAACCTATACTACGTCCCACTGCTGGGCACAGGCCTACAGATCGATTGATCTCTAGTTTTATATATGCCTCGAACCTACTCTTCTTTCTAGCAGTGGAACGAACTGCTGGGCACAGACCGTTTGATTTTTAGAGCTTAGACCAGCAGGGCTATTCTGTAAAGCCATTTTCGAATTATAGAGAGTGAATTCGAGATGAGTTTGCTAATTTGTACTCTGTAAAACTCGATAGTACAGGTCTTCTCACTCAAACTCACTTCACTTCGCAAGTGCGTAGCAGATGTTTACAGAATATCAAACCAAGGTGAAGTGAGTTTGCTTTCAAAGCGAGTTATCTCACTTGAGTGAGCTTCGATATCGAGATGGTATTTTAGAGAATAGCCCTACAGACCACGCTGGTTCAACGCAGGGCGGTGGGCTTTAACGACTATTGTCGCATGATAGTGATTATAACCGGGACCGACGTCTTGACGTGCTCTCTGAGGCACGGAAGTGAAACATAGCGGACTACTAACTCCGGAACTGGGAAGTTTTAGACAGCTTCCAGTACCTAGCAATTATTTGCTGGACCCGGGGATTGAATACACGAACTCGTGAGCCGCAGTCGAATATGCTAACAACGAGTTATCTTATTCTCTATTTATTTAGCTATGTAAGGCAAAGCTATATAAAATAGTGAAATTATATTTGTTTTAAGCTCATGGAATTATGACCCTTCAAAAATTTCTAGAAAAGAGAAAAGTTTAAGGAAACTTTGTGCCTAAAACTCTATAGGTACCACCACAACTACAGCTCTTTTATGCCCCACAGCTGAGTCCAGGCTACATTTTTTAGCCAACTACGCAGAAGATATTACAGTGCACGAGTGTGTGCGCAAATACCGGTGCTACTTTATTTTTGAAACATAAAAACCCGATTTTTCTTTTTTCGCGCTCAGGATCGGAGCACTCTTAACACGCTGATACATCGTAAAGATTAGGTACAAGATAGGGCTACATTTAAAAACAGATTAGGTAGGTTGTGACTTGTGGTGGCGACGCGTGAATACAGATCTGTCAGTCAAGGTCACACACGCTCACATCACAGTCTCGCTAGTAGCACCTAGTAGTCTGTAGTCTCTACAGCGGTAGATTTCGAACCGAGATAGAGCGATGAACGTTCTGACGTTTGGAGTTAGGAGCAGGTTTCCCCACAGGTCGGGGGTTATTTTAATTTTTACTTTACAGTTATTTTATTAAAAAAATCCAATAAATATATAGAGGCGATAGCCTACTAATTAAGACTTTGGTCTTCGTTTCGGGGAATCGAGTTTTATCCCCGAAACACACCTCTACATTTCGGAGTTATGTGCGTATTAAACAATTATAACTCGATTTAACGGTGAAGGAAAACATCGTGAGGAAACCTGCACGCCTGAGAGATCTCTATAATATTCTTAAAGGCGTGTGAAACTTATAAACACCCCGTCGTTTTTGCGCCGGGGGTTAGAAAGAAGGCAAAATCACTACATAGTATAAAACAAAGTCGCTTTCTCTGTCCCTATGTATGCTTAAATCTTTAAAACTACACAACGGATTTTGATGCGGTTTTTTTAATAGATAGAGTGATTCAAGAGGAAAGTTTATAAGTAGAAAAATTGGGGACCCGGTAGGTGCCGCTAATAGCGGGCAGGACGACATCTGCCGGGTCCGCTAGTATTATGTCCTCCTCCTCATTGCGTCGATTCCCCAATGCTGGGGGTCGCGACCCATCATGGGATTAACTTCTCCCGAACGATGTTGCGCCATCTGTTCCGGCTTTCAGCAACATGAACCGCTTCGGCAACATTCATATTGAGAGTGGTGCGGATCTGATCAGTCCAGCGTAGTATAGATACGTAAAGCAAAGCAAATTGGACCTAGAGCCAATGTTTTGAAGTCATCCACGAAAACACTCCGTTAATTTCGATGGTGCGGAACGAATGCCGCCGTGACCGCGGTTCATTACCAAACACCATGGCATGGCGTATACGCCGTAACGAGTTACATAAGCGCCGAAATCTTGTTAACCAACCGCGCGGACGGCGTGTTTTTTTGTTGTGTACCTATAATAAAATGTCGCAACGCATTTGGGTCGTTTTATAAACTTGTTTTTTTTTTAATCACCCGACTACCGCAAAGCTTAACGAGGGTTACGATTTCTGCAGTCTATTCTATACAGTAGGTAATAGAATACAAATAAATGTTTTTTATTCAAATCAACTTACAATTGTTTTCGAATTGTCAAGTGAATCTTACCACTGGTACCGAATGGTATTCCTGCCGAGAAGAACCGGCGAGAAAATCGGCGGTTGCTCATTTTTAACCCCCGACGCAAAAACGACGGGGTGTTATAAGTTTGACGTGTCTGTGTGTGTGTGTGTGTATGTATGTCTGTTCCCCTGTAGCGCTCAAACGGGTGGACCGATTTGAATGCGGTTTTTTTTTGTTTGAGAGGTGAATTAGTCGAGAGTGTTGTTAGCTATGTTTGATGAAGATCGATCCAAGATGACCGCCGCTACAAAATCGCGGATTACATATTTTTTCACAACTCCCTTAATATGGGTATCAAATGAAAGGGCTTTACTAGTAGAATAGCGCTATGCAAATCTAAGATGGCCGCCGCCACAAAATGGCGAATGTCGGGTGTTTTTAAATTTTTTATTTATAATTGTTAAATACAAGTATAAATTGAAAATTTAAAAAACCCCCGACATTCGCCATTTTGTGGCGGCGGCCATCTTGAATTTGCAATAGTGCTATTCTGCTAGTCAAGCCCTTTCATTTGATACCCATATTGAGGGTGTTGTGATAAAATATGTAATCCGCCATTTTGTAGCGGCGGCCATCTTGGATCGATTTTCATCAAACATAGCTAACAACACTCTCGACTAATTCACCTTTCAAACAAAAAAAACCGCATTCAAATCGGTCCACGCGTTTGAGCGCCACAGGGGAACAGACAGACACACACACACACACACACACACACACACAGACACGGGAAACTTATAACACCCCGTCGTTTTTTCGTCGGGGGTTAAAAATAACGTAAATTAAAAATTTAAATAACCCCCGACCTTTGAGAAACCCGACTTCCCAGTTCCCACCACCCTCCAAACGTCAGTTTCTTAAAATCACTATGACTTGTCTAACTGTCTAGTGAGAAGGTCTAGGTACTTGTCGAGACAAATCTAACTACCGCATTTATTCGTATACAATTATTATAAGAATCCGCATTCAAATCGGTGTAAATAACCATTCTGCGTCTAGATATCTACCGCGTCTAGCAAATAACCTGATAACTTTAAAACGGCTGAGCCGATTTTGATAGAACATGTCTAAGAACCATCGCCAGAAAACCGGCTTCGAAATAAAAAAACCGCATTCAAATCGGTTCACCCGTTTGAGAGCTACGATGGGAGTTGGGACAGACAGACACACATAGCAGTCAAACTTATAATACCCCTCTGTCTGCGTCGGGGGTTGAAAAAATAGAAGGAGTTCAGACCGACGCGGAACGCGACGGCGACTTGTGCCGATGTACTCACATTTCAGTGACTACACAGCAAAGTGAGACTCAGGCCTGAGTGATCTTTATTGTCTACGTCTGGTGTTGCAACACTATTTAGGTCATTCGAAACTAGTTTTTTTATATGATTCCACCTAAATTGGTCGTCGGAGCGCGCGCCGCCGCCGGTGATGCATTTGCCAATTCGCGTTGCATCAAAACAGAGTTATTTACAAGTGGACTGTCCTTATTCATTTTTAAAACGAGTTTTTCCATTTTATTCGGTAACGAGTTAGCCCTTGAACGCGATCTCAATTAACTTACCATCTTTGTCGTCCCAACCGACAGAAGTCCACCGCTGGACATAGGCACAGTACACAGATACAACCAGTAGTGAAACTACCTACAAACGTTCGAAACGGCTCACTCACACAAACATGCGCATCGACGAGACCCCTACCGGGTTTTCGCGTGGATGTCAGTAGCGACTGCCGCCGAATGGTCTCGTCGATGCGCATGTTTGTGTGAGTGAGCCGTTTCGAACGTCTGTAGGTAGTTTCACTACTGTATGCTTAGTCTAAAGCGGAGCACTCGAAAACGAACTCGAAAACTATTGATCGATTTCAGAGTAAAATAGACCTAAAAGGTTTGAGTTCGCCAATACATTCAGCATTCGAACAATGCTGAATGTATTGGCGAACTCAAACCTTAATACAAGCCATTTTAGGTCTATTTTACTCTGAAATCGATCAATAGTTTTCGAGTTCGTTTTCGAGTGCTCCGCTTTAGACTAAGCACACTGGTTGTATCTGTGTACTGTGACATAGGTCTCTTGCAAGGACCGCCGCAGAACAAAATCTTGTCGGCTTTCTTTTCTATACTAGGGGAGCCCAAGAGGGGATTTTTGGATTTACTCGAGCGCGTCAGATTAAACTAAGGGAGGCATCTTGCATCCTGCTGATTACCCTCTACGATATATAAGCCCTGTATAGAGCCGCGCGAAAAAGAAACGATGGTCAGAACTTCTTCGCTACAGTCTTGACACTACAGTCTTGGCGCTACAGTCTTGACAGACTAGTCATGGTCGTAATTTAGTAATTATAAAATCCCAAAATGCCACTACCGGGAGTCGGACCCGGGACCTCCCACTTATTAAACCACAACGCGCCACTGCGACATAGAGGTCCTCTTCTAACGCTGCCTTTTTATGTGGTCAACGTCTTTCTATCTATCAGTTCTTTGACCTACGCCCCCCCCTTCCCCCTCTCCATTGACATAGTTTCGCTCGATGAGTCGGTGACTCTGGTTCTCCTGCGGATCTCCCCATTCCCGATTTGATCCCGCAGGGAATCTTTGAGCCCTCTCCGTCGGCCGCTGAGTGACCATGAACCTACTTAACTAAAGGATAAAATTTAAACTTGTAGCTCTTATGACAAGTCGAGACTCTACCACTGGTTGGTAATGTAACAAACTATGACAATAATTCATACTATCTTGTGGGCAGCTGAATGCTTTTTGCCGATTATAGAGCATACACCCTCCGCGATGCTTCTTCAATACCTGATGGCGGGCTTTAACGACACATTTTAGTGATAATAAAAGTGACCGATGATGGCTTGAAATGCTCTCCGAGGCACGCCAACTACCAACCGGGCTGGCACTGGTAATTTCATGACAGAAAAACTAATACTATCCTGACCCGGGAATCGAACCCAGGGCCTCGTGACCCGCAGTCGAACATACTAATCACTGCACTGGACCAAAAAGATTTTATAGGAAATCGACAGTGGAAAGTTTTGTAGCGGACTGTCCGTGATTTGGTTGCTGGCTGTACAGTGTACACTGATGAGGTATCGAAGGGCCGGGTGACTCACTGCCCATTATGTCAGAATGCGGTGCCGGTTTTTTGGTATCCCCACCACCGTTGGGGATCCGTGAGACTAGAATGAAAGCTTTTATTTTTGGGAAAATCTGTCAAAAACGTTACAATTATCCATTTATTTTACCTGCAATCTACATATTACATATTATTATTATAATAAAGTCGTAGACTTGCCGTATCTGTACATTAAAGATTTTTGCAAAATAATAACTGGGGGATGTTAGGGATAAGTAATATAAAGTAAAAAAGCTATTTTTGAAATTTTTGTCTGTTTGTCTGTTTATCTGCGTGTCTGTCGCGCATCACGCAAAAACTACTGGATGGACTGAAATTAAACTTCGCATGATTTAAGTTAATACTACGGAGTAACATATAGGATACTTTTATCCCAAAATTCAGCACGGTTCCCTTGGGAGAGGGGATGAAAGTCAAAATGTGTACTTAGCTGTAATTCATTAACACGTGGTCCGATTTCATTCATTCTTTTTTTGTTACAAAAGAAATACTTTAAAGATTACTTGGCTAATCTCTCAAAAGGCTGGATCGATTTTGATGGAACTTTCACTGGCGGATGTTTACATTTTGATCTATATGTAAACATCCGCCAGTGAACTTTTAACAGTTTTTAGCAAGGTATGAGCTCAAAGGAGCTTAGGACAAAATGATACCCACGGGATGTTTAAAAACCAATATCCACGGGAACGAAGTCACGGGGTTCCGCTTGTTTTTAATATTTATGTTTAACTCACTTCAATAACTTTCAAAAAAAGAGGAGTTCCTCAATTACGCGCGTATTTTTTATGCCGAATTCTCCCGAGATTTTTGGACCGATTCACGAGATAAACTATCGTTTACGGTTTAACTAATCATAAATTAGTTTGATATTATTAAGTAGTTATATTATAATAGTAGATATAGATAGCCCTCTATTTTTAAAGTATAAGAGAGGAGGCCTGTGCCCTGTTGTAGGACTTTAAAAGGCTCTAGTGGAGGTTGTGGTGCGGTGGTATAAATAGATGGTAGTGTTAGGGCCGGCCCGCACTTACGCGGCGCTGCGCGTCTGTATAAGTATATTATATTGTCTTCGAGCTTAGGAGTAACACCTATAAGGGCCGGCCCGCACTTACGCGGCGCTGCGCGTCGCTGCACTGCGCGGCACAAAGCGTCAAAATATTCTTTCTATCATTTTGTATGGGGCATATCGCACTAGAGCGGCACCACGTAAGTGCGATATGCCCCATACAAAATGATAGAAAGAATATTTTGACGCTTTGTGCCGCGCAGTGCAGCGACGCGCAGCGCCGCGTAAGTGCGGGCCGGCCCTTATAGGTGTTACTCCTAAGCTCGAAGACAATATATACTTATCCAAGAATTTAATTAATTTAAAACGTATGTACGGAACCCATCACACCAAATTCAGCCTCACTCCTATCCTTAATTGGGCACGTGCGGCTGTGTCGATGGAGTTGAATTCTTGGAGTTGTTGTTTTTTTAATATCTTTTTTTTTTTCTTTTCACGTTTCGATTCCTTTCATCGCATGTAAACACAGCCTTCAAGTTCGGATTGAACCGCCATCGAAGTGAAATTTGGCAGTCGGTATTTTTGTCCCGGCGTGTATCTCTATAATTAATATAATTAATTAAATGAACAATTGTATAATTAAGTAGTGATTAAAATATATTGAATAAGTTATCAAATGTTGCACGCTAAGAATTGGCAAACTGTAAGATACATCAATAGCTACAAGATATTTGCTTTGTACCTACATGGGTAGGTACCTACATATATCGTGGCTTGTTCTGACTGACTGACAGATTTATTTATATCAACGTACAGCCTAAACCACTGGGGTTAGAAACTTGAAATTTTGACAGTAGGTGCCTTTTATTATGCGGGCACTACTTACCCAAAACCGAAAACATGGCAAGTGACAAAAAAGTTTGGGGACCTCTGCTCTACACTATTTGCTAAACTACAGCTGCAGTAGGAATACTACAAACTAGCTGATGCTCGCGACTTCACCCGCGCGTATTCATACAAATCTAATCTCCTATTTAACCCACTTGGGGGTGGAATTTCCAAAAATTCTGAAACACGTAATTCTTTATTTTTAACCAAAAGCCGAAATACTGATTTTCATTGATATAACTTTAAAAATGACGAACTTTCATTTCCTATTTTACCCACTTGGGGGAAGAATTTTCAAAAAATCTTTTAACATTTATTTTTATTTTTTATCGAAAGCCCAAATACCTAATTTTCATGGATATAACTTGAAAAATGACAGACTTTCATACAAACTTAAATGCCCTATTTAACCCTTTTAGGGGTGGAATTCGCAATAATGACGTGCGCCTACGTCACAAAAGGAAGCTACAGTGAAAAATTACAGTTTCTAGCTTCAGTAGTTTAGGCTGTGCGTTGATGATCAGTCAATCAGTCAGGACAAGCCTCTTTAAATATTATTAGAGATAGATTCAGCCAACAGCGATTGTTGCAATGTCATGATCACTACTTCCTTGCTAACAGGGGCAGGTAGCAAGTGATAATAAAATTAATTCTCGCAAACATACTTCGACACCTAAACCCGTTTAACAACTAGGTACGTATGTAATACATATTATATAGTAGGTATGACTATGTACCCGCCACCACACGACTAGATAAGTACAGAGAGGAAGCTTCATACAAACGGCCCGCTGTAGGTACACTCACACAAACACACTCACCAACGGTTCACGGACGCCCGCTCGGTCCCGCAACCGGTTCAGTTGGGTGACAAACGTGCGCATATGTGTGAGTGTACCCAGTGGCGTGCGGTTCTTACATGCTGATAAGCTCAGCATACCCTAGGATTCTTTAGACAACTCCTATTTTAGTCATTTAGTAATCTATTATCAGTCTAGTAATTAAAAAATATTAGAAATAAAAAATAAATATTTATGGTCAAAAATTCATCAAAGCGCCATCTAGTTGATGGTTCGCATCCATATTAGTATTTGGTGTAAAAGTTTTATGATAATCTAGTAGATGGCGTTGTTTAATAAATACTAGTTTGCCGGTTGGAATTGGAAGCTCCGAGAAATTCAGCTTTTTTTTCGCACTCACACATTAATAATTGCTGTATGTGTGCTGTTATTAAAGGCAACTCACACATGAAGAAGCGTTTGTTGTATACATGTTTTATAAGTGAAATTGTTGCTGTGTGCGTCTAAAATAAGCAGTGATTATTACGAACGCCATTTTATAGGTAGATAGGTATCTTTTTGTTTCTTTCATTAATTACTGTGCTTCAAAGCTTGTGAAAATTTCCGTGCAAAAAGTGTTAATAGCTTAGAATAAATATAGGTAAGCCCTAATATTTGCGATGTACTTAATGTACGAAAGTATATTATGTAGAGTGTATAATAATAATATTATAGTGATTAGTTATACCAAAATAAGAGATTGGAATTGTTATTTTTTTGAAAACTGATGTTTTCGGGAGAACGTGACGAAGGTACCTACTTACTTAATTTTTTTTATTAGTAGTAAAATGGTAATGTATAGTAAGTACTAACTACCATCACCACCACCACCACCATTACAGCTTTTTAACGTCCCACTGCTGGGCAGTGGCCTCCTCTCTCATAGGAGAGAGGGATTAGAGCTTAGACCCGCCACGCTGCTCCAATGCGGATTGGCGGGCTAACTAACATACTTACCTATTTATTCCGATTGTAAGTATTAAATGACATTTTAAAATGACCACAACGAAGTACGTACCTTCTTAATTATAAATTAAAATACTTACTTATTAATAAACCAATAATATTTATCATAGAATTACTTGAAGGTCACCGGTCGACTTACGTTGCGGGACTTATACCTACTTATCAGATTTATTTTTAACAAATGACCGCGACTTGGTCCACCTATAAATACCTACATAGTATCTATCGGGTGTCGAACCCAATACAGACCACCGCTATTGCATACCCTGACTTGAAATCCTGCGCACGCCGCTGAGTGTACCTACAGCGGGCCGCTTGTAGAAGCTTCCCCTCTGTACTTATCTACTCGTGTGCCCGCCACATTAAACACTAGGTACATAAAAGCTAGTTGTAAACACTTTAATAACACATTGAAAATATTACATACATCCATATTAATATTATAAATGCGAAAGTGTGTCTGTCTGTCTGTATGTTGTGCTTTCACGCCTAAAGCGATGAACCGATTTTGACGAAATTTGGTATAGGTAGACTAGATTTTGGAGAAGGACATAGGCTACTCTTTATCCCGGAAAATCATAGAGTTTAGAGGGATTTTCAAAAAGTTAAAATCCACGCGAATGATGTCGCGGGCATCAGCTAGTATAATATAATACTACACATACAATTATACATATATAATATGTTCAATTGTTCATGCTTTAACGCCTTCTAGCATATAGTAAGTGGAGTGGGCAATCGACGTTCTATGTACGAATGTGTGGGAAATATTTTCTGACAAATAAGTATTTACTATTTAGTAAAGTCATGGTCATTGATCATGATCATGGTCAGTTAGACCATTTTTTGCTACGGGGTCTATGTCAGACTAAAACAGTCAGAAACTTGTAACTTCTGTATACCTATTTTGTACCGTATATTGTATTTAAACAACAATTATTAATACTGAAAACATCTATTCATATTTACTCGTACTATAAGTAATATTATTTATTTCAACTTAAAACTTGCGCACCGAAGCGAAAACTTTTAAAAGCTCAAATATAACATTTAACCATTAATCAACAAGTATAAATTAGAAATTAAAAAACCCCCGACATTCGCCATTTTGTGGCAGCGACCATCTTGGATTTGCAATAGTGCTATTCTACTAGTCAAGCCCTTTCATTTGATACCCGTATTAAGGGAGTTGTGAAAAAATATGTAATCCGCCATTTTGTAGCGGCGGCCATCTTGGACCGATTTTCATCAAACATAGCTAACAACACTCTCGACTAATTCACCTTTCAAACAAAAAAAACCGCATTCAAATCGGTCCACCCGTTTGAGCGCCATAGGGGAACAGACACACACACACACAGACACGTCAAACTTATAACACCCCGTCGTTTTTGCGTCGGGGGTTAATAAAATGAAATTAATCATCAACCATCAATCTTACAGAAACTTGCATGAACACAATGTGTTAACAATTAAGTGGATAACCAATAAAATATGGCATCAATCAGTGATAATACAAAATTGACTATACTCGTTTTGGTGAACTTCATAATAAAGAACAATTGCCAAAGTGATTTTAATCAAAGCGTCGATGACAACCAAAAACCTATCGGACTGTTGTTACGCGACGGTGTCAGAGTTGACTACGATGAGTATTCTACGAATGCTGAACCGAAAACGATAGAAACAGATGGAACGTTCGATAGAGCAAAAATTACAGAAGAAGAAACGATAGACGCAAAAACAAGAGAAGCGGTCGATAAGACAACAGTGCCAACAGAAAATCTTCTAACAACAATTGTCTATGACGACATACCAGAAGCTGATAGAAATATAGTAGAGAAACCAGAAACAGAGTACGAAAATAACAGAGAGAGTTCAGAGGATAATGACGATGGAGTCAAAACTACAGTGCAAGAGGAGACAGAGACAGTGACAGGTTACACTGTGTCAATGATGGACAGTAATTTCTATAACAGTGACAGTGTACAGGATTCACAGAACGAGAGCAGAGTCGTCGGTCAGGTATGTTTATGTATATAAATAATAATAATAATGTCCTCCTGACCGAATTTCGGCCACGGCGGCCAATCTCAACCGAGGCAGAGACTAGCCATCTGCGCAGGAGATATTATAGTGCACAAGTGTGTGCGCATACACAGGTGCACTCTCTATTCCCTCACTCTCATAGTCCGATGGGACGCCAATGCGACACGACCGGAGAGAGATCAGGCGCAGGACCGACGGCTTTACGTGCTCTCCGAGGCACGGGGGTGTATCTAACACCGCCAACTTCCAACTCCGGGCTGGCACTGAGAATTTCTTGACAGAAAAACCCAATACCTCATTTTTTTTTCATTGGACCGACCCGGGATTCAAACCCAGGACCTCGTGATCCACAGTCGAACGTGCTAACCGCTACACCAACGAGGCAGTTGGTAACATCTATATAAATAAACAATGATTGTATGTATGTCCCCTATACACCGCTAAACTATATTCATCCGATAGTGATGAAACTTTGGTGAATTGTTCTGCAGACGCACGCGAAGGTTTCTGGCCCAAAAAATCTGTTTGTCCTGTATGCGTTCCTAAACACTACTCGTGTGCCTAAACTATACTATACGTGGCTTGGCAACGCATGCCGGGAACGACACCCCCAACACCCCAACCACACACAAAATATCCTCTACCGGATTTGACACCAAAAACCACAGGAGAGACCAATCTAATAGTTTCGATTACCTCAAGGTCAATGTCGACCAATCATGGACTTAACCTAACATGAATAGGGCTGAAATAAATTGTCCTGAAGCTCGTACCCTGATAGACTTCAGCCTGTCAAGAAGAAATCACAGAAGTGTTTGCGCCACACACCTTCGCACTATAATATCTCCTGCTAAGTTGGTTAATTCTCGCCTCAGTTGAGATTGAAAAAAAAATAGTTAATACATTACACAAATCACCACAAAAACGAATTATTCACGTTTTAGTCAGAATCGCCTTCGCTGATGGCAACAACCAGGTCAATGGATGGCGTGGAGACATCGTCCAAAGCGGGCGTGGACGACCCGAACGCTGGTCAAAGGAATCCGAAGACCGAAAGTAGGTACATCTACCTTGTTTTGTATAAAAGTCAAGCCGTTTTGTTCGCCAGCTTTTCATTATATTTTATTTGTAATTTGTAGTTCAGGGGAGGTACCCCATACGTCTTGACAATGATCTTTCAAAACAAAAAAATACCAATGTTTCTAACAATTTCTTGCTTTTTCCAGCTGAGAAACAGCCAATAGACACGCGAAAAATAATCGAGAAACCCCGTCCTTTGCCAGCGCTGAGCAAGAGCTCAACCCTCAAGTCCTGGCTGGAGGACTCGTGGCTGCGGCCCCCGGCCGGGATCCTGGTGCCTCTGAGACCAGTGGCGCTGAACCGGGCGCTGGCCGTGTGGAACCAGCTGGTGGAGGAGGGGGTCAATGTGACCGACGTGGTCATCGTCGGATACGATTCTAACGGTAAGCAAGAGCTCAACCCTCAAGTCCTGGCTGGAGGACTCGTGGCTGCGGCCCCCGGCCGGGATCCTGGTGCCTCTGAGACCAGTGGCGCTGAACCGGGCGCTGGCCGTGTGGAACCAGCTGGTGGAGGAGGGGGTCAATGTGACCGACGTGGTCATCGTCGGATACGATTCTAACGGTAAGCAAGAGCTCAACCCTCAAGTCCTGGCTGGAGGACTCGTGGCTGCGGCCCCCGGCCGGGATCCTGGTGCCTCTGAGACCAGTGGCGCTGAACCGGGCGCTGGCCGTGTGGAACCAGCTGGTGGAGGAGGGGGTCAATGTGACCGACGTGGTCATCGTCGGATACGATTCTAACGGTAAGCAAGAGCTCAACCCTCAAGTCCTGGCTGGAGGACTCGTGGCTGCGGCCCCCGGCCGGGATCCTGGTGCCTCTGAGACCAGTGGCGCTGAACCGGGCGCTGGCCGTGTGGAACCAGCTGGTGGAGGAGGGGGTCAATGTGACCGACGTGGTCATCGTCGGATACGATTCTAACGGTAAGCAAGAGCTCAACCCTCAAGTCCTGGCTGGAGGACTCGTGGCTGCGGCCCCCGGCCGGGATCCTGGTGCCTCTGAGACCAGTGGCGCTGAACCGGGCGCTGGCCGTGTGGAACCAGCTGGTGGAGGAGGGGGTCAATGTGACCGACGTGGTCATCGTCGGATACGATTCTAACGGTAAGCAAGAGCTCAACCCTCAAGTCCTGGCTGGAGGACTCGTGGCTGCGGCCCCCGGCCGGGATCCTGGTGCCTCTGAGACCAGTGGCGCTGAACCGGGCGCTGGCCGTGTGGAACCAGCTGGTGGAGGAGGGGGTCAATGTGACCGACGTGGTCATCGTCGGATACGATTCTAACGGTAAGCAAGAGCTCAACCCTCAAGTCCTGGCTGGAGGACTCGTGGCTGCGGCCCCCGGCCGGGATCCTGGTGCCTCTGAGACCAGTGGCGCTGAACCGGGCGCTGGCCGTGTGGAACCAGCTGGTGGAGGAGGGGGTCAATGTGACCGACGTGGTCATCGTCGGATACGATTCTAACGGTAAGCAAGAGCTCAACCCTCAAGTCCTGGCTGGAGGACTCGTGGCTGCGGCCCCCGGCCGGGATCCTGGTGCCTCTGAGACCAGTGGCGCTGAACCGGGCGCTGGCCGTGTGGAACCAGCTGGTGGAGGAGGGGGTCAATGTGACCGACGTGGTCATCGTCGGATACGATTCTAACGGTAAGCAAGAGCTCAACCCTCAAGTCCTGGCTGGAGGACTCGTGGCTGCGGCCCCCGGCCGGGATCCTGGTGCCTCTGAGACCAGTGGCGCTGAACCGGGCGCTGGCCGTGTGGAACCAGCTGGTGGAGGAGGGGGTCAATGTGACCGACGTGGTCATCGTCGGATACGATTCTAACGGTAAGCAAGAGCTCAACCCTCAAGTCCTGGCTGGAGGACTCGTGGCTGCGGCCCCCGGCCGGGATCCTGGTGCCTCTGAGACCAGTGGCGCTGAACCGGGCGCTGGCCGTGTGGAACCAGCTGGTGGAGGAGGGGGTCAATGTGACCGACGTGGTCATCGTCGGATACGATTCTAACGGTAAGCAAGAGCTCAACCCTCAAGTCCTGGCTGGAGGACTTGTGGTATACCCACTAATGGCACAAGCTTTTTGCTTATTTGGAGGGGACAGGGTAATATTGGTCATGTTGGTCATATTGAAAAACAGATGCACACTATTTCCTTACTCTTCCAGTTCGCAGGGATGCCTTGAATCTCTTGAAATTCCATCCGTGAAGGGATGAAAAGGGTTGGTAAAATTTGTACCAATGAATTATTGTTACACTTAAGTCCAAGCGGATGTAATCTTTATAAATGTCACTGATGTTCTGCTTCAATTATAATTAATTCATTAATTCTCTCATGTAATGACCAATTATATTACCGTTTTAATTAATTAATTATAATTGAGTAGTATCAGTGACGTAAGATGACTTGAACAATAATAATTCTAGATGTATCTATCTACTATCTAGTAACAATCGACGTCAATTTTAAGTTTCAAATAGTCGGTCAAGTGCGAGTCGGCTCTCACTTTTTAAGGGTTCCGTACTAAAAAATGTAAGTTTGTTTTGGTCACAGCATACAAAAGGCACCGCATTTTGGAATGCTATTCCGGCTTGTTTTTCAAACTAACTATATAACTTGGATAGACCTTTAAATCTACAGTAAATAGGCATCTTCTAAACAAGCGCTCTTCACCTAAGGCTGCATCTTTACTTAACATCAGAGGAGATCGCAGTCGAGGGCTAACTAATTGCAGACGAATAAAAAATAAAAAAAATAAAAAAAAGGTGCGTGTATTTATGTATACGCGCAAGGAGTGATACTGCTATGCATGCATATAATTAATTACAATGAGACACTAGATGGCGCGACAGACGGCCATGCGAAGTTCGGCCGGTTTGCGAAGCGTCTGACAGTCGAGAGGTCAGCGAGCAACTTCAATATGTCGTTTTTCGTGTCACCCTGTGCGCGAGCATGTTTTTTTTCGCGCGCAAAATTCACTCTCATAATTTTTTATACCACGCCTAAAGGCGTATAACTTTAAGAATGGAATGACAAGAGCTTTACGTGTTAAATGAAAGAGTTTCTCCGTTCGTTTACCAATTTCAATTAACCAACAGTAAAACTTGTTAACCGACGTAGCATTATGTAATATTGTAATTACATTGCCTTACCGTAATAGATTGAATTCAATCGACATCAAAAACTCCAATTAGAATCGTTAAATTACCTGCAACAAAATAATAATAAAATATAATTAAATATACAAAAATACTGCATAAAATAAAAAGTAGGTATTTCAACAAGTAAAGTACCCTAATTTAACAAGAAAATATAATTATTATGTTTAGACCTAGCCCGCACTGTGAAATTTATTCGCGCGGTTTGTTTTCCGTATTTTTATTATATTTTTTTCGCGAATTTTATGTCGCAAGTGCGTTCATACATTTCCATATGTCGCAGAATTCTGGGAAATTAATCGCGCGAATAATTTTTACAGTGCGGACTAGGCCTTAGAGAAAGTTTACTTCAACTGGGGTAAATGTGCGAGTTTCATCAAAATCGATTGAGTAGCTTTCAAAATATGGACGCTTTTCCCCTTATTCACTTGTTCTTTATTTCAGTATATTATAGAATTCGGTTTAATTTTTCGTAAATTATATAGTTTTTAGGGTTCCGTACCCGAAGGGTAAAAAACGGAGCCCTATTAATGTCACTCGGCTGTCTGTCTGTCTGTCTGTCTGTCTGTCTGTCTGTCCGTCTGTCCGCCGGTCACAGGTCTCTAGCTCGCAGACGAAATGAGTTACAAACCTGAAATTTTGGTATTTAGTGTAAAACGTTAACCCAAAATCAAATATTGAATTAGAAATTGAATTAAATTATTTTTCAGGGGGGCTCCTATACATGAAAAAGGAGCCGGAAAAAAAATTTTTTTCTTTACCCTAGCTTGTGGGGTATCATTGTTTAGAGCTCATTAAGTAGAGTACAAATATATATTTTTTTAATTTTTATCTCAAAAAATAAGGGAATGGGAGGCCATCAAAGTTGTCAGTTTTAGACCATTTTTGTGACGGGGGCTATCTCAAAAACTAAACTAGTTGGGAATATGATATTTCAGTATATTATGTACTATATGCTCTATTTAAACAACAAATACTGAAAACAACGATTTATTAAATAGTTTATAAGCTGTGACCAAAATAAACGGACATTTTTTTGGGTTTTTCTTTCACGGTTTGTTTTGCGATGTCTAGCTCGGAAATTAAATATTTCTTAGACCCAAAATATTATATTGTTCATAATTATGTACGGAACCCTGAAAGAGCGAGGCCCGACTCGCACTTGGCTGATTTTTTTACCTAACGCCATGCATCTCAGAACACGGGCTATCTACATTCAAAGAGACGATGTAATTCCGCCATTATCGCTAGCCAATTATAGTAAAACTTTTTGCTACGTTGCAATGTGAACAAATGGAGCGAAACCTTACATAACACACCGTTCTCCGACCAAGGTTAAGTTGTAAACGCGGTAACTTTAGCCGGGTGATAGCAAAGCGAATAGCAATAGGTACCTATCAGAGATATTTAAGAGTGCTCTCTAGTCGTTAGCCTCGAGCTGTGTGTGTGAGCTTGCCGTTTCAATTTTTGGGGAGAGACTAACATTTACGGGAGAGAGCGAGATGCGCGATGTTTTGACAACGCGAAAAAAAATGATCATCATTTGTACTGAAACTCCATACATAAAATCAGACATCCACCACTACAACCGTTTAACGTTCCACTGCTGGGCACAGGCCACCTCTCTCATGGGAGAGAGAGATTTAGAGCTTAGACCCACCACGCTGCTCCAATGCGCGTTGGCGGGCTCAAACATAAAACATTGAAAAAATTATTTTTATTAAGTGGCGATAGGTCTAGTGACGCACGCACGCACTTCTAACTTTTCGTAGTTATGTGCGTTTTAAGAAATTGAATATCACTCGCTTTAACGGTGAAGGAAAATATCGTGAGGAAACCTGCACGCCTGAGAGTTCACCGGGAAACTTTGAATAGAAAATACCTATTCGCTCTTGTTTTAAAGACGACTCTAAAAAAGTAGAGTCATAATTTTCGAAAAAAAAATATTATTTTACTATTTAGTTAGCGGTATGGCATAGATAAAGAAAATAAAAATCGATGTATTATGACCTATTAGACCTAGAACAATAAAAAAAACAGACAGCCTAAGGTTTGTATTGTAGTAGCGCGCGACCAGCGTATAACCACAGGCACAGAATATATAATAGTACTACGCCACAGGTATAACCTTAGGAGACGTTAGTGAAGAATAAAAATCAGCCAAGTGCGAGTCGGGCCTCGCTCTTTCAGGATTCCGTACATAATTATGAACAATATAATATTTTGGGTCTAAGAAATATTTAATTTCCGAGCTAGACATCGCAACAAACCGTGAAAGAAAAACCCAAAAAAATGATCGTTTATTTTGGTCACAGCTTATAAACTATTTAATAAATCGTTGTTTTCAGTATTTGTTGTTTAAATAGAGCATATAGTACATAATATACTGAAATATCATATTCCCAACTAGTTTAGTTTTTGAGATAGCCCCCGTCACAAAAATGGTCTAAAACTGACAACTTTGATGGCCTCCCATTCCCTTATTTTTTGAGATAAAAATTAAAAAAATATATATTTGTACTCTACTTAATGAGCTCTAAACAATGATACCCCACAAGCTAGGGTAAAGAAAAATTTTTTTTTTCCGGCTCCTTTTTCATGTATGGGAGCCCCCCTGAAAAATAATTTAATTCAATTTCTAATTCAATATTTGATTTTGGGTTAACGTTTTACACTAAATACCAAAATTTAAGGTTTGTAACTCATTTCGTCTGCGAGCTAGAGACCTGTGACCGGCGGACAGACGGACAGACAGACAGACAGACAGACAGACAGACAGACAGACAGACAGACAGACAGACAGACAGCCGAGTGACATTAATAGGGCTCCGTTTTTACCCTTCGGGTACGGAACCCTAAAAAACTGGTATTTTTAAATGGTTTATTTTCGACAGGTGTTAACTGGCGATCCCGTCACAACCTGCAGCCGACAGCTGGCGGCACCAGCGACAGAGCCGTGGCGGATGCCCTGGCAAAACTACTGCTGAAGTATCAAGTGAGTTGGCTTTAATGGACTATCCAAGCCTGGTGATATTCGCGCAAGGATCTATCAGTCATTAAAAAGCAGTGACAGCCTGGCAGCTGCTGTATGGTCTGTGACACTGGTCTGTGAATGCTCTCATTAAGAGATTGCGACAGTCGCAAATATAAGCGGTGATAGCCTTTTTTTTTTTTTTTTTTGACGTGGTGGAAACCTTTTATAGGTACCCCCGTTCTGCGGCCGAATGCGGCAGAACGAAGGTTATGTGGGAGTCCAACCGGGTATACCCACTAAAACCACCACGGCATGACCCTCATGCTGTGTGCTGGACGCCTGGGGAACCCAAAGTATGCATCCCAGGTGTCCGGCAGCCGCCCCAGCTGGGGCTCCCGCTCGCCTCTGGGCTGTCCCTAAGCGGTGATAGCCTGCCCTTAGTGGTTAAGACTTCGGCCCCCCCTGTCAAAGAGACTGAGTTCAATCGCTGGCTCACACCACTAGCTTTTCGGTGTTATGTGCGTTTTAAGCAATCAATTACCACTAGTTTTTATGATGAAGGAAAACATCGTGAGGAAACCAGCTGCACGCCTGAGAGTTCTCCATAATATTTTCAAGGTGTGCGAAATCTACCAATCACTTGGCCAGCGTGGTGGACTATTTCCTAAACGCTCCTCATTCTGAGAGGAGACCGATAGATATCAAGCCTTAAACAGATTCGACGGACTGCAAACTACACTCCAATTGTAGCTCTCATTATCTCTTCATTCATTCTTCTCATCTTCACGTATATATTTCGTGAAAACACCGATTTGCGTTTCGATATTCGACGTTAAAAACAAAATGATATTGCCACTTTTAACACACACACAATTGCCACCATAAGCGCTTCGCCCAATAAAAGGCAAATCATACCGTGCATAACTAACATAACAGAACAATACGCCAAAACAGGTGTCTGGTATTATATTATGTGAACAGAAATTAGCAACACCTGAGAAATATAATTTGTTCATTATTTTAGCCGCGACGAAACGGATGCAATACATATACGCGTTTTAAATCGTAAGCGATAGTGTGTTTGTGTGTTACCATTTTCCTGAAAACCTATGTTATACGCATAGAAATCCTAATATAAGGCATGTTATATGGCTATGTGACATAAGGTGGCGCAATCGTATTTACTGCGTTTAACTTTTTACTGCGTTACCATTTTCCTGAGAAACTACGTGGGATTTTTCAAATTTTTAATTTTGCTTGTCTAGTTTGGAAAAGTTACAGAACCTAAGTAGGTATATATTTTTCCATAACCATGGGATTACAATTACTTACGAGAAGTGCTTACTCTACAAAATACCGATAGATTGACGTGCCCAAGCACTGGGAAAACGAAAAGGCGAAACTCAAACCCTCAAAATTTATCGGTTGGTGTGAGACGATGAGCTCTGTAAGTTTAAACCTCGTATACATAGAAATATATTATCAAAAGGATAGAACCGTCTTGTGGGAGGGAAAAGCGTGCCAAATTGATGCCATCTTGCGTTATTTCGAACTGTAAACAGTCAGAAGTTCAGAAATAAATCGCAAAAAAGGAGGTATTTCCTATCAGAATAGAATAGAATAGAACAGAACAGAACAGAAAAGAACAGAACAAAATAGAATAGAAAAGTTTATTATTGACATAAACTTTTACAAGTAGGTACTTTTGAATCGTCAATTGAATCTACCACCGGTTTGGAATACCGTTCCTACTGAGACACGTAACGTAAACGTGTTTATTTTGGCACGTGTAAATTCTTAGTAAACAGTGATGACTGCCTCTATACGTGTGTCTGTGCTCGTATCGTATATCTACCTCAGTTCAAAAACAATTAATTTTCTCTCGACAGGGGGTCTACACAGACTCCACAAACGACGGGACGATGCGGGCCTTGGCGTCGGCAGCGAAACTGGTGCCTTATGACAGCGCGCTGTTCGTAGTCACCGACAAAGGAGCCGGGGATTCGCAGAGACTTCCCCTGGCTTTGAGGGCTTTGGTCGAGAAGAGATTGAAGGTGAGAGATTTAAACACTCAAGTAATAATCTATATAATATATAAAAGAAAGTCGTGTTAGTTACACTATTTATGACTCAAGAACGGCTTTACCGATTTGGACGAAATTTGGTGTAGAGGTAGACAAGGCCTTGGAAAAGGACATAAGGTACTTTTATCCCGGAAAATTAAACAGTTCCCAAGGGATTTTTAAAAAACATTTTCCCATACAAAATGTTCACGGGTTTCGTAACTGTCAAACATCCCGTCGCGTGGATACGGTAAACTTCTTCTGTACGTGTGTTTGTCACCTAACTCCTCCTAAACGGCTGGACCGATTTATATGAAATTTTGTGTGTATATTTCAATGGATTCCTGGATGGTTTGAAAACACAATTACCGGGTAGGTACATGTAACCTACCGGGTCTCAGTAGGTGGCGCCGATGTCGGTATGTCACCGGGCAGGACGAAGTCTGCCGGGTCCACTAGTAACTAAATAAAGCGATTACGACCTCCCTGGCGCTGTGGTGAGCGCTGTGGTCTTATACTCGATGAAGGACGCTATAACCATCTTACAAGTCTTGGTAGGGACAATTTGGGATTTTATTAGGGTTCCGTACCTTACTACCGTAAGATCACTTTCTTGTCCGACTGTCCGTGTGTCACCACCGATTCTCCCAGGCACGGGTGGACCTAGCAAGTTCAAATTTACAACTAGGTCTATAGTCCCTATTACGTGTATAAAAATCAAAGTCCTGAGTCAAAACGATAAAAAGATATGGGCAAATTTAGATTTTCGCGAAAATTTGTAAGTACCAAAATTTATTTTAATTTTCAGCTTTTCAAAACTTTCAAACACTAATTATTACAATTTTTCCCCGCAGGTGTACACAATATGGACTGACCCCGACCACCCGTCGATGGAGTCGGAGCTGGCCCTCCAGGACCTGAGGAATGTGTCCGCACACACAGAGGGAGAGGTCCTGCCATACTCCTTGCAAATCACTGTGAGTTGCCCTTGTTTACCAATCACTACATATTATAGATCAAAGTCCCTCGCCGCGTTTGTCTGTCTGTTCAGAAAAATGTCGGAAAAAGTCAAGCCGCCTGGGAGCTTTCATCGAAAACGCTGCCTGATCCCTTTGAGATATAACAAAACAATATTGTGGGATAGTAGCGGGTAATTACTACTAATATACTAGCTGATGCCCGCGACTTCATTCGCGTGGATTTAGGTTTTTTTAAACCCCTTGGGAACTCTATGATTTTACTCCCTATATCCTTCTATCTATCCGGTCTAGTCTATCTCTGTACCAAATTGCGTAAAAAGCGCATCAGCAGTTCAGCCGTGAAGACAAACAAACACATAAACTCACTTTCGCATTTATAATATTAGTTAGGATTATAGTATGCAACTTTCAACAATATAAGAATATACTGTTCACCACCACCACTACAGCCCTTTTTAATGTGCCCACAGCTGGGAACAGGCCTCCTCTATTGCCAGGAGAGGGATGTGGGGTTGGCGACTTTAACGACCTTGTTACATGAATGTGATAATAAACAACTTCAAATTTATTATTATTTATTATTTTTTTAATTTATTATGATACTAGCATCTGCCCGCGGCTTCGCCCGCGTGAATTTCGGTTTTAAACAAATCCCGAGGGAATCGTGGATTTCCGGTTGCCGTTCCCGCTCCCTTTTCCAACCTTTATACCTACTATCAAGGAAGTTCGCTATAGTAATCTACCTATAGCTGTAGATATATATTTCGGGTTTTTCAAAATCCCGCGGGAACTGTGGATTTTTCCAGGATAAAAAGTATGTTTTAACTTTTAAGTCAGGGCATAATCTATCTCCATTAAAAATTTCAGCCAAATCGGTTCAGTAGTTGCGACGTTATAGAGTAACAAACATCCAAACATCTAAACATCCACACTTTTACATTTATAATATTATATTAGTAGGATATGAATTAATGTCACACTTTAACAAGCTTCACTACAACTTCAATTTTCCATTTCAGGACACGGACAGTTCCAGCAACCTGGCGACAGAGACCGAGCTGCAGGAGTGGGAGCCGATGGTGGCGCCTCAACCCAGGCGGGCCAGGATCACCAATCACCCGAACGTCGATGTTTTTGATGTAAGCACTACCATTTTTAACCCCCGACGTAAAAACGACGGGGTGTTATAAGTTTGACGTGTCTTAATTTTAATTTATACTTGTGTAGCCTCAACTAGAGCAACCCGCCCGGCTTCGCAAGGGTAGGAATTAGTAATTACCCTACAACTTCCAGCTCGGGGCTGGTACTGAGAATTTCTTGACAGTAAAACCAATCCATACTAATACGAATATTATAAATGCGAAAGTGTGTCTGTCTATCTGTCTGCCAGCTTTTCACATCGGTTAAACTGTTGTTTAACCGATTTTGATCAAAGGTACAAAGCTAGCTTACATTCCGGGGACGGACATTTATTCCCGGAAAATTAAAGAGTTTCCACGGTATTCTTTAATTCCCATCAGTTTAACCGATTTGTATGTTTGGTTCAGAGGTAGCTCGCGTCCCGGAAATTGACATAGGCAACTTTTTATCCCGGAAAATCAAAGAGTTCCCACGGGATTTTTAATGCCTAAATCCATAAGAGCGAAGTCGTGGGCATCCTCTAGTAGCTCATAATTTTCGACCCGACCCGATTCGAACCCCGGACCTCTTGATCACGCCAAGCGCTGAACCACTGAGGCAATGATTTATGATATTCTTATAATATGTCAGAAAGTGGGTACCTATATTCGTATAGCAACATCAAATACGTCATCAAAACCACAGCCACTCAAGTACCACTTGATGCACCATATAAAAAGACATAAGAGTATTTATTCGATTAAGTACTACATCAAATTTTTTCCCTATTCGTTAACATCACAAATCAAAACCAACTTGAATTTATAAATAGGAAAAAATCCCTTTTAAAGATGTGTGTTTTTATGCGGGAGAACCCATGACAGGAATTCCCCAAAAAAGGTTACAAATATGTTTATAATTACCCAATACTATAGCGAACCCGGCAGACGTCGTCCTGCCCGGTGACATACCGACATCAGTTTTCCTACCGAGACCCGGTAGGTTACCTGTACCTACCCGATGATTGTGTTTTCAAACCATCCCATCAGGTTGTTTACATACAAAATTTCATAAAAATAGGTCCAGCCGTTTAGGAGTTAGGTGACAAATCCACGTACAGAAGAATTTATAGGTACGGGTGTGAGAGTTTACCGTATCGACGGGGTGAGCATTAATTATTAATGTGTGACAGTAACGAAACCCATGAACATTTTGTATGGGAAAATGTTTTCCCTTTTATTTTAGTTTTCGTCAATTTTCCAATGTTTTTAATAGTTATTCTGCTATTCGGAACGGAGACAAATACAACAAATCAATAACCATGAAAATCGCTCCAGCCGTTCTCGAGTTATAAGTGTTCGAACAAACACGACTTTGTTTTATATATTAAAAACTAGCGGTCCGCCCCGGCTTCGCCCGTGGTACATATATAGCCTATAGCACTCCGGAATCACGTACATATCCAACGGTGAAAGAATTTTTGAAATCGGTCCAGTAGTTCCTGAGATTAGCGCGTTCAAACAAACAAACTCTTCCGCTTTATTATATTAGTATAGATTTACAAGGGGTACAAGTTACACTGGGGGTTTTATTTATGTGTTGTCTAAGCGCACTGTTTCTATTCACAGACTTTGCTGATGAGACGCGGCGGCAGCGAGGCCACAACCCTCGGCATACCGGTCGAGAACAGAGTGACCGTTCTGAGGGTGTTCATCCAGGGCGAGGTGGAGCACGCGGTCCTCTACCCGCCCAATGATGGTAAGTTTAGAGCTCCGTGCCTCAATAGCGCAACGGTGACAACCTCCCTGGCGCAGTGGTGAGCGCTGTGGTCTTATACGTAGGAGGTCCCGGGTTCGATTCCCGGCAGGGGCAATTTGGGATTTTATAATTTCTAAATTGTCTCTGGTCTGGTCTGGTGCAGGCTTAAGCCGTGGCTGGTTACCACAATACCGGCAAAGCTGTGCCGCCAAGCGATTTAGCGTTCCCGTACGATGCCGTGTAGAAACCGATCAAGGGGTATACCTACAATATACATACCTCTTCCAAGTTAGCCCGCTTCCATCTTAGACTGCATCATCACTTACCATCAGGTGAGATTGTAATCAAGGGCTAACTTGTAGTTGAATAGAAAAAAAAGCGAGCGCGGATCGAAAACCGAAAGATCGGACGGTTCAAACCCCACCCGTTACACTATTGTCGTACTCACTCCTAGTACAAGCTGAGTTTATTTGGAGGGGAAAGGGGGATAATAGTCATGTTCATCATGGTTCGCAGGCTAAATCCTATTTGAATATGTATGTATGTCCCTCTCAGACTCATGTGCATCGCCTGGGAACTCAAACGACCTTATAGACTCCTGTAGGGCTATTCTGTAAAGCCATTTTCGAATTATAGAGAGTGAATTCGAGATGAGTTTGCTAATTTGTACTCTGTAAAGCTCGATAGTACAGTGTGCTTAGTCTAAATCGGAGCACTCGAAAACGAACTCGAAAACTATTGATCGATTTCAGAGTAAAATAGACCTAAAATGACTTGTATTAAGGTTTGAGTTCGCCAATACATTCAGCATTGTTCGAATGCTGAATGTATTGGCGAACTCAAACCTTAATACAAGCCATTTTAGGTCTATTTTACTCTGAAATCGATCAATAGTTTTCGAGTTCGTTTTCGAGTGCTCCGATTTAGACTAAGCACACAGGTCTTCTCACTCACACTCACTTCACTTCGCAAGTGCGTAGCAGATGTTTACAGAATATCCAACCAAGGTGAAGTGAGTTTGCTTTCGAAGCGTGTTATCTCACTTGAGTGAGCTTCGATATCGAGATGGTATTTTAGAGAATAGCCCTACTGGTACGCAAGAGAGGATTTTGGTGTCGCTTTTTCGTTTCATCGGTTTTCAAATGCACAACGATACTAAAGAAGTTTCACTTCAAAAAAGCGAAGAGTTTCTTTGAGGTTATTAACGCATCTCCAACCATAGCAACGGAAGGAAAGGGATAGATCAATGCACACTCACAGTCAAATACGATTTAGCATTCCGAAGCTGTGATAGCCTAGTGGTTAGGACGACCGACTTCTAATCGGAGGTCGTGGGTTCGATCCCGGGGCACGCACCTCTAACTTTTCGGAGTTATGTGCGTTTTAAGATATATAAATATCACTTGCTTTAACGGTGAAGGAAAACATCGTGAGGAAACCTGCATGCCTGAGAGTTCTCCATAACGTTCTCAAAGGTGTGTGAAGTCTGCCAATCCGCTTGGCCAGCGTGGTAGACTGTGGCCAAAACCCTTCTCACTCTGAGAGGAGACCCGTGCTCTGTAGTGAGCCGGTTAATGGGTTGATCATGATGATTCCGATGCGACGTCGCGTAAAAACCGATCAGGGTTATTGGTTATTAAACTGCCATACCTCTTCCAAGTTAGTCCGCTACCAACTTAGTCTGCATCAGGTGAGATCGCAGTCAAAAGCCTCCTCTACATGTCTGCAGACGCGTCCGCGGACGTCATCTGCGGATGCGTCCGCGGACGTATAGAGGGGGTAATTTGTGCATCTGTTGTAGGTATTTAACGTCCGCAGACGTCCGCAGATGCGTCCGCCTCGAATCCGATTGTTGGCGGTTTTTGTGGCACAGATCAAAGGGTTTCGTCGCGGACGTCCGGCGACTGTCCACACGTCTGGTGACGCATCAGTTTCATCGGAGTTGCGATTGAGAGTGCACGCGTGCTTCTTGCGGTTTAATTCTTGTTTAAATGGCTAATAATATGAGCACCGAGGATGCACATTCACGTAGAAGTTAAAAGTACTAAATAAATAAATAGTTGCGGCAGCTACGGTCTCAATATCCATTTTTAAACGTGCGTGTTGCGTCTGTCGAGAATGAACCTAGACTGATCGACCTGCAGACGTGTGGACAGCTCGTGGTGATCCATCTGCGGATGCATCTGCGGGCGTCCGCGGACGCGTCTGCAGACATGTAGAGGAGGCAAAAGGCTAACTTGTAGATGAATAAAAAAAGGGAGGGTAGGGCAGATAAGACTATGTGGATTAGGGGTGTTTAGATTTCGTTTGGACTTTCTTTAAGGCTTTTTATAATACACATATTTTATACCTATAAGGCACGTACTACACGTGTAAAGATCATAAAAAGTCTGATCCATTAACGAGTCCATTAGTTCCTGTCGTACGTATCCGGACGTCGCGTAGTTTGATTGAGATGATAATTACAAAACGCTCGAATATAACCTTGTTGGGATACTTCATTATAATGATTATGATTGTGATTATGCTTATGATAACGATTTGCGTTGTCGCATTCATCCGCCGCGGGCAAATTGCGCGCTTTGTTGTTGACGCGTGACACGTGAGAACAAATTCGATTATGAAATGGGAAACCCAAAACACTAGAATGGAAACGAAAAGTTTTTTATTCAAATAAACTTTTGCATGTGTTTTTCAATCGTCAATTGAATCTACCATTGGTTCCGAATGCCGTCGTCCGAATCTTACCAATTTCTTCTGTCCCCCAGCACCACAAATCGACCTATACAACGAGACGTCAGTGAAACTGTTCTCACAAGCCTCGAAGACAAGCAGCCTGTCCCCAAGGGAGGTCTACCTCGTGTTCCCGGGAGCCACCCTGGATATCGACATGTAAGGCCCTCAGCATAGACGTTTACCGCTACGGACTTATCGGTAAAGCAAGAACTAATCAGGGTTGAAGCCTCGTTCCAGACTAGACCTGGGTAAGGCAGCGAATCTAAGATAGTAAGAGACCGCACTTGCCTACCCGTGGTACTCCTTGTTGGTCTACAAACGAGTCTCTGACGACCGTTAAATGGCGGTATATCTAGATACGGGTAGACTGCTTCTGCCCGACACCGGCCCATGACGTAAATGGCATGAGCCAGTGTCGGGCAGAAGCGACACCGGTGCAATAGTCTAGCCCTGCGTTCGCCAACCCAACTACCCAGTGTGGCAAAACCTTTTATGGACACAAGAAAACAGCCACAGTCACCAGTCCGCGGCATCACTGCATTCATGGCTCTGGCGGCGGTATACGGTAAAGGCTGGCCAAGGGATGTCAATAATATCCGGGACTGCGAGCGCAGCGAGCGCAAAATTTGTAACATAACGAACTGTTTTAAGCAATTAAATATCACTAGCTTTAACAGTGAAGGAAAACATCGCCAGGAAACCTGCACGCCTGAGAGCTCCTCAATGTTCTCAAAGGCGTTTGAAGTCTACCAATCCGCATTTGCCCAGCGTAATGGACTACGTCCTGAACCCTTCTCATTCTGAGAGGAGACCTGTGCCCTATAGTGGGTCGGTAATGGGTTGACAATGATGGTGATGATGAGCTCACAAGGATTGCAATGTGGTGCATTTGTTACGTCCGTATTAGATTAGGTTAATTAGAGTGGGCACATTTTTTCAGGTTAAATTGTATGTTACATTACTCAAGCGAATTAGGGAGACCTGCGATGCTAATCCGCACTCGGCCAGTGTGCTGCACTACGGCCTGAATGTTTCTCGTTTTGAGAGGAGACCCCTGCCGTGTAGTGGGCCGGTAATGGGTTGATGATGATGATGATGATGATGAACTGTTCGCAGGCTGTCAGTGCTGCCGGCGGCGGCACCCGCGTTGGACACGTCAGCGCTGGTGGGCATGTGGCATCTGAGCGTGCGCTGTGACACCTGCGACTACACCCTGAGCGTCACCGCGCGCACACAGCTGCATTTCTACGCTGAGGTCCAACCGAGAGGTGAGAAATGCCGTGTAATATCGTGTGTCAGATACTTTTGAAAAATTAATTCAAATTTTTAGAATTGATTTAAAAATTATTATTTTCATAATTGAAGTTCGATTAAATTGATGATTTTTAACTGACTTCAAAAAAAGAAGGAGCGGTTCTCAATTCTTCGGAATCTTTTTATGTGCTCAAAGATGCCTAGACCGATTTGAAAAATTCTTCTTTTGTTTGAAAGGTTACACTTCCTAGGTGGTCCCATTGTCATCAGCTGGGTTATTCTGTAACTTAGTTAGCAACTGAAAATGGTTGCCAACGAATTAGTTTGATATACATTGCTGCTTTACTGTGGGAAATATAAAGTGTTTTCATAATTTTACACAGTAAAGCAGCAATGTATATCGAACTAATTCGTTGGCAACTATTTTTAACCCCCGACGCAAAAACGACGGGGTGTTATAAGTTTGACGTGTCTGTGTGTGTGTGTGTGTGTGTGTGTGTGTGTGTGTGTGTGTGTCTGTCTGTTCCCCTGTGGCGCTCAAACGGGTGGACCGATTTGAATGCGGTTTTTTTTGTTTGAAAGGTGAATTAGGCGAGAGTGTTCTTAGCTATGTTTGATGAAAATCGGTCCAAGATGGCCGCCGCTACAAAATGGCGGATGATATATTTTTTCACAACTCCCTTGATATGGGTATCAAATGAAAGGGCTTGACTAGTAGAATAGCACTATTGCAAATTCAAGATGGCCGCCGCCACTAAATGGCGAATGTCGGGGGTTTTTTAAATTTTCAATTTACACTTGTCAGTTGCTAACTAAGTTACAGAATAACCCCCCTGGTCAGGATCTGATCATGGGATCCTGGAGAAATCACGGGAATTCTTCAAATTTTATGGTACATTGAAGTCAGTTTAATTTTTCCTAAAATATACTCATAGCTTGGCGCTTTATTCCTCTAGTCTCTTAGTCTCCTTCCGATTCTACTCGTACTATGGAGTATGGATTTACGGAACCCTCATCAATGAACTGAATACCAGAAATAAAAAAGGCTCTAAGTACCAAATTTTTTTTTCTTTCGTTTTTATTACTCTATCATGTAGTATGTTCCCTCGCCATTAACCTAAAATTGGAACTAAACGACTAGCGTGGTTATTTATTTGGTACTTACGGCTCTAAGAAGCGTGGAGGTATAAGACGCTGGGGGCGTAATTCTTTAAAAGGGTGTAAGTCCGCTGTCGCGTGCTTCAAGTAGTATGATAACGGTGGAACTTACACCTGTTGTTGTTGCCGTCATAGTAGGAGATCCCACCTTAGAAATTTCTACCCTCATCTGTTATTTAAACGAATTATATGTCAAATGAAAGATTATTTTATTCTTAATCGAACCGTATTTGGTTGCCTGGTCAAAAGTGGTGCTAAATCATGGTTGCCTGGATTTTAAGATATAAAATGTTCGGTGCGAGTGTTGAAAGTGACAGAAAAGTGTTGCGCGCGCAATTTCATTTGACAGACAAAGATGCAGTGAGGCAGGCGTGCACTCGGCAGGTGCTTAGTCTATACATAGATTAAAACCATAGACTTTCTGTGCCTGTCCATTAAAGATATTTACAAAAAAATAAGTGAGTGACGTAAGGGATAAGTAATAAAACGTAAAAAAGCTGTTTTTGAAAATTTTGTCTGTTTGTCTGTATGTTTGTGCATGTATTACGCAAAAACTAGTATCCTATATGCTATTATGTAGTATGAACTTAAATCATGCCAAGTTTCATTTCAATCCATTCAGTAGTTTTTGCGTAATACATGCACAAACATACAGACAAACAGACAAAATTTTCAAAAACAGCTTTTTTACGTTTTATTACTTATCCCTTACGTCACTCACTTATTTTTTTGTAAATATCTTTAATGGACAGGCACAGAAAGTCTATGGTTTTAATCTATGTATAGACTAAGCACCTGCCGAGTGCACGCCTGCCTCACTGCATCTTTGTCTGTCAAATGAAATTGCGCGCGCAACACTTTTCTGTCACTTTCAACACTCGCACCGAACATTTTATATCTTAAAATCCAGGCAACCATGATTTAGCACCACTTTTGACCAGGCAACCAAATACGGTTCGATTAAGAATAAAATAATCTTTCATTTGACATATAATTCGTTTAAATAACAGATGAGGGTAGAAATTTCTAAGGTGGGATCCTAGACCATCACGGGTAGAAAAAGACTACCGTAGTATAGTTACCTACTCGCTTATTACCGCTTTTTTTTTGGGGTCGGATAAATATATTTTACCTATTTTATGTGGTCAGTAAAAAATAAAAATAAATAAAAAAATTACTATAGAGTATGGATTTATGGAACCCCTAATAAAAGAACGTATACTCGCTAATGAACGCATTTTTTTGGTCCTCCAAGTCGTAATCTTAAAACAACGGTATATTTACTATGGCAAAAACGTCGACAAGTTCATTACCCGTGTACTTACATATTTGGGTATGCTGTCAACGAAACACAAATATGCATTCTGAACGCTATTCCTTTAATAATAGAGTATTAATTTCAACTTATATCTAAAGAAAAAAAAAAACTTAAGTAATCCGAGCCTAATTGATCATTATAACATTATCAATAGTTGACTGGATTCAACTTCGCACGGGTGGGTTCTCTACACGTTCACATTGTTTTGGCGACCGATAAGTACAAGGTTGAGTATATGGTGTGCATAAAAATACAATTACTAAACACCAAAAAACTAAATTACTTTAATAGACATAATATTTTTCTCACCACCATAAACAGTTTTCCCCCCCTCGGCAAGTCATTGGATGAGAAAAAAAACACTAGTTATAACTAATACCTATAGGTATATATTAAGTATTTTTTACAAGCTGTAACACTTTTTGTTGATACATAATTCACTTAGGGATAATCAAATGCAAAAGTAGGTATTACAGGACACGCAATATTTGCAATTACGTTTTTATGGAAACATACGAGTAAATTGAAATTGACGAGTACCTACTATCAGCGATTGCTCTTTTTTGTACCAATAGCCATGGTCGCTAACTACAGGCACACCCCAACACTTCATACAAACGAACTTACTACTGAAAGCACACTACTACACAGTAGTGTAGTAGAAGTATCGTGACAGTGTTACTACTACACAGTCTAGGGTCACCCACAAGAAACCTAGTCCAGCAGTGGACGTATATCGGTTGAGACAACGACGACTTAGTTTTACTCAAGAGGAAAAGTAGTCAAACTTAAAACATCCCTCTTTACAGAACGATAAATAGAACAGAATTATAAAAAATAAACAAAAACATGCACTATAAATAAATCATAAATAAATAATAATAAAAAAGAGATGTAACCTTTTCAATTTATCGCTGACAGCTAACGGCCATCTTGTCAAAATGGCGTCGCACTCGGTTTAGGTCAAGGGCACGCATATTGCACTCGCAGTTCACACGGGTTCGAGATTCAAATGTCGAACGCTTTCCAACGTGACTTCACACCAACACTCATCATAGACAATTATGTGGTTTTTTTTTCCCGACGCGTAACTAGATCACATCCTTTACATAATAATTCAATGATCACATCCTTTTTACATTGATATGACATTGATATTGCCGGCTATTTTTTAAAATATATTTTTTTATTGTTTATTTTCTCTGAATGCCTTCTCATTCTTGCTATGAAGAATTAGTTTATTTTTAACTGACTTCCAAAACATGAGGATGTTCTTAATTCGGCGCTTAGGTAAGTATGTTTTTAGACTTTTTAGTAAACTTCTTTCGTGCGAAGATCTAGGTTTAATAATTTAATAATAGAATCCATCAATTATCGTCTCTTGCAGTTATATTTTTAAACGACTCCAAAAAAAAAAAAAAAAGGGAGTTCCTCAATTCGGCACATTTTTTCTTTTTTGAATCTAGATTTTTAGAACTTTTTGAGTTTCGAGTTTATTGGTTTATGGATGAATACAGAACTGTTTAGTTACAAGGCCACCGGATTGCAGTGTTTATCTTTTACCCGTTGAACGGAGACAGTATTATGGTTAGTGTCTTGTACACTTGGGGACTTGGATTTGCAATAGTGCTATTCTACTAGTCAAGTCCTTTCATTTGATACCCATATTGAGTTGTGAAAAAAAGCAGCGGCATTGTAGCGGCATCTTGGACCGATTTTCATCAAACATAGCTAACAACACTCTCGACTAATTCACCTTTCAAACAAAAAAACCGCATTCAAACCGGCCACCCGTTTGAGCGCCACAGGGGAACAGACAGACACACACACACATATATACACATATACACATACACACACACACACACACACACACACACACACACACACACACAGACACGTCAAACTTATAACACCCCGTCGTTTTTGCGTCGGGGGTTAAAAACAAAGTCGCTTTTTCTGTCCCTATGTATGCTTAAATCTTTAAAACTACGCAACGGATTTTGATGCGGTTTTTTCAAATAGATAGAGTGATTCAAGAGGAAGGTTTGTAAGTAGAAAAATTGAACCCGGTAGGTGGCGCTAATAGCGGGCAGGACGACGTCTGCCGGGTCCGCTAGTTCGATATATTTTGAAGTGCTAAACACATCTCTAGTCTCTACCAAATAACTAAGTATATTCAAACGATTTTACCGTTTTGGGTGTAAAAGTATAAACTATGATGGCATTTAAAATAATATATTTTTTTTCTTTTTTTTTAATTAATAATCAGTTTCAGGCTTAGGTCTTTCAGCTTCAATATTAGCTGAGGGATGTTTTTTTATATTTTTGTATAGTTAGATACTTATTTTGTAGTTATGATGATATGACATAATTATCTCCAATGATTTATTTGTCTATAGTTTTCTATTTCTACTTCACTATGTCACTAGCATTCGGCATATTTTTTAAAATATAATAAAGTGATTTGATCCGCAAAATTGCTGTGACACCGACACAAAAATTCCACATCCCGTTGTCAAATTATCAAATCAAAGACAGAGGATATAATTTTTTACACATCAACCTTCGCCCGGCAATGACCTCACTGTTAAAAAAAAACACAAACACAATGGCGGCCACGTTTTGGCGGGAAACACTTGACGTTCAAACGACGTCTAATAACAAACTAAGTTCAAACGCAATCATTATTATTTATGATTCGTCATTTATTTTATCTATCATTATAACTTTTGTAAGTACATAACTACATACATATATAAAAAGTCGACGTGTATGTATGTAAGGGTTCAGTGCATCAAAAGTGAATATGAAACATGATACAGGTCATAGAGCGGACAAAGAGATATTTTTAGCCAACTTCAGAAAAGGAAGCTATCAATTCTACAGTATGTGACGTAATATTATTGGAACCGTAAAAAATTCACATAATATTATGTGAATATTTTGCAGATTATGATAATTGAAATTGACATTGAAGTCGGTTAAAATCTATAAGGGCTTCTAATCATAAACACATAATTAATTCCATAGATGTATGTATGTATACTTGTCCGAGAATTTCTCCGAAACTATTGATCGGATTGTGACCATTTCCGAGATATGGACTGTTAAGTGCGTGGTCGGTTTTACTTTCAATCTTTTAAGCCTCCTCTTCACAATCGACGACCGTAGACGATTACATGCGTGCACTATCGTGTGGAGGGCTTATCGCCCGTAGTCGCCTTTCATCGCCGTCACAATCGTCAGCAATCGTGGCGATCGGTGACTTGTCGGTTTTCGGGCACGCATCAAAGGGAATTTGCGACGCTCAATAAACGAACACGGACGATCGTGTGGATGCTTGCACGATGATGGTGACGATTGCCGGCGATTTTATCAGCGATGGTGAAGAGCAGGCTTTAGATTATCACTTGTTTAATTTTTTAAATTATTTCTGGTAGCGTATACTATATAATTAGGGCCGAAGTAAAGTTAAAATAATAGTATAATTTATCTCTCTCTACGTTCATTGCAATCGCTGGTTTATCAACTGTTATTTTTATAAATTAGGTCTCGATGTGTGTACGATAAAGCCTGTTATACATACACTATACAAAATAATACACATTATTCTATCCTACTTTAAACATTGCGAAATGCAAAAGTGTTTGTTGGTTTGTCCTCCGATCACGCCTTAACAGAGCTATGGATCATGAAAATAATGGCCACAATCCAATTACTAATAGTTTCGAAAAAATTCGCAGACAAATATACCTACATACCAACATAAATACATCTATAATATGTTGTATATATTTGTTTGGAAGCCCTAAGGGACCTTTCAGATAGACCGGCGCGGAGAGCAGAGCAAATTTTAATTGCATTTAAAATAGAATCTTAAGACATTGAAATAAGCTTTATTTTTATATTTTATCTCTTTTATGATAAGAGAATGCTCGAGGATGCTCCCAATACGCTCGGCTGCTCCATGCTCGTGCTCTTTCGCGCTCGAGCATCCGACCGGCTCCGTTCGCGTGCTCTTTCATGCTCGCGCAGCCGACCGTAGGCCGACCTCTGAGTACAATCCGGCCCAAGAGCGTACGCTCGGCTCCGAACGCATCCGCGTTTCCGTTTACACAGACCGGCGCGGAGAGCAGAGCAAATTTGAACGGCCGGTCTGTGTGAAATAAAAAATGCTCTCCGACGCTCTCCGCGCCGGTCTATCTGAACGGTCCCTAACAGATTATCATATGAGAATAATATATTGCGGTTCCAATAATATTACACACACATACGTGTCGAATTGATAACCTCCTTTTTTTTGAAGTCGGTTAAATAAGGAGTCGCACGATAAAATGATCACAATTCATTCATGACAGACGTCGTATTCAGAGCTACGAAAGTCCGTGTTTATGTTTATACAGGGTGTTATCGCTCTTATCAGTCAAATGCGTTGGCGCGATGATAACCCCCGGAAACCTATGTTCACTCATCATGCTTCCGTATTATAAATTCATAATATATTTATTCATTCGCGGATAGCGTACAGTGCTTCTTTGTATATTCAAATTCAAATAAACTTTATTCAAAACTAGCTGATGCCAGCGACTTCGTCCGCTTGGATTCTTATGAATTTCACTTGGGGGTGGAATTTCCAAAATTCCTGAAACACGTAATTCTTTATTTTCAACCGACAATACAAACACCGATTTTCATCGATATAACTTTAAAAATGACGGACTTTCATACAAACTTTCATCTCCCATTTAACCCACCTGGGGGTAGATTTTCCAAAATTCTTTAAGCTCATAACTCTTTATTTTTAACCGAAAACCTAAATACCAATTTTCATGGATATAACTTGAAAAATGACGGAATTTCATACAAACTTTTATCCCCTATTTAACCCCCTTAGGGGTGGAATTCGCAATAATCCTTTCTTAGTGTGCGCCTATGTCACAAAAGGAAGCTACTGTGAAAATTTCAAGTTTCTAGCTTCAGTGGTTTTGGCTGTGCGTTGATTGTCAGTCAGTCAGGACAAGCTACTTTATATTATTATAGATAGAATAGAATAGAATAGAATAGAATAGAATAGAATAGAAAAGTTTTTTATTCAAATAAACTTTTACAAGTGCTTTTGAATCGTCGATTGAGTCTACCACAGGTTCGGAATGCAGTTCCAGGATAGATATAGATATAGATAGATAGATAGATTGGTACACTGTACAACTTTTTGAACGTCAAATTAAGAACAGGTAATGGTGATAATTATTACTTACGGAAACTTAAAACTAAAACGATACGCGCGCCCGTCCAGCGACCTGGCTTACTCCCCCATGATACCTTATTTTGGATTTCCGCACAATAACAGTCACCGCTAGACTTTCGTGCCGCTACTTGTACCCTGTATAATACAGGGCATTAGGGGACCGCTTTCGAAAATATTTTTTTTTTTTTTGCGTTTTTTTTTTTTAATGGTATTTTGTCAGTAATCATCACTGCTAAATAGCCTGTCTTTGTATCCGACAGTGGTCCCTTACACCCGTTATGTCCACTTGTGCTTGCAGACATTCTCAAGTTGCGCGTGGCAGGCGCGGCCGCGAGCGTGCGCGAGTCTTCGCTCGTGGACGACTATGGCAACGAGCTGGCGAAACTGCCTTTTAGGTGAGTAAATCCACTAGGTACAATTGAAAACTAGCTAAGAGTACAATTTTAAGAATGATTTAATAGTAGATTGTATCATAAGGGAGCAAAATAATATTTTTACGGCGAGGGCGCTTTTTGAATCCAGAGCGAAGTGAGGGATTGTATAGTAGATAGTTCTTTAGTACAATCCTGAACGTAGCGAGGGATTCAAAGTACGTCGCCCGAGCCAAAAATATATTGCGCCCGAGTGATACACTCTACTTTTCATCATAGATGGGATGAAAACATTATTAATTTCATAATTGAAGTAAAGTTGGATTAAATTATTGATATTTAACTTGTTTTACAGCCTCCGCACACTGGGCTACTAGTTGCGACGACTACTGGCCGCCGGCCGGCCACAAGTCGCGGGAGAGATTTTTCATACATTTTATATGGTACCACCGCACACTGAGCGCTCGAGTGGCCGTATTGGGTTTCCTGTCAAGAAATTCTCAGTGCCAGCCCAGAGTTCAGAGTGATAGAGTTCAGTGTCAGAGTTGATAGTTGGCGGTGTTTCACCCCCGTGCCTCGGAGAGCACGTTAAGCAGTCGGTACCGGTTATTATCACTGTCGTGTGACAATAGTCGTTAAAGCCCGCCAACCCGCATTGGAACAGCGCGGCGGGTGTAAGCTGGAAATCCCTCGTCCTATGAGAGATTTGTCACTTGACATAAAGTAAGAAAGTGACAAAACTTACATTTAGGCTATCTGACACTTATCAGAAGGTTGTGAAACAGGCCCTTAGTGGTGTAAAACAATGATCTAGCGCTTCATTCGTTCCGAGAGACCGTACGGGCGACCCGTACGGGTCTCTACAGCTGTGACACCAGCCTTACTTAAACGCTTAATAATTATTATACTTGTTGTCCGCAGCTACCAACCAGTGTCGGACAATGATCACGGTCTCGAGGGTCCAGTGGCGGACATCTACGCGGACGTTCCTCTGCCGACCGTTACAGCTTCCAAGGTCTATGTGAAGATCGTCGGACGAGATGTTAAAGGTGAGTAATTCATTGGTGTTTATTATTTAGTACAGGGTTTCTTAACCCGTGGACCAACTCCATGGACCCCCTGAAGGGTCCGTGTAACTGACGCTGAGGGTCCAAGGCGAGCCTACCTAACATAATCAGCTATAGTCTATACTAATACAATAAAGCGGAAGAGTTTGTTTGTTTGAACGCGCTAATCTCAGGAACTACTGGACTGATTTCAAAAATTCTTTCACCATTGGATATGTACGTGATCCCTGAGTGTTATATGAGGCTATATATTATGTATCACGGGCGAAGCCGTGGCGGACCGCTAGTGCATAATAAAGGTAAAATATTATGTTGTAAGTAAATACTGTGTAGGTACATTTTGACGTTCTAATTGAGCATAATCCAAGAAAAATGATTAGAGTGAATTATTATGATGCGCGCGCACAGGGTGACACGAAAAACGACATGTTGAAGTTGCTCGCTGACCTCTCGACTGTCAGACGCTTCGCAAACCTGACGAACTTCGCACGGCCGTCGGTCGCGCTATCTAGTGTCTGACTGTAATTAATTATTTGCATGCAAAGAAATATTACTTCTTATACGTGTACATAAATACACACACCTTTTTTTTCCTAACAAATAGCTTTTTAACCGACTTCAAAAAAGGAGGAGGTTTCTCAATTCGACGGATGACTTCGTCGTTTATGAACCGATTTTGATGATTCTTTTTTCGTTAGAAAGAAGATATTTCAAAGGTGGTCCCCATGATAAGGAAATCAGGGTTTGATGATGGCGTACCAGAGAAATCGAGGGGACCTTCCGAAAATCGTAGGGGCGACTAGTGCGGTTGTAAGATTTAGCTTACATTTACTCCAACATAGAGAACAGTTAAAGTTTCATCAAAATCGGCTTTTTTCGAGATACGAACTTTTAAGTTCGTGGTGAAGTCGGTTAACTTTCAATCTTTTAGATTATCACTTGTTTGATACGTTTTCAGGCGAACCGTTCGTCCGTCTGGCCGGGCCTATAAACAAGCAGGCTGAAGTTCGCACGGGCCGCTCCGCGTCCATCAGGTTCCCGGAGTCCATCAACGATCTGGAGGAAGTCGAAGAAGTCAACAGCAGGGTTTACAATAGCAAGCTGCAGTATAACGACAGCAACCTGTTGCCGTTTGGTCAGGTCAACTCGCAGGTTGGTGATTTTCGAAATATATACAGGGTATATAAATTATATAGTCAAGCAGCCCAGAAATAATTTTTTTTAGTGATTAATAACAAGCTGAATTTTCGTGAGTAGGTTCGATTCGACGAGACAATCAAGTTTTTTATCTATGAAAATTCTCGATGAAGGTACGAGTAGCTACTCGAGTGCGCAAGTGTTAAACATTTCAATTCGCTCGGGTGGGAAAACGTTTCACTAAATTTGTAGGACTATGTAGCCATTTCGTTATACAAGTATTTACTAAGCTGCATACAAAAAATCAGGAAAAAATAAAACTTTTGGGGGTTCGGAGTTGGAAGGAAGTTTCTTCTAACCGCCTCCGCTGGAGAAGTTTGCTCATTGCTGGACCAAGCCAAGGCCCACCCAGGGCTGTAGAGCTTTGTTGATGACGATAAAGGGACTGCTATCGAAAACTTAGCGCTGTTATTATACTACCTAAAACCTATCCAATACCAGTAACCATTTGTCTTATACTCGTAGTATTAGTGATTTAGTATTTTCTATTTTTCAAACCGGCGATGTATAAAGTGTAAAACTCAGGGCATTGACCTCGCGAGCGGCGGGCGCTCGGCGACAACTTTAGGTATTTAGGCGTTTGCTAATTGCGTTACATTGCGAATTTGTGAGAATTACTAAATAAAAAAGAAATACTAAAAATAGTTTAATTTATTTTTTCGCCTTTTTTTTGATCTGGCTCATACCTAATGAAACTTTTTTTTTGACAGGCCACGAATCAGAGAGGCGCCATACTGACATCAGTTCAGATCGGGTTGAGTTCGAGACTGTATGGAGCACCGAATGACAGATTACAGGTAAGTGCTTATAAATATCAGTTTTTGACTATCCATACTAATATTATAAATGGCGAAAGTAACTCTGTCTGTCAGTCTGTATGTTACGGTTTCATGTCTAAGTCGCTGCCCCGATTTTGACGTTTGGTACAGAGATAAACAGGATATTGGAGAAGGACTTAAGCATATTTTTATACCGGAAAATCATAGATAGGGTTCCCAAGGGATTAATAAAAAAATCTAAATCTAAAAAATAAAAAAGATAATGAAATCGCGGTCATCAGCTAGTAATTACATAATAAAACACGTCTTATAACTTAAATATTTCAGATTTAGTAAAACGAATTTGATCAAGGTTGGAACAGTATTCAAGTCTGGTGATAGGCAGTCGAACTGCGGGAGTTCTAACTAGCGCCATCTAGTTACAACAAATGTAATGGTGATAAATGTGTGGCGGTTTCATACTTTCATACAGCATTTGGGCCCATGCTGATCTTAGATATGTTTTAAGGTTAGATACCAACGGATTGTATACCCTGGATTTCTAATTCCGTGGAATTCTGACAGCTGTCATTGTCATTTACAGATGAGTTATTTGTATGGAGAACAGGGTTAACATCTACGAAGTACGATTTTACCCCAAACTACTTTAATTCCCTGTCATCATAAAAAGCCATATGCCGAATAATAATATTAGTCGTTTCGCCCTAAAATAGAAAACACCAAGAGTGGAAACTAGAAAGTGCACACTAACAGCAATAGAAAACAAAAGAAGCACATGGAAAAATTCATTCAAAAATGGAAGTCAAATGACATTCTCACCATGAAGTGTCTGTCAGGCATTTGTCATATTTACACGCGGCAGTTGATTTTTATTTACATAAGTTTTGAATTTTTTATCTTTTTTGTGGGAATTGTTTTATTTCTGGTAACATTACGAAATGTCAGAATTCCACGGAATTAGAAATCAGGATATAGGTAGTAAATTTTGTCTCGTTTCTAGTTGCACTTCGAAGTCACCAACTTCAGAGAGCAGGCGGTGAGATTCAACTTCGGCGCGGTCGGCGAGCTGAGGTTTTTGACCGGAATTGAACCTTCCGCGTAAGTATCTTTAGTTTCAAATTCCATCACGATGTGCTACGCCCTGTCAGCCCTCCTGCTATTAAATATGCAGGAAAAACAAGCAACCAAGCGAACCCCAAGCGCCACCACCATGTACCACCACACAAATCCACCACCAAAATAAACTCAACGATCATTTCACTCCGACACCAGAGCATCCTCAGGAGATGTACACTCTACAATACACAATCACACTAATATTATAAAGGCGTAAGTTAGTGTGTGTCTGTGTGTATGTTTGTTATTCTTTAACGCCGCAACTAATAAACCGCTTTGGCTGAAATTTTGAATGGAGATAGATTATAAGCCCTGACTTAACACACAGGCTTTTTGTCCTGGAAAAATCCACAGTTCTCACGGGATTTTGAAAAAACCGAAATCTATCTACAGCTATAGGTAGATTACTATAGAAAACTTTCTTGAAAATAGGTATGAAGGTTGGAAAAGAGAGCGGGAACGGGAACCGGAAATCCACGATTCCCTCGGGATTTGTGAAAAATCGAAATTCACGCGGGCGAAGCCGCGAGAGAAGCTAGTTGCAAATAGTTTTTTGCGAAAATATGTTCTATTGTATTATGTTCATTGCAGGCAGACTGTTCAACCGGGTCAAACAGCCAACGTCATAGTCAGTTTGACCATAAGCGCCAACGCGCAGGCCGGCGCGAGGGACCTCATCACTTTCACCGCGTACGGTAAGACAGAAAACTAATAATACCTGGATCATCAATATATATTAAGGCCTACCATTCACGGGCGCACCAATCTTCGTGTGAATGGTAGGGTTCGCGGTTCGTCATGAGTCTCGCGGATTTGTCCGCGGCGACGCGAGCGTCGAGCCGCACCCGACCAATCTATGCGTGTATGGGCGCGCGGTATAGTTGTCCGCGAACTCGAGGCCCAGCGCACACTGAATAATTAACTTTACGACTATTGACATACGGTCGCGCGGTACGGTACGCGCGCGTTGTTAGCAAGCAGCAGAGATACGTGCGAGGCTCGCCACAGTTCACAAGCGACTGACGCGCTCGCGTAGCGTGTGGGCGATGACGGATTTGTCGACGGCTCGAGTGCGGCTCGCGGCGCGTTCAATGAATTGGACACTTAAAAGAGAAGTACTGACTCCACAGACGTAGATTAGATCGGTAATCGTCATAGCTTACTGTGAAATTCACTTCGGAACACCGACTTTTTTGCGATTTATTTCTGACCTTTGGTGATTACAGCAGGGCTATTCTGTAAAGCCATTTTCGAATTATAGAGAGTGAATTCGAGATGAGTTTGCTAATTTGTACTCTGTAAAACTCGATAGTACAGGTCTTCTCACTCAAACTCACTTCACTTCGCAAGTGCGTAGCAGATGTTTACAGAATATCAAACCAAGGTGAAGTGAGTTTGCTTTCGAAGCGAGTTATCTCACTTGAGTGAGCTTCGATATCGAGATGGTATTTTAGAGAATAGCCCTACAGTTCCAAATAGCGCAAAATGGCTCTTTCACGGTTATTTTTGTGCACCAAAACAAATAAAAATGACTGTACTATGTTGAGTGTAATTTGATTTTGTGCACAACTGCGCATCAATTTGCCACGCGTTATCCTCTCACTTCACCATTCTATCCTGGATGATATGTAGATATTTTCATGACTGACTCATTCACTGAATAACTCATCAAGACATCATCACCCTGCCCAAACCCGTGGCCTTAGAAAGCAGTTAGAAAGTTACGTTTATTTTAACCAATTTGCTTGAATCGTTACTTTATATATTTAAGCAAAAAAAAAACACTTATTTACAGGTCGAGAACAAGTCTCCATGTCAGCCTATGTCTACGTCATGAACCCGGGCGAAACCATTAGAGACGTATCAGCCCCTGAAGTCAGGCACAACTTCCAGGGGACATGTCTGGGCAAGCAGGGGACTGACTGCGCTGAGAACGTCTGGTCCGCAAGCGTCATTGTCAGGGATCGGGAAGCAGGTAAGGGTTGTGACGTAATTGATCCAGGGTAGGTATAAGTGTCAAGCACAATTTCCAGGGGAAATGTCTGGGCAGGCAGGGAACGCACTGCGCTGAGAACGTGTGGTCCGCGAGCGTCATTGTCAGGGATCGGAAAGCAGGTAAGGGTTGTGACTTCTTTGATCAAGGGTAGGTATAAGTGTCAAGCACAACTTCCAGGGGACCTAACTGGGCAGGCAGGGGACTGACTGCCCAGACATGTCCCCTAATAAACGTTAATGCATGTAATAATATGGCAATACATTTTTTCTCGCCAGGTTTATTACGTCTGTCATCGTCACCGCTGGGCCTAATTTTCGACAGCAACTTCATATCGGGCACTCGCGAGGAGGTGATGGCCACTTACCGCGCGACGTGCTGTTCGACACGTGTCCTCATCAACGCTGTGGACGCGCTGGGGAACACCAACACTTACACGATCGATATTTCTAGTGAGTTTATCCTTTTGTGAAACAGTTTCAGTTTCTTAACCAAATTAGTTACAGAATAAAAGAAAAAAAAAACTTAAAAGTGTTCTATAAAACTTTTCTATTCTATTCTATTCTTCAGTGAGTTTGCTCAAAATAGGGCCACCGTCTAACATTTACGAGCGGGACGTACTTAAAAGTGACGACAACGCACATTAACGTTTGACATAACATTAATTTATATGCGTAACTAATTAACACTTAAAACATTTAAAATAAACACGTTTTATCTAAATTATACACGTTTGGAATTATTGTTACAAACGAAAAAACCGCATTCAAATCGGTTCACCCGTTTGAGCGCTACAGGGGAACATACAGACACTCACATACACACACACAGACACTGACAATGCGTCGGGGGTTAATACGTATAAATATAAAAAAGAAATTAAACGATATCTGGAATCTGGATTAGTTTTATTCGAGATTATTTCCAAGCATTGTGTGTTGAATTTTTACTTGTCACTTTTCTTGGGCTTTAAGGGCGTGTCCCTATTAGGCAAACAGTGAGCAGCTGCAGGGCCGGATTATCCATAAGGCGGATTAGGCAACTGCCTAGGGGCCCCGCACCGACCAGGGGCCCACGGGGGCCCCGTGAGCGCCTATGTCGAAGCGGGCCACGCAACAAGAAAAAAAAACCTTCATCTAACAATTATTTTTTTTTGAGAAAATTCTCAATGGACGAAGAATATTATGGATACAAATGTAAAAAGGAAAGGGGCCCCGAGAATTGCATTGCCTAGGGGCCCCGATAGGCTTAATCCGGCCCTGAGCAGCTGTTATAGCCTAGTGGTTAGGACGACCGACTTCTAATCGGAGGTCGTGGGTTCGATCCCGGGCACGCACCTCTAACTTTTCGGAGTTGTGCGTTTTAAGTATTTAAATAGCACTTGCTTTAACGGTGAAGGAAAACATCGTGAGGAAACCTGCATGCCTGAGAGTTCTCCATAACGTTCTCAAAGGTGTGTGAAGTCTGCCAATCCGCTTGGCCAGCGTGGTAGACTATGGCCAAAACCCTTCTCACTCTGAGAGGAGACCCGTGCTCTGTAGTGAGCCGGTAGTGGGTTGATCATGATGACTACACCCGCCTACAATAGAATTACTAAATTCGTAGTCAATAATCTCGGTTTCAATGGCATACACTTCGTCATCAATTTGCTCTCCTGAATCCGGACTTCCAGTGTCTTCGTCGCGCGTCTCAACTCCTTCAGTGGCGACATTTTGTCCGTCGGCGATAATACCTTCGACGGACTCTTGTCGAGCAGGAGAGAGGGATAGAGCTTAGACCCGCCACGCTGCTCCAATGCGGGTTGGCGGGCGACGACTGAACCGATGAATGTTCTTCAACTTTTAGCTTTTTTTAAATATTTTTTTTCTTTACAGATTACATAAACGAGGCAGCCATGGCGGCCATTGTTCTGGGTGTCATTCTCATAATAGCAATAATAGCGATAACCGTTGCACTAATATACTGGTGCGTGAAGCGACGCAAGGACGGTAGAGAGCTACCCTCATATACTACAAGAAATATCAGTTAATAGTTACGTATTACTTAAGCTATATACAACGTTAGTTTTACTTTACGCAAAACCTGAAAGTAGTTTGTTCAGAATCAGTAACAAAATCGAATCCAACCATTTTTATATAGTGTTATATTTTTGTCCAAAAATATTTTGAAATCCTACAAGCTTAGACACAATGATTTACCGCGCATCAGCTGACGGTCGACACACAGCGGCGGTCATTCAACTCGCGTCGATCGCAAGTCGCTGCGGCGACGGCTTGCGGTGACCATTTTTTTTCGAGGGAAACGACGCAACATAACAAGCTTATAACTTCGTTACTTTTCATTATATTTTTTTGAAATTTTGTATAAATATTTTTAATGTAAAAATATTTGACACGTGTTTCGGTTTTTGCGCAAAGTAAAACTAACGTTGTATATTAGTTATTTATGCAACTATTGTATAATACCTAATTTTATCAACATCTGCATACAAGACTTCACCTACACCCATAATTTGAATCCTCTATAAAATATTCTGAAACAGTTAGCTTACTGCTAACATTAAAACAGTCAGTCCTAGTAACCATAATATGATCCAAAGGTGTGTTATTATGAAAACGGATGATATAATGTTGTACTGAATTTCATAATAACACTGCTTTGGATGATATAATGGTTATTAGGACATTGGGTGTTTTAATGTTGGCAATAAGCTACCTGTTTCAGAATCTTTTATAGAAGATTTAAAGCATGGGTGTACATATATAAGTAAAATAATAACTGTTGCAATGACTAACGATCGAAGTAAATATCCTCCGTAATCAAACATCTACAGATTGACAGTCGAAAGTTTCGTCTAGATGTGAAGTAATCGTGTCAATAGACAGATTAACAAACCGATAAACATGAAAATCATTTCCGATTTCTTACAGAAGACGGTTGCAAAATACAAATTACATTCAATACGCTATTTAAAGTTATATTAATTTTATCATTTGAATTTGAAAGAAATTGATTCAGTGATTAGATTTTAAGATTTAAAAAAAATATTTATTATTTTTGTATACTTTTTATTTAAAATAGATTGCATTAAATAAAATACGTAATATTCGCAGTATTAATTTGTGTCCGGCCATAATATTTTCAAAATATTACAATGATATAAACAAAATGTCATTTATTGTATGTATACAGTATTTTTTTAAATAGTTTCAATGTTTTTTATGTTTTATTATAAATTACATAAAATAAGTATATTATCTTATAAGAATAATAAATAATAAGTACTTGACTGTTTTTAATGTCACTTAACATATAAGAGGAAAACTTAAGTTTATGTACTTTTCGGTTTTTTAGGGTTCCGTACCCGAAGGGTAAAAAACGGAGCCCTATTAATGTCACTCGGCTGTCTGTCCGTCTGTCCGCCGGTCACAGGTCTCTAGCTCGCAGATGAAATGAGTTACAAACCTGAAATTTTGGTATTTAGTGTAAAACGTTAACCCAAAATCAAATATTGAATTAGAAATTGAATTAAATTATTTTTCAGGGGGGCTCCCATACATGAAAAAGGAGCCGGAAAAAAAAATTTTTCTTTACCCTAGCTTGTGGGGTATCATTGTTTAGAGCTCATTAAGTAGAGTACAAATATATATATTTTTAATTTTTATCTCAAAAAATAAGGGAATGGGAGGCCATCAAAGTTGTCAATTTTAGACCATTTTTGTGACGGGGGCTATCTCAAAAACTAAACTAGTTGGGAATATGATATTTCAGTATATTATGTACTATATGCTCTATTTAAAAAACAAATACTGAAAACAACGATTTATTAAATAGTTTATAAGCTGTGACCAAAATAAACCAACATTTTTTTGGGTTTTTCTTTCACGGTTTGTTGCGATGTCTAGCTCGGAAATTAAATATTTCTTAGACCCAAAATATTATATTGTTCATAATAGGGTATTTGACTAATTTTTGGAAATTGTTTTAAATTATTCTTTATTACTTATTAAAACACACTACATTGATATTTTTCGCAATATCTACAGTATTAAGAATTAAATCAATGATAAAGTTTAAGTTTTGAAAACCACGCCAAAAACGACATTTCTGATCACATGATACGCGTGACGTCACAAATCGCTATGCAAGTCACTTCTCTCGCTCGCTCGTTTTCGGAACTCGCTGCGTGCGACAGAGACGCTACGCAAGGCGACTGCTGTATCGAAATGTTCTAAATTGTTATACCTACTCATTTTAATATCAATCTTATTCTTTCAAGTATAAAGTTTAGTTTCGGTTGACTTGATAAACTTCAATTATATCAACCAAGTTACGTGCTATCAAGTGACATCACAAACAATCCCAGAGCGTTCACGTTCCTGATAAAATTTCAAAAATTATTATGTTTTATTTCGTGCAAAATATCGCGTAAAATTACATAGTTTAGTTTGATTGAGTGAAATATGTATTTTTTAGGCTATTATCTGATAAGATGACCACAATCAATAGTATATTTTCAATGTTGTCAAATACCCTATTATGTACGGAACCCTGAAAGAGCGAGGCCCGACTCGCACTTGGCTGATTTTTATACATTTGCATTTGGTGATCCATTGAATTTGTGAATTGTGATACTAAAAACTATATAAGAATTAAGTACAGTACATGTGGGTAACATTAGATTCGCGTTTTAAGACTATGACTTTCGCCCATGTTGGCACCCATTGACAATGTTAAGCGCGATTCTAAAGTTAATTACGTTGACTGTATTTAAATAATTATTTTTCGCCAAATTAACTCTAATATAAAATTACGCAACATCCTAAAGCATAAGTTACCTTTCTTTTATATAGATTATAAGTTTGTAACTAAGTTATTAACAAAGTTATAATTAATGCGAGAATACTTCAGTCTGTCTGTTTGTTACCTTTTACGGCTTAAAGCTGAACCTATTTTGGCAAATTTTTACCTTACCAAGCTTTTTTGTCCTAAATCTGGAAAAGAGTTTCCATGGGCTCGGACTTGCGGTCTTGTATGCCGTCGCGTATCGGGTTAATTAGATTGAGCTAAAACTTAGCAATATGATAGCTTAGAAAGAAGCCGCGGGTATCAGCTAGTTAGATATAATTTTAAGTTTCAGAAAAATAGTTTTTAGGGTTCCGTACCCGAAGGGTAAAAAACGGAGCCCTATTAATGTCACTCGGCTGTCTGTCCGTCTGTCCGCCGGTCACAGGTCTCTAGCTCGCAGACGAAATGAGTTACAAACCTGAAATTTTGGTATTTAATGTAAAACGTTAACCCAAAATCAAATATTGAATTAGAAATTGAATTAAATTATTTTTCAGGGGGGCTCCCATACATGAAAACGGAGCCGGAAAAAAAAAATTTTTCTTTACCCTAGCTTGTGGGGTATCATTGTTTAGAGCTCATTAAGTAGAGTACAAATATATATTTTTTTAATTTTTATCTCAAAAAATAAGGGAATGGGAGGCCATCAAAGTTGTCAGTTTTAGACCATTTTTGTGACGGGGGCTATCTCAAAAACTAAACTAGTTGGGAATATGATATTTCAGTATATTATGTACTATATGCTCTATTTAAACAACAAATACTGAAAACAACGATTTATTAAATAGTTTATAAGCTGTGACCAAAACAAACGAACATTTTTTTGGGTTTTTCTTTCACGGTTTGTTGCGATGTCTAGCTCGGAAATTAAATATTACTTAGACCCAAAATATTATATTGTTCATAATTATGTACGGAACCCTGAAAGAGCGAGGCCCGACTCGCACTTGGCTGATTTTTTTTATAAAATATTTTAGATTTTACTAATAATATATTAAGATATTTATTGTTAGATTCCTTAGAATTAAAGTGAAAAAATATAAATAAATCAATAAATCATAAGGTTTGTGATATCAACCAGTTCTGGGCTCATCATGCCTTCTGATGTGTGGAGGGAAAATAAAGCTGGGCATTCACGGTCAGTCCATCAAGTATCATCAATATTGTATTTACTAAAATATTTCAGCCAATCGCGAGATACAAAACAATACAACGCCATCTAGTTTGCAAAGGTTAAACTTCAAACCGTGAAATTGTGTTTTGTTTCAATTATTTCTTATATGTATAGTTTTTTCAAAGGTGCATCTAATGTTCTTAGTTTGGATTACATTACTCCTTTCTGCGCTAATGAATTGCGTTGGTTAACTTATAAAAGTTTGTTCGTAATCAAGGTTTGTTGAACAATAATAATTTTTCTAAATTTATAAACATTAAAGTTTCTTATATGAATAAGCACATTTTAAAATTAAGTTTTAATGTTACTAATACGGGTAGTAAAATATTGTTAAAATAAATTAATTTACTTAATTTTAATTATTAAAAAATTATTCAGCCATATTTTGCTAATTTTTTTTTGTACTTACTTTTATTTTCTCATTTTTATTATTTTTTTGGCCAATAAACTTTATGCCATAATATTGTTTTATTACTAAGTTAAGATTAGAATTGCATGGCACCCATGCCTACCCATACTTACTAATGTGTCTATCACTTTGTAATCATGCATTATAGTCTTTTTATTATTCATCAAGTTAATACCAAGTTAGCACTTGACTGTAATCAGTTTCTATGCAACATCATACAAGAATGCTAAATCGCTTGGCGGCAGGGCTTTGCCGGTAGGGTGCTAACTAGCCACAGCTGAAATATCCCACCAGACTAGACCAGATTAAGAAAATATAAAATCCCAAACTCCCAATTATAAGATCACAGCGCTCCTCACTATGTCAGGGAAGTTGTCAAGGGTCTTGAGGGTGCTCTGGTATCAGAAATGTGTGAAAAGGGTGGAACAATTGGAAATAGTTGGGCACAGCGGTGGGAGTGTTGAATTGCTGAATGAGCAAGTAAATGTGACATCTTCACTGTTGCTCAACATATTTAGGGGGCGTGGCCAGAGAGAAAGTGAAAGGAGGGTAGATAACGAAGCGGGGATAGAATATATAAGACCGCTCATTTTACACGTTATCACTTTGCAATCGTCCGTTGTGAAGTCAATATCTCCTGAAGATGCTCTGGTGTCGGAGCGAAACGATCATCGAGTTAAAATTGTGGTGAATTTGTGTGGTGTTGTGCCTACAAATTTGTCACTGTTAGCGGATTATAGCAAAGTAATTTTGTGTTCATTGTAAATCATGGAATTCCGCAAAGTAACGCCTGTTTCTATTCAACGGCACTTTGAGGCAAATTTGAAGGCGCCCTTATTATACCCACTCTTAAACCAGGTTTTCACTTAATTGGAGGAGAAACGGGAATATTAGTCATGTTCATCATGGCTAATATTCTTTATAGAAAAAATATTCCCAGGACAAGGTCTCTTAAGTGTATCTAGAACAAAAAATTTCATAGAGACAATAAAAGGTATGCAGATAGTAAAATTTTCAAATTTTTATAATATTATAGGCTATAGTATTAGTAGCCGAACTAATTACTGCTCCGAACAATGCTATGCAAATTGAAAAAAAAGAACTCCATAAAAGACAATTCCGGTGTGTGGTATGCAGTGCAAATAGGCTATTTGCCCTATTGCTAAAACTATTGCTAAAAACAACGTTTCTGTAATGGCGCTGATCACATGATACGCGTGACGTCACAAATCGGTATGCAAGTCACTTTTCTCGCTCGCTCCTTATCGGAACTCGGTGCGTGCGACAGAGCACGCTGCGCAATTAGTTACGACACTATAGCTTGGCGAATGTTGTAGTCGCTTAAATGCGCTTAATATCTTAATGTTGTAAATTGTAAATAAAACCTACTCATTTTAATATCAATCTTATTCTTTCAAGATTAAAGTTTAGTTTCGGTTGACTTGATAAACTTCAATTATAACAACCAAGTCAAGTGTGCCATCTAGTGACGTCACAACCAATCACAGAGTGTTCACGTTACTGATAAAATTTCAAAAATTATTATGTTTTATTTCGTGCAAAATATCGCGTAAAATTACATAATTTAGTTTGATTGAGTGAAATATGTCTTTTTTAGGTTATTATCTGATAAGATGACCACAATCAATAGTATATTTTCAATGTTGTCAAATAGCCTATTCTAACATTGACTTTTCCAACAAAAGAAAACCACAAAGAACTATATTTTTACAACAAACAATGCGCCCATACAAATTGCGAATGGTGGCGGTAAGTTTCTGTGTTATTCATTCTTAAACTATTAAAGCACATATCAGTGAAGCATCAGTGCCAGCACATTCCCGACACAGTGAAAAATATTCTTTCATACATGCTCTACAAATGCATTCACACCTGTCCATATCAGTGATGACATAGTGTTTCAGTGTCAATTCATAAAGAATGACATATTTTCACTGTGCCCGAACTGTGTCAGCCGCGGTACTGATGATATATGATTCATTGATATATTGTGCAAATGGGCCTTAATACTGAGCTATCGAAGCATCCAACAGAGGCATTAAAATACTAAAAATATTTGAAGCAAAGTCGCAAAGAAGCACATACATCGCAATATTGCCTTTTCAGTTGTACGAAAATATCTTTAAACTGAATTGACCGATCCAAAAATAGTGCTATTCTTTTCATGATATTCTTTATGGAAAGGGTTAGCACTAGATTTAGAGCTATTCATTTAGTTCAGAGATTGTGTACAACAGCACCTTATTATAGTAGTTTATCAAAAATCATAACATACTAATTGTTTAAAGACTCAACACTCTTATATAATTTGAACATGATGATAAATTGAATTCAGGGACAAAACCACTTTGGAACAGAGCATTTTTATATGTTTTGTACCCAAATGAAGGCATTTTAGTAAAATCATTATAAGTTTTACACTTTGTTGATGTTTATTATGATATTCATGATAAATACATCGAATCAAAGCTATGCATTACACAATTTACTAAAAAAATTATTTTATCACTGGTTTAACAAATGTAAACACAGTTTATTTTTCAGAAATGCTTTCAAAATATACACTTGTTGCAAATGTAGATATTACTCGAATTTTACTCATTATTTACACGTCAGTCGAACATTAAAGTGCAGTTTGGTGTTACAATCGATTTTTAATGCATTTATACGGTAGCAAAGACGAGAAATCGCGCCGCATCCTAGACAACTGACAGTAGAGATACAAATACAAACTCTACGTCCAACACGCTTTTGCGCCAAGGCCGTGGGAAATTACACATTTTTTACACCATTCAGGGATAGAAATAGCACTAACCTTGTCTTGTGCTGGTCTCCTGGCTGGGCACGGCAGGTAACAGGACAGCATTCTGCGTCAGATCCTCGATGGAGAGTCCAGTGACGGCGGTGGACAAAAGCGGGTTCTTCACTACATTCCGATTTGCGTAATCACCGAAACTTCTATCGGACATTTTCTCGCGGTTTTTGTGAATCGGCGCATGTAAAAATTTTGGCTAATTTTCACATTTGGAGATCGCAAAAAGCAAATTTAATTAAATGATGTGATGTACGTGTCACCCTTATTTTTAATTTGACAGTGACATATCAATTATTGTCAGATTCCGTTCTGTAATTGCATCGAGGCAATTGGCAGCATCTTTCCGGCTTCCGGCAAATATGCAGGTATAGGTTAACCAGAATCTCATGAAAAATAGGGAAATTAAATTTTGTAGTAAGCAACACTAGGTTAACTCGGCTGCCCTAGTGATAAACAAAGTAATTACATTCAGAACAATTTTACAGGACAAGCAAAAACATTGAAAACTCTTATTTCAAGGCAACCTTTCTACAAAAAGAAAGCCGGCGCCGAAAGAAAGCCACAAAGCCATTATTCTAAATGTTATTCTATCTGTTCTATAGAAAATTCCAGTTTCTATGTTTGATCTATGTTTTCGTCAACCGTTTGAAAACTTTTGACACAGGCGCGCAGCAAAACTGACAGATGACAGAGCGTTTAATTTGGTAAAGGTGATCTCAAACATAGACAAGTCTTCTTGGGATCGTTTCACGGAACGAAAACTGAAGCAACTGCATTTTAAATACAAAAACAAAGTAATCAACATCCAATTACCTACTTTGTTTTTGTGTTGTTCTTGTTGTTTACTTGGTTTTTGCATTTATATTCCAAGTTAGTGTGTGCAGTTACTTTGTTTAGGCAATTTAAATTTCAGTAAACGGTTCAAGTTATTTGAAATATTAAACTGTGGTAACTACTCGACTTAAAATTTTTGTTAATGCAAAAAAGTCAATTTCACAAAAAATGACACTTACTTTGTTTATCGCTAGGGCAGCCGTAGTGTTGCTAACTTTGGAATTTCATTTCCGTATTTTTCATGAGATTCTGGTCGATCTATACCTATAAAATAAACGCAGTTTACAAGATGTTTATTATACAAGCATAGAGATAATAATAATAAGTAGAGTAGGCATACCTACCTTAAAAACGTGCCAAAAATACACTCACACACGCACAATCCTGTAACATAAAATGGCGCGTGTTCATTGTGATGTCTCAAGTTGTGCGTGTGTGAGTGTTCATGTATACATTTCATAGAGTTAATAATAATAAGTAGAGCTGGCATACGTACCTTAAAAACGTGCCAAAAATACACTCACACACGCACAATCCTGTAACATAAAATGGCGCGTGTTCATTGTGATGTCTCAAGTTGTGCGTGTGTGAGTGTTCATGTATACATTTTAGGGAGGCCATCTTAAGTCACGAGTCTGCCACGATCTGTTTTATTGTTATGTTTAAAAATGTAGTGTTGTCTCTTACACACTTATGAAAATTTTGATAAGCTTGAGCTATTTTCCGATCCACTATTTTCTATAGGACATTATGCCAAGTCCCTTCCTATAGAGTCAATGATACATTTTAGGGAGGCCATCTTAAGGGAAGTTGCAATAAAATTTCTGCCACGATCTGTTTTATTGTTATGTTTAAAAATGTAGTGTTGTCTCTTACACACTTATGAAAATTTTGATAAGCTTAAGCTATTTTCCGATCCACTATTTTCTATAGGACATTATGCCAAGTCCTCTTCTATAGGTTCATGTTTACAAGTGACTAGCAAATGACAGCTGTGAAATATGTGTGAAATGCATAGAGTTAATAATAATAAGGAAATGCTTGAAAAATGTCAATGTCAATTTTCATTTTTCATTGTCAACCATTTGTTGTCAACTCAACCCAAAAATATTGTGGTCAAAATATTGTTCAACTCAACTGTTCAAAACAAATATCACAACAAATATTTAATTTCTCATTGGTTCAAAAATACAAATTACAGGTTTATCAAAACTAATAAACTATTTTGAAACAAACCTTTGTGCGTGCATTTTTTTTAATTCAAATAATTGTGTTAATAATTGTGTCCTGATAATTATTTTAGTTTAAAAAAAACTACAAAAATGTCTGATCCTCCCGTAAAGCGATATCGACGTGAGGAGAAATCGGAATCCGAAGAAGACATAGACAACTACGAGCCCTACGTGCCCGTGAAGGAGCGCAAGAAACAGAAACTGTTGAAACTGGGCCGCTTGGGCCAGGTCGCAGCGGAGGCGGCTGCGGAAACCAAGAGTTCTAGCGACAACGACCCTGATGATGAAGGTTGGTTGTTGTTTTTTTTAATCAGTGCCCTTCGGAACAGGCAAAGGTCTAAGATTAAACAGTCGGTTCTTAATTAGTCCCCTTCGAAACGGGCATAAATCTTGACAATACAGCCTGTAAAATCGTGAGATGATGAATGTTATAGCGTTAAAACTATCGTGCGTGATATTGTTTAAATCTACATAAAATATTATACATATACGCCTGTATATGTGATTATCGCTGGAGTATGCCCAACTATTTTTGACACATCAGGAGCCCTGAATAATGAGCATATTCACTGACGTGTTATAGGACAGGAGTATGTACTGAACCTTAATGTGTGAATAAATAATTATACATCAAGTCTGTCTGTTTGTGCTGACTCTACCACAGGTTCAGAAATCTGTTTGTACCGAGAACAAGCTGGTGATAATCTTACCAGTAATTCTTTACAAGCAGCGGCATATTTATTTTTAAGTTCTCATATCCTTTACTCACTTGGATAGTGGTATATTTGTAAAATTGTCTACATTCAATTTACCAATTTGAATAAAGAATATGACTTTGACCCCTTGTTTGAAAACATTACCCTAAAAAGTTTGTACCTTTTCAGCATCGCAAGAAGAGTGGGGTCGCCGATACAATGTATCATTACTGGACCAGCACAGTGAACTAAAGAGGATAGCGGAGGCCAGAGCCCTCTCTGCAGCGGAACGTCAAGCCAAAGAGGAGGAACATATTTTGGAGAGTGTTGCACAGAGCAAAGCATTGATGGGCGTTGCTGAGTTGGCTAAAGGTATGTTTCTTAGTTTATTTTACTTTCTACACTTTTCAGTTTCACTTATGATAGTATATTTAAACAATAAAACATGGTTTGTCTATCAAACAGAATTAATTTAATTACTATCAGAGAACACAAGGTGCAGATTTTTTACAAAGCTTGCTTTACAACTACATACCACTCGTGCTGTCAGAAACGAGTGAGGCGGTCTGGATGTCTATGCGCGTTCGGATACACGCTACTGGTGTTTCGCATGTTCGTATACGCGGACGTGGAATTTGGGGACATGTGAACTAATCAAAAAGGGACAATGGACCTAATCATAGCTTAGGGACATTTATGATTAGTTTAGGTGACCTAACGAAATTTGGGGGCAGATGACCTAATTTTTAGGGGCAATCGACCTAACTAATCTGTCAAATACAGAGCAATTTAATAGACTATTTGAATAAGCATTTAATATGCCTTTTAAAATAGACTTTCTACAAGCTTATTTAAATCATACTACAATGACTATGCCAAAAAACGGACAACATTCACAATCAATACATTTTCATGGCCAAATTGAAAGGAGAAAATCAATTGCAATTTCTATGTGGAGCGTAGGCTTAAAGCACTTTTCAAGTAAACCATATTATGATAAAATTGTAGTGCTTCTCTGTCAGGTGAATTTTTTTAGAAAAGTGCAACCTCTCCTATAGCATGCAGGATGTATATCCTGCATGCTGGAAACAGGCATAGGCTACTTATTGTTCCGAGATCTCCCATGCAAACTTAAGAAAAATCTAAAACTATGTGTATGAAGTCACAGTCATCAGAAACATTACAATACTAGTATAGAAATGAAATATGGATGAATTACTCTCCTCTTCTTACTTCGTTTCCCCAGGTATCCAATACTCGGAGCCTATCAAAACATCATGGCGGCCGCCGCGCTGCATTCTGGAGCTTCCGGAGTCGCGCCACGAGCGCGTGCGCGAGGAGATGCGCATCCTGGTGGAAGGAGAAAACGTGCCCCCGCCCATACGCACCTTCCACCACATGAAGTTCCCTAAAGGTACGCGTGTGTCAGATCAAAACATCGTTGTTGTCCACTGCTGGACATAGGTCTCTAGCAAGGATCGCCAAAGGATGGTAACTAGCTTTGGCTGCAATCTCTCACCAGAGACAATTTAGAAATTCGTCATCGTCGTCGTTATCAACCGATAGATGTCCACTGCTGGACGTAGGTCTCTTGAAGGGACTTCCACAAGCCACGGTCTTGTCCCGCATATATCCAGCGGCTCCCTGCGACTCTTCTGATGTCGTCGGTCTACCTAGTTGGAGGTCTACCAACATTGCGTTTTCTGATGCGAGGTGAGATTTAGAAATTATAGAATCCCAAATTGCCCCCACCAGGAATAAAATTAATCTCTCACAAGACAGTGCTCACCACTGAGCCAGGGAGGTTGTCATAAAAAAGGTTTTATCATTTCAGCATCGCAAGAAATGACATCTTGTGTCATCAGTGACTTGCTTTGATACAATCTTTGATGCAATGTGCAAATTCTTACTAAACCTATTTATTCCATAGAAATACTCTGAGTATGGCTCGAGCTTCAATTAAAAAATATTATCCCAGGTATCCTCCGAGGTCTGGAAGCCAAAGGCATCAAGAAACCGACTCCCATTCAAATGCAAGGCATACCGGCGGTGCTCAGTGGTAGAGACATGATCGGCATAGCGTTTACCGGCTCCGGCAAAACCCTCGTGTTCACTCTACCCATCATCATGCTGTGCTTGGAGCAGGAGGTCAAGATGCCTTTCATTAGGTAAATTATTATTTATATAAACAAGTGTAAATTGAAAATTTAAAAAACCCCCGACATTCGCCATTTAGTGGCGGCGGCCATCTTGAATTTGCAATAGTGCTATTCTACTAGTCAAGCCCTTTCATTTGATACCCATATCAAGGGAGTTGTGAAAAAATATATCATCCGCCATTTTGTAGCGGCGGCCATGTTGGACCGATTTTCATCAAACATAGCTAAGAACACTCTCGACTAATTCACCTTTCAAACAAAAAAAACCGCATTCAAATCGGTCCACCCGTTTGAGCGCCACAGGGGAACAGACACACACACACACACACACACACACACACACACACACACACAGACACACACACACACACACACACACACACACACACACAGACACGTCAAACTTATAACACCCCGTCGTTTTTGCGTCGGGGGTTAATAAAAATAAAATCAATGATAAAGTCTATAACTGAGTACCCAAAATAAATCCTGAATCCTTATTGTTTACTTGTGTAGTAGTCCAATGTCCAATATCTTGTAGCATCAGTATGGAAAAGTTATGATGAGTATATATGGTATGTATGTAGAGTATGATGAGTCTCTACATTGTACCTACAATATCATTCTACAATCGAGGACTAAATCCCCACAGTTACAGTGGGCTGGTACGTTTGCAGCATATCTTGATTGAGGAATTGGAATCAGAAATTTTTATGGGACCATCTTTTAAACTTCCTGTATAGATTGAAAAAAAAATCACGCAAATTGGTTCAGAAATCTTGCAGAAATTGTGCACATATGGCTACATCGCATTTTCAAGAAAGTTTACCCCAACAATTTTGCCCCAACAGTTTTGCCACAACAGTTTTGCCACAACAGTTTTGCCACAACAGTTTTGCCACAACAGTTTTGCCCCAACAATTTTGCCCCAAAAGTTTTGCCCCAACAATTTTGCCCCATTGTTACAGGAACGAAGGCCCCTACGGCCTCATAATCTGCCCGTCACGGGAGCTGGCCAAACAGACGCACGACATCATCCTGCATTTCGTCAAACATCTGAAGATGGCCGGCAATCCGGAGATACGGAGCTGCTTGGCTATTGGAGGTAGGGAAACCTGTCATCAGGATCTGGTGAAATTTTTCAAGATCACCAGATCTTGATGAAATTGAAAAAAAAGAAGTAAGATAATATGTATCTGTTACTGAACGTAGTACTTGACATAGGACTATGTTGTGACATTATCGATAGTATGTTAACGATCTTCACTAAAAAGTTTTTATACCTTTCTCTACAGTTGTGGTTTTATTTTGTACCTTTCAATACAGTTCCAAAGTCTCTGGTGAACATTTTGTTTGATACAGGTGTGGCGGTGTCAGAGTGTATGGAGGTGGTGCAGAGAGGTGTTCACATCATGGTGGCAACCCCTGGACGACTGATGGACATGCTGGATAAAAAAATGGTAGGTGGTTATATGGTTTACGGTACTAAAAATTTACTTTCTTAATTTTTTCATAACGCGCCTAAAGAAGTATAACTTCAAAAATAGTTTTTAACCGACTTCAAAAAAAGGAGGTTCTGTATTCGATCCGTATGTATGTATGTATGTAAGTATGTTCGCGATTATCTCCGCAACTAATGAACCGATTTTGATGATTGTTTCACTATCGTAATCTACATACTTTCAGGAAGGTTTTAGTACATAACACATCGAGTTATCACTCTTACATACGAAGTTATAAGCATAAATGTACTATACATATGTTACTAGTATGTTCTCTGATATTGCCAGACCTATTGCTGAAGTCTAATATAGCTATTCTGTCCAAAGACTTCAAGTTTGAAGTCGGTTCATTTTTCTTTGAAAAAAATTATTTTTTAATTGTCTCTCTTGAGGTACGTCTGAACGTGTGCCGGTACCTGTGCATGGACGAGGCGGACCGCATGATCGACATGGGGTTCGAGGAGGACGTGCGCACCATCTTCTCGTACTTCGCGGGCCAGCGGCAGACGCTGCTGTTCAGCGCGACCATGCCCCGCAAGATACAGAACTTCGCCAGGTGAGCGAAGCGAGCGCGATTTGTTTTTACTAGCTCGCGACTTCGTCTGCGTGGATTTAAGTGATATAAGAATCCCTTGAGAACTCTATAATTTTTCGCGATAAAAAGTACCATATGCCCTTCTCCAGGGTTTAGTCTACCTCTAATCGATTCAGCGATTGAGGCGTGAGAGCGTAACATGCAAAGAAACTCACTTTCGCATTTATAATATTAGTTAAGATTGGTGTTACAAAGTACTTGAAGTTTTTTTTAAATTCATCTACGAGTTAGCCCTCTTACCTGCGACCAGAGAAAATTTAGAAATTATAAAATATCTCCTGCTGGGAATGGAACCCGAGACCTTCCACTTAAATAAGGCCCTATCGATAAGTACTGTGCTGGGGAAGTACTAGTACTTGAAGTTGATCAAATCTACTGTTTATTATTCCCAGCTGCCACCGCATTTGTGGCCCGCGTAATTCCATAGATTTGTTCCCAAATCAAAAGTTTTTCCGATCCGGGTACCGATGGGATAAAGTCTGGGGGACATCTGGGATGTAACAAAACATTAGGCGGGGCCCGATGGGAATTTCTGTTTGTTTCTCGCATTCCGGCACTGATTCGGGGACCGACGGGACAATAATAATTAATTATTCGTTGGGGCTAATGGGAACTTGTAATAATTGTTAACAAATGTTTAGGGGGCAGATGGAACGGAAAATATTAAGGTGGGGGAATTTTTGAGTGAATAAATTTTACTTCTTAAATAAATCGTTTTTTTCCAATTGACGTGGCAGGATAATGTCTATATCTACTATCCGGGCCGGCTAATTTACTCTAAAATCACAGGTTTACCATCAAACTGTGGTCCCGAGCGAAGCGAGCGCGATTTTTTTAAATCATTATCTAATTCTCGGATGAATCGTCTGCCAGGTCTGCGCTGGTGGCGCCGGTGACGGTGAACGTGGGGCGCGCGGGCGCCGCGTCGCTGAACGTGCGCCAGGAGCTGGAGCCGGTGCAGGCGGAGGCGCGCACCGTGCACCTGCTGCAGTGCCTGCAGAAGACGCCGCCGCCCGTGCTCGTGTTCGCCGAGCGCAAGCAGCACGTCGACGCCATACACGAGTACCTGCTGCTCAAAGGTACTGTGTATATACACAAACAAACAAACACCGGACATAACCTCAAAAAATATTTTTGTTTCATGGCCTTGCCAGTAACTGGCCCAGAGACAATTTAGAAATTGTAAAATCCAAAATTAACATTTAGTACATTAATAAATCCAAAATAGTACATTAATTAGTCCAGGCCTAAAATAAAGCAATTTACGGGCCGGGCCGGGTAATATTTAATAGAGTTGAATAGAAAAGTTTTTTATTCAAATAAACTACTTTACTTTACTGTACTTTTGAATCGCCAATTGAATCTACCACTGGTTCGGTTTGGTGGTTCCTACTGAGAAGAAGCAGCAAAAAACTTGATAAATTAAGTATTTTTAGTTTTTTAAATAAATGAGGCAAAAACACAGTTACACAACGATAATTACGGACCTGGATAGTAGATAGAGACGTTATCCTGCCACGTCGATTAGAAAATTAAGAAAAAACTATTTGTTCACTTATTTAAGAAGTAAAATTTATTCAGTCAAAATTCACCCACCTTAATATTTTCTGTTCCATCTGCCCCCTAAACATTTGTTAACAATTACAAGTGTTCCCATTAGCCCCAACCTGAATAATTACTGTCCCGTTGGCCCCCTCAGAGTTGAGATGGGAATGTGTAGATGGGATAAACCTAGATTAAATGAGTTCTTTGAAAAATTTAAGTTTCAAAAAATCATAAACTTATACTGCTCCTCCTGCTATAAAAAAATATTTTAAAAATAATTCAATGTATACTTTAAATTATAAAAAAATTTACAACTGTATTACTGTAGTATTTAATATGTAATTGATTTATGACATACCTATCTGTCTATATACAGATTTAAACTCCACAATTACACTGTATATGAATAAGTAGATAATAATTATGTTAAACGTAGTAAAAAATTCTGAATTCTCTTGTGATATACCTAGGTAGTTACATATTTTTTCAATTTACCTATAGGTTTTTTTCCTTACCGTGAGTTAAATAAAGTATTCAGTATAAATTATTTAAATGGTATATTACTTTAACACTTAAATTGCTTAAATGGTATTACTTCCATTACTTAAATGGTAATAAATATTTTAAATACTTAAATTACGTAAATGGTGTTACTCTAATTACTTAAATAGGTTTACTTTAATTACATAAATGGTGTTACTTAAATTACTTAAATAGGTTTACTTTAATTACATAAATGGTGTTACTTAAATTACTTAAATGGTTGTTACTTAAATTACTTTAATCCATCACTTAAATAGTGTTACTCTAATTACTGAAATAGTGCTACATTAATTACATAAATGGTACTACTTAAATGGTGTTACTTAAATTACTTTAATCGTATTACTTAAATGGTATAATAAGTCTTTAAGGTGTGGTCTGTAAGTAAGCATCTTTAAGGTGTGGAAGCGGTGGCCATCCACGGCGGTAAGGACCAGGAGGAGAGGTCCCGCGCAGTGGAGGCGTTCAGGAAAGGGGAAAAAGACGTTCTGGTAGCTACTGACGTCGCCAGCAAAGGTAAACTATTACTAAGAAGGCAGGTTTCGATGTTATGGTATGCGATAGATACTTATTAAAAAAAAAACTCTTTCTAAATTCCTGTTGACAGATATTTAGTACACATCAAAAAAGCTTAAACGTGTCTATAGATAAGCTTCTATGTACATTCATACATAGCTTGTTTTGATGACAATAGAATCTGATATTTTAAATATATTTTGTTAATCCAAGATGGCCGCCACCACGACATGGCGGATTACATACTTTATCACTACCCCCTCAATGTGGGTCATGATCAATCAAATGAAAGGGGATTCAGATATTGATTCAGGGAGGGGGATAGAATTCAGTACACTATGAAGAATTCCAAATCTAAGATGGCCGCTGACACAAAATGGCGTATTACATACTTTTTCAAACCCAATATTTTTCGATATGCTTATGAAGTGAAAAGGGTTGACTAGTAGATTACAGTACACCATGGAAAATTCCAAATCTAAGATGGCCGCTGACACAAAATGGCGGATTACATAGTTTTTCAAAACCCCTTCAATATACGTATCAAATGAAAGGGGTTGACTATTAGATTACAGTGCACCATAAAATAATCCAAATCTAAGATGGCCGCTGACACAAAATGGCGGATTACATACTTTTTCAAAACTCCTTCAATATGCGTATCAAATAAAAGGGGTTGACTAGTAGAATGCAGTATACCATGAAAAATCCTACATCTACGATGGCCGCCGGTACACAATGGCGGATTTTATATTTTATTCTGTCGCCATAATTATGAGTAATGGGTATCAAATGAGAGGGCACTAAATGAATGGAACGATGGAAGATTTAATTTCATCCAACTCCAGGTCTGGACTTCGAGAACATCCAGCACGTGATAAACTACGACATGCCCGAGGATATAGAGAACTACGTGCACCGCATCGGGCGCACGGGCCGCGCGGGCGGCGAGGGCGTCGCCACCACGCTGCTGGGCAGGGCGGCGGAGCTCAGCGTGCTCAAGGACCTGGTGCACCTGCTCACGGAGGCCGGACAGAAGGTCAGTGCTCGTAGAGAACCGCGTGCACCGCATCGGGCGCACGGGCCGCGCGGGCGGCGAGGGCGTCGCCACCACGCTGCTGGGCAGGGCGGCCGAGCTCAGCGTGCTCAAGGACCTGGTGCACCTGCTCACGGAGGCCGGACAGAAGGTCAGTGCTCGTAGAGAACCGCGTGCACCGCATCGGGCGCACGGGCCGCGCGGGCGGCGAGGGCGTCGCCACCACGCTGCTGGGCAGGGCGGCGGAGCTCAGCGTGCTCAAGGACCTGGTGCACCTGCTCACGGAGGCCGGACAGAAGGTCAGTGCTGGTAGAGAACCGCGTGCACCGCATCGGGCGCACGGGCCGCGCGGGCGGCGAGGGCGTCGCCACCACGCTGCTGGGCAGGGCGGCCGAGCTCAGCGTGCTCAAGGACCTGGTGCACCTGCTCACGGAGGCCGGACAGAAGGTCAGTGCTCGTAGAGAACCGCGTGCACCGCATCGGGCGCACGGGCCGCGCGGGCGGCGAGGGCGTCGCCACCACGCTGCTGGGCAGGGCGGCCGAGCTCAGCGTGCTCAAGGACCTGGTGCACCTGCTCACGGAGGCCGGACAGAAGGTCAGTGCTCGTAGAGAACCGCGTGCACCGCATCGGGCGCACGGGCCGCGCGGGCGGCGAGGGCGTCGCCACCACGCTGCTGGGCAGGGCGGCGGAGCTCAGCGTGCTCAAGGACCTGGTGCACCTGCTCACGGAGGCCGGACAGAAGGTCAGTGCTCGTAGAGAACCGCGTGCACCGCATCGGGCGCACGGGCCGCGCGGGCGGCGAGGGCGTCGCCACCACGCTGCTGGGCAGGGCGGCGGAGCTCAGCGTGCTCAAGGACCTGGTGCACCTGCTCACGGAGGCCGGACAGAAGGTCAGTGCTGGTAGAGAACCGCGTGCACCGCATCGGGCGCACGGGCCGCGCGGGCGGCGAGGGCGTCGCCACCACGCTGCTGGGCAGGGCGGCCGAGCTCAGCGTGCTCAAGGACCTGGTGCACCTGCTCACGGAGGCCGGACAGAAGGTCAGTGCTCGTAGAGAACCGCGTGCACCGCATCGGGCGCACGGGCCGCGCGGGCCGCGAGGGCGTCGCCACCACGCTGCTGGGCAGGGCGGCCGAGCTCAGCGTGCTCAAGGACCTGGTGCACCTGCTCATGGAGGCCGGACAGGTCACTATAGCACTACGAAGGAAGAACCAAATAAACATTCTCTATACTGCATATGATGGACTATGGAGTATGTTCACTGATTTTGAGTTTTTGCCCTCCATATTTTGCGTTGAAAATAAATATACACTTGTGACACAAGTTTTAAGCGATATTGCAAACCTGTTAACATTCTAAATTCTGCAGGTGCCAGCCTTCCTGCTGGACATGATCGGCGAGCCGGACGTGCCGGTGGCGGACGGTCAGGGCTGCTCCTACTGTGGCGGACTTGGGCACAGGATCACGGGTATACGACTGAGACTTATCTATAGTTTCCGCCATTTTGAATTTGTGATGACGTCATATTTAACTTTTAGCCTACCCTCATATTTTCTCGCTACTTGATGACCGAGACTTCGACCTCGTTAGGATTTAAGCTTCGTGTATGAACACAGTTGTCAATTTGACTTTACATAGAGTATAAACATCGGCACGTACATTAAACGCTGAAGGAAAGTGGAGGGGGTAAGCTATTGTATTACGTGCGTGTCAGTTCCCATACGCAGCTTTCCCCTCCACGTTTCGTTCAGCGTTCGATGTACGTGGCGCGGGTTATAGCGTATAGAAGTGATCGGCCATTTTGAATCTGATGACGTAACAAATTTTGTTCACAGAATGTCCGAAGTTGGAGGCGGTGCAAAACAAACAGGCGTCGAACATCGGCCGGAGAGACTATCTGGCTAACACGGCAGCCGATTATTAGAATATATATGAAATTAGTACTTATTTTATAAAAACAAACCTCCATTTTAAGTTGTACATAGTGTAAATAAATTTTAATATAATCTATACTAATAAATAAAATTGAAGTGTCTGTCTGTAATATCGAAATAACTACCTCATATTAAGCTCATATGGTTATTTGAACGATACTATAACCGAATCACACGTTTTTAAAATTTTTGTCTGTCTGTCTGTCTGTTTGAACGGGCTAATCTTTGGAACGGCTGAACCGATTTTGACGGGACTTTCACATACAAGTAGAGAATTAACCAGGGAGTAACATAGGCTATTTTTTAACCGACTTTCAAAAAAGGAGGAGTTGTGTTTTTCTACCTATGTATACCGATATCTCCGAGATTTCTGAACCGATTTGAGTAATTTTTTTTTTAATCGATAGAGAAACATTGCGACACTGTCCTACAAAAAATTTGTATTCCAACTCCTCAATCCTGATGCTGTAAGGGATCTGATCCCTAAAACTAATGTGATTTAGGCACTGTCGGTTATTTAAATTGATATTGGGGATACCAATTAAAGACTTTATGGTTGAATGACCTCGAGTAGGTACATGTCCAACTCCTCAACCCTGATGCTGTAAGGAATTGCATTCCGAAATCGTGGGGATCCCACGGAATTTTTCCGTTTTGGTGACGGGTTACTACAGATAGGCTACTTTTTGTTCTGGAAAATCAAAGTTTCCACGAGATTTTTACAAACCTAAATACACACGGGCGAAGCCGTGGGCATCATCTAGTTATGAAATAAATTCAGTCTTTTATTTTGTGCGTTGTTTATCATTTATCTCAAACGATAGACGTCCACGTACAAGGATCGCCCACAGAACACGTTCTTGTGCCGTTTATGTCCGTGCACCTTACAAGGCTGCGTTTGGGTGGGTTTAGGTCAAGCAGAGCTATCAAGTGTCCTAATGTAAAAGACTGCGACTTTCGAGGGACCGAGTTCAATCCCCGGCAACTCAATTTTTCGGAGTTATATGGGTTTTTAAACAATTAAATGTCACTCGCTTTAACGGTGAAGGAAAACATCGTGAGGAAACCTGTGTGCTTAGTCTAAGATCGGAGCACTCGAAAACGAACTCGAAAACTATTGATCGATTTCAGAGTAAAATAGACCTAAAATGGCTTGTATTAAGGTTTGAGTTCACAAGACAATTCCCGGAGCGCTCGCTGTGTTCGAATGCTGAATGTATTGGCGAACTCAAACCTTAATACAATCCTTTTTAGGTCTATTTTACTCTGAAATCGATCAATAGTTTTCGAGTTCGTTTTCGAGTGCTCCGATCTTAGACTAAGCACTCTGCACGCCTGAGAGTTGTCCACAATGTAGTGACGCGGCGTGTTCGTGTACCGCACCGCACTCGGCCGGCGTGGTGGACTACGGCCTGAACACAGAGGAGACCCGTGCTCTGTAGTGGGCCGGTGATGAGATGATAACTATGATAATGATTCCTATCAAGAAACGAACTAAACGAACTATCAAGAAACGAAAATTGAAACACGTTATATTATTTTTAAACATTTATTTACCAGTAATAGTTGATAGGCATCCGAATAACAAACAAATCCATCTCGAACATCGATCATCGTTTCACATGATTAACATTATAACCAGTCCAGCCGCTATCGGTGTTTCTTATTAAACTAATTAAACTACCCACATTTTTATACATTTCAACATATTTACTCATTTCTTTTTTTTTTATTATTATGTATCTATTTATATATATTTGTTTAAAAGTACATTACTAATATTAGAGTAATGGGATGATTTAACAAAATATAACGATGAAATAAAGTACACTAAAAACTAAGGCATGGTTTACACTAAAATGATTACGTCACACGTAAGGGCCAGTCCGCACAGTTTGACGTCAAATCAATAAAATAAAGTATTTTTCTACGGGTTATGGCCGACACACATGCTGCGAAGTAATTAATAGATAGTAGGAAATTACTGTTATATTAATACTAAACAGAATTAAAAAAGTTTCTGTGAAGTGCTTAGTAAACCCCCCCCTCGCCAGTTATAAATATTGCTAGCAACTCGTCGAAAAGTAATGAAAACAGCAATTAAAAAAAATATGAGTAATACTAAAAAAATACAATAACTTTTATGGTTTGCTTTACTTTTAACGGTGAAGAATCATTTACTAAAACAATTAACAGTGTGATGACACTAATTCACAACAACACGAAACACTTCGCAAAGTGTGCATCGGCCTTTACGCTAATCACAGACGACCGATTAAATAATAGGTCAGACTAAAATCGGCGAAAACTGAACGCAGGGGATATTCACCGTCCATAGTCACAAAAATCGGTCTGACACATAAATCGGTTTCAGACGTCTGCGTGAGCTCCTTTATAAATATATAAAATAAAATATTTTTCACTAGGTGATAATTCTTTAATTTTCCGGGATAAAAAGTATCCAGCGTCCGTCTCAAAGGTGTAAGCTATTCCTGTTATATATTTCGTAATAAAGATTGTTTCAGCCTTGAACAAGTAACAGACAAACATTAATGCATTCTATTAATATTATAAATGCGAAAGTGTATTTGTCGGTTTGTTTTTGAATCACACGGCAACAGAGTTAATGATCGATGTGATTTTCTGCATGGGCCCAGCTGAGTGACATAGGATACTTTTTATCCCGGGAAAACATCAGTTACAGCGGGATAGCATGCAATGTTTCAAGGATTCGTGTTCTTCAATCACACCGCAATAGAGCTACGGATCGAAGTAATTTATTGCACGGATACAGTTAAAGAGAAGAAAGAAGGTAGAATGAAATGGGATACATTTTATCCCGGGAAAATAAATAATTCCGCGTGATAGCATACACGCATATTTTTAATTCAATCACGCTGCTATAGTGCGGAGTGACTTAGGATACTTTCCATCCCAAAAAAGGAATATATCCCGCGGGATTACAACAAACTCCGACTCCACGCAGACGACGCCGCGGGTAGTTTATAAAAAAATAACAATATTAGTATATGGATAAAATTATTATGGATTCCATTTCATACGCAAGCCACTTGAATGAACACGAACTTAATTTAAAATATATTAGTGAATGTGTAATGTGTTTTTAATACATATCGAAAATTCCAGCGGCGGTGCAGCACACAGGCGGCGCACAGTTCCCGGTGAGTGGTCATAGCACGCGCGCCGCCATGGCCGGCCGGCCCCGCCGCCCGCGCCGCTTCTGCAATTTTTGATATGCATTAAAATACGATAAGAGCATATCACGCGTGGTTCAGATTCGAACGCGAGTGTGTAAGTATCTTGCTAAGGGGCTGTCCATTAATCACGTGAGGTTCGAAAGGGGGGGGGGGGGAGGGGGTTCGACAAAAATCACGAAATATCACAAGGGGGGCGTGGATATAGTAAGATATCACGTGTACTTATTTTTTCGTCAAACGCGTGATTTCTAAACCGACTAGATTAAGGATTAGATTATACTTTATGCCGGTACTTAAAAATAATATTATAAACATTTTAAGATTCTTTGTAGGTACTAAAAAAATTCACTAAATTCTAAATTTGCTCATATCTTTTTATTGCGTGGACTCAGGACCTTAATTTTTATACACCTAATAGGGACCATAGACCTTAGTATCTGGTATAAATTTCAACTTGCTAGGTCCACCCGTTCCTGAGAAAATCGGTGGTGACACACGGACAGACGGACAAGAAAGTGATCTTATAAGGGTTCCTTTTTTACCTTTTGAGGTACGGAACCCTAAAAATACACGAGGTACTTGTTGTTGCGACGCCTCACCCGTGTCTTCTTGTCGTCGTAGTCGTCGGAGGTGTCGTGGTCGAACGCGCTGTTGTCGATCAGCCAGTCCTCCGACGTGTCCAGCTCCGTCTTGATGTCTGACTTCAGGGCCTTCACCTGACATACACAAGTAATTCATTTCAGACAAACTACGAAAAATAAAAAAAAGTTTCACTAGCATAAAATTCAGTACAAGTCACGGCAAACAAGTCGAGCGGTGACCTTCAATGCGCAGAAGTCGAAAATGAGGTATCTCAGGGTGTGAGGGGGTCGCGGGGAGGCCGTGGGGATCGTTCGTAGGCACTGATTAGCTCTCGCGGATACCTCGTAAGCGCTGATTGGCTCTCCAGTCGTATTGTCTCCCGCTCACTCGTACGACGCTGCGCGCACTTGAAGGTCACCGCTCAACTTACGTGCCGGAGGTTATACTATTCGACAGCTGCTTAGACCAGGCGCCTATGTAGCGACATCTGGTGTCAGAAAAATTAGCGAAAACCTTCATTGTTACATAATAAGATCTTAAAATAATAATTGTATATAAAAAAAAAACTACCTCTAACAAGCATACAATATTTAACAGACTACAATTTCATAAAGTTAGTTTCATAAAGTTTTAAAGTTACTTATTTAGGAAATTATTACAGGAATCTAAAATTATCTACTATATCCTCTTAAAAATAAATCCTGTACTGTAGTAAATAAAATAAAATAATTGATGTTTTGATGATGTGAAACATTCGCATTATTTACTTTTACCCCATCCCTATTTTTTCCCCTCAAAAAGTGTGAACCCTCCAACCCATGAAACGTCAGTTTACTGCATTGAATTAAAAGTCGGAATGTAAATACTAAACCACTAATACTACAAGTACAAGACATGGTTATCGGTATTGAATTGTGTTTAGGCAGTATAATAATAGCGCAAGTGTTCGATAGCGGCCTCGTTATACCAATATAAAAAAAATTGTATCCCTAACCTGTTCTCGCATAGACGGTGAGGCTTGGTTTTTCTTCTTCCTACGCTTAGTTGGATCTGACTCCCTGAAAGGACAAGTATAAAATGAAAATTTAAAAACCGACACTCGCCATTTTGTGGCGGCGGCCATCTTGGATTTGCATAGTGCTATTCTACTATTGAAGCCCTTTCATTTGATACCCATATTAAGGGAGTTGTGAAAAAATATGTAATCCATCATTTTGTAGCGGCGGCCATCTTGGATCGATTTTCATCAAACATAGCTAACAACACTCGACTAATTTACCTTTCAAACAAAAAAAACCGCATTCAAATCGGTTTGAGCGCTACAGGGGAACAGACAGACACACGCACGCACGCATGTACGCACGCACGCACGCACGCACGCACGCACGCACACACACAGACACGTCAAACTTATAACACCCCGTTGTTTTTGCAAAAAAATAAGAAAACATAAGGCATGTTTGTTTGTATTTTATATGTATACAAAATACAAATTCAAGATATATATTTTTTTCAAAGAACTTCCGATCTGCTTGTGTTCGTAAATCTTCTCTTAAACGGCTTGACCGATTTTGTTGTTGTTTGTAACCAAAGCTGCGCAACCAAACGGAGACCAGGCGAGGTACCCTCTATAGAGCGCGTTGTTGGTAGCGCGACTGGTGTCCTAATGTGATAGTGCCCTAAGGGTACTGGCATTTCTCCCTTGTGTGTATGTTGCCTTGTTGGTCTAGTGGTTAGCATATTCGATTGCAGATCACGAGGTCCCGGGTTCGATTCCCGCGGGTCGGACATATAATTGCTAGGTATTGGTATGGTAGATTCAATTGACGATTCAAAAGTACTTGTAAAGTACTACTAGTTTATTTGAATAAAAAACTTTTCTATTCTATTCTATTGGGTTTTTCTATCAAGAAATTCTCAGTGCCAGCCCGAGTTGGTAGTTGACGGTGTTTCACTCCCGTGCCTCGGAAAGCACGTTAAGTACATTCAGTCCCAGTTATTATGATTATCATGTGACAATAGTGGTTAAAGCCCATCAACCCGCAATAGAAGCAGCGTGGCGAGTGTAGACTGTAAATCTCTCTCCTATGAGAGTGGAGGCCTGTGCCCAGCAGGGAGACGTTACAAGGCTGTGATGGTGGTGGCCGGTGGGGTATGTAGTATGTATATGTGAAAGGTGGTACCTGCCGCGTTTCCTGGGCCGCTCCTCGAGCAACAGATGGTGAGGGTACTCCTCCACGATGTAGTTCTCGCCCTCGTAGCTGGTGGTGATCTCCACGCCGACGGACGGGTCCACGTCCGGCAGGATGTAGTAGTTCTCGAAGTCGCCTATACGGGAAAGGAAAGTGAAATTAATAAAAACTGTCTGTGTGCAATGTACACACGGCAGAAGTGAATCTTATATTCTAATATTTCGAATGCTCCAAAATATTATGTAAATATTATATTAAAACATTAAAAGCTTGTTTGTTTTAGAAAATTATTTGGGTCTACGATTTGGATTCAAGAAATAGAAATAGACTCGTGATTCCTCAATTACGCCTCAAAAAGGTCCGAAAGTCGTTTGTGGGAATGGGCGTAATGTTCTATAACAAAATTCCACAACAAATCTTGGATTTGCCTTTACACAAGTTTAAGAATTCTATTAAAAGTGTGCTCATAAAAAAAAGCTTATTATACAATTGAAGATTATATAAACGATAAAAAGCTTGGATTTAACTCGTTCCAGCAATGCGCGAGACGGCATCTCAATCATGTACATTAATAATAATAATTGTTATAATGTTATTTTTAAAAAGAGCAACCGCCGAGTTTCTTGCAGGTTCTTCTCGGCTGGAACTGCATTCCGAACCTGTGGTAGATTCAATTGACGATTCAAAAGTACTTGTAAAAGTTTATTTGAATAAAAAACTTTTCTATTTCTATTTCTATTCAAAAACGGAATCTAGGTGGAGAGCGGTTGTCGTGGTAACCGACTTGTATTCTATCTCATTCTCTCGCAGGCTAAATCTTATGTGAATATGTATGTTTGTCCCTCTCTGTCACTCGTGCAGCGCCTGGGAAATGACCACCTTAGGGACACCTGGTATGCAAGAGAGAATTTTGGTGGCTTTTTCGTTTCAACTATTTTCGAAAGCAGAACAATACTAAAGAAGTTTTACTTCAAAGTATTTTGATCAGAAGTATAATCCTACTGTTTCATTTGCCAGCTCCTCTTAATATTGCGAGTAGAGCAGAAAGTACCACTTTACCTTGTAGAGTGATGGCGTTCATCTCGGAGGTGAAATGTCGTTTTTTCTTGCCCGAGTTGCAGTGTTTGATGTACGCGTACTTGGGCTTCGCCTCCTCCGGGATTATGTTCACCGTCCACGACCTGTGTGCGGTGACACAAACGTACACTAATATAATAAAAGATAAGAGCGAAGCGAGCGAAAGGTTTTAACTATCTACCATAAAAGGGACACTTGTTTTGAGCAAAAATTTTCAGGAAAACGACAACCAAAGCAATTTTAACCAATGAATGCCATGAATTGCTATTTCAGCTGAGACTTGTATAGTAGTTTTCTTTGATTTTAGAGGAAACAATAAACAAATTGATTCCAGAAGCAAAGGTTTGACTATATCTAAAGTTACATTGCAGTGTGTACAATTAGACAACAATATAATTGATGACTTTTACAAGGTAAAATCTAATAATTCTTCACTTTTACTAAAAACCAGCTATATATTTAAGGAAAAATTAAAATGATTACCAATCAAAAATATTAATGACACACAGGCATATTTTATGTAGACATATGAATGATAAGTCTCCGTCAGAATGGCTGACGGTATATCACTAATTCAAGTGAAACCATATCTATAATTTAGTAGTTTTTTAGTAGTATTTGGTAGTCAAGATAAAATATTTAGTAGTTCAATATAACCAAAATTAAATGAAAAATAAAGTGCGCCGCCAAGCTGACGTCACGTTGGCGGGTGGAATTTTAACGGCGTACAATACTTTGAAAATATATATGTCAAATTTTAGTAGTCTTTTGGTAGTTTAATAAAATTACGTTAAATCTTATTCACGCCTTTGTTTATAGACTGGAAATATATTTTCTTTTTCTTCATCGGAAACGCCTGTGGAAATTAAATTAGTTCTGCTGAAAGATTGCTATGATATTATCATAGCAATCTTTCAGCAGAACTTGAATTTGTGATATACCGTCAGCCATTCTGACGGAGACGAATGATAACTAGGTGTGTTATATACTAAAACCTTCCTGAAAGTATGTAGATTATTGACAGTGAATGAAAAATAATCAAAATCGGTTTATTGGTTTTTAAATAATCGCGAACATACATATGGATCGAATACAGATTTTCCTTTCTTTAAAGTTGGTTAAAAAACTTAAACGTAGTGTTAATAAAATATCATAACTTTAAAACAATTTTCAAGTTTTTTTACTCACACAAGTGATTGAAGTGTTTATTTTACTCACACAAGTGGTTGAAGTGTGTAATTAGGACTTTTTCACGGTACCTGTTCTCGGCGGGTATCTCCTTGACCTCCTCCATGGTGATCTCCTGCTCCTCGGCGATCTCGTAGATGAAGTTGTCCGCGATGCTGCCGTCCTCCATCATGTGCAGCACCTCGCCCTCGCCCCCGCCCTCGCCCTCGCCCTCCACCTGCTCCGCGTCCGACGTCTGGGGCACGATCTGGGGCAACAAGTTCAAATCTATACTGTCCAGTGGCGTGCATTTCAAGTAACTCACCTGAGTCTAGCATAGACTCAAGTGACTCTGCTGAGTCTGGCATACTCACGCGACTCACCTGAGTCTGGCATAGACTCAAGTGACTCTGCTGAGTCTGGCATACTCACGCGACTCACCTGAGTCTGGCATAGACTCAAGTGACTCAGCAAACTATGCTAGACTCAAGCGACTCACCTGAGGCTGGCATAGACTCGAGCAACTAGACTGAGTCTGGCACAAGCCACAGACTAAAGTGACTCAGATTAGTCTGGCATAGACTCATACGACTCACCGGAGTCTGGCATAGACTCAGGCGATACAGCTGTCTCGCATAGACTCAACCGACTCAACTAACTCGGTGAGTAGTCAGTACATACCTCGATGATCTGCTTGGGGTCCGTCATCTTGGTGATGACCTGCTCGGACTGGGTGATGGAAGCCTCCGCCTTGTCCGTCTCCACTTTCACCACCCATAGTTGTTTTTTCTGAAGATTTTTCAGGGACCTGGATGGGACACAAACTTCATTAAAATTGTAAAACCGGTCACCCATCACCCGGATATCAACTCTTCAAAAGTGTATGTTTGTTGTTTTTTTACAGATGCTGCCTTCCCACGTCAGGGATGTGCTATACCTGGATACCAACTGGCTTCTAAGGTCCAAATTAGTCTTCTTCGAATTATGGGGAGGGGCGAGAGGTATGAGGACAGGGGAGGGAGGGAAATAGACAACGTAGAGTGAAGGGATGGGGGAGCGCGGAGAGGAGTGGGAAGCGCAGAGTAGGGGAAAGGGGGCGGAGAGGGGGTGAGGGGAGATATGGGACAGAGAGAAAGAGGGCGGAGAAAGGAGGTGAGGGGGGCAGGGGGGAGGAGGGCGGAGGGGAGGGGGGAGAGAGATGTTATACTCACAGGTAGCCCAAAGTGTCGACAAGCTGCCTCACGTTGAGTCTGGAGACGGGTTCGTGCGTCTCCTTGACGGGCTCGAAGCTGTAGTTGTGCTCCGTGCGGATCGTCTCCGCCACTGGAACAATGGAGTTCAGTGAGTCTGACTGCGCGCAGTGCGGCGGCGCACGGGTGGTGACCACACACCTATCAGCATTGCCACCTGCTGAGCTGTGACCTTTGTTCGGGTAGTGCCACACATGACAGGTGTTAACTTGGCGCTTCATTTGACGCTTGATGCTTCATTTGTTTGTGCACAAGTGCTGGAAGCGTCGGGGGTGATCTACTTATTGTTATGTGTGGCACAGCACTTTAATAAACGTTTTTTCTTTCTTATCTACATTACATAACCTAAAAGTTTGAAAGTCAAACCCACTTCACCACACACTTAACAGTCCATATCTTGAAAATTACTGAACCGATTTTGACGAAACTTGCAATGTTCCCTAAGTGATGTAAATATGTAAGCCGATAAAAATGAATGGTCACAATCCGATTTATAGTTTCGGAGAAATCCGCGGACACACATACATACATTTTACTGGCTTATATTTACTTCAACTTAAGGAACATCGCAAGTTTCATCAAAATCGGTCCAGTCGTTTTTAGGATATGGACTGTTAAGTGTGTGGTGGAGTCGGTTTAACTTTCACAGCCTGTTTCACCACCTTCTGATAAGTGTTGGATAGCCTAAACGTAAGTTTTGTCACTTTCTTACTTTATGTCAAGTGACAAAGACAAAAGTTGTAGATAGCTATCTAATACATATCAGGAGGTAGTGAAACAGGCACTCAATCTTTTAGATTTTATTTATCACTTGTTAGTACTATTTATGAGTTAGCTGTTAAACGAAAGTTGCAGTTTGGTTTAAAATGTAGAGTGGCCAAAATACCAGACTTAGACGGACTTTCCTATGCACTCATACAATACGAATGTGATTTCAATTTAATTATAAAGATAATAGTATAAAATAGTTTCTTTTTTTTTTTAATTAATTAACTTTACGAAGTGCTTTTGAATCGTCAAGGCAATCAACCATGGGCTCGGAATACCCTCTGTAAATGAAAATGCTCTAAGAAAAATGCTGAGAAAAACTCGTGTTAATTTTAAATTTGCGAGATTATGAAGATCAAACCATTCCACTCCAATTTTGTCAGAAAGATTTATTATATTTTACTATTTGATGTTTTTTCTTTGTACTTGTACTTGTATAGAACTGACATGAAAACTAGTGATTCTAAGTTGTGATATTCGATACATTCTAATGAATTACTTAATTTTGGTATGCTTTAACAATTTACATTGTACTTTTCTTTTTTTAATCTACACTACCTCTAATATTACTGAATAATGTACACCACAATACTAAATATTAAAAAAAAAACTCAATACTTCGATTATTCTATGGTACAATTATTTGATGTATGTATCTATAGTGTACTACCTATTTTTTTATGCTATTGATACTTTAGTTGGTAATCTTAAACATTTACCTTGATCCTTGACTGATATGAACTTTTCAAAATTTCGTTGAAACGAGTGGTGGGCCGCGCCTGTAACCAGAGCGGCCCTTTATATTCAAATATTCATTTATTTATTGTATACACTGAATATTCATTCATTTATTGATTGCATTCAAATTCCTTATAAAATTTCTTTTGTATATTGTGATATATGAATCTGAACAGCCCTTCAAAATGCCCGTTTTATCGAGTCAGCAACAGACGAGGATACATTAATGTGTATTTAAATATCAGTATTGACGAACAAAAAATTAACTAGGCAAAAATAAATTAATAATAATATTTTTAAAGAAACACTTTTGATTTTAGGGTGTATAGTTATGTTATCCTATGAAATATTTATCAGAACGTAAAGTCCGTCTTAGTATTATTACAATATGGTCACCCTACAAGTTTTATGTATAGCCAATTTAATGCTAGAAATACTAGAAACATGGATTTTAAAAGTAAGGATTAAGACACATTGCAAAGCAATTTATTTATTTACAAAGCAATTCGACGCGTATTTCGCTTTGACTCTCCGCTCATGGGTCTTAATCTTTATAAATAACTTTTATACATTTCTCTATTATAGAATTACAATACCGCGATCTCATCCTGTGACAAGTGACGATGTAGTCCGAAATACCAAATAAATACACACAAACACACGCACACACACACGGACGCCTGTTCGTAAGGTAGGCAACTTAATGCCTGTTATAAGGTAACAACAGAGTGATATAAATATTTGCGTGTATATTTTTTCAAAATAAATGTATAAATACATAATACATACTTATACACATAATAATCTCAGACTCTGGGCGGGAATCGAACCCGCGACTCCGGAGCGGAAGGCAGGTTCACTGCCAACAGCGCCAACTGGCCAGTCAAGAAACAGAAGCAATAACTTGGAAAAAGTTTTAAACATTGGATTTTATATCTAGACATTGAATTAAAACTGCAGTTCCGAATATTTTTAAATTTTTCTTTAATAGTTCATATTTCGTGTTTTAATAGTTATGTACTTTAAAGAATTAGATTTTGAAATGTGACATCTCAAAATTTAGGGCCCCTCTCACCTCCTTGTTACAATTCGTCGACCCCCTCCCCCCCCCGTAATTTATGGATTGCCCCCTAATATTAAATGCCTGAGTATTTTTATCATACACTTACGTTTTTTGTCCTGCTCCGTCTGCTGTAGGGTAGGGTTCTTGGAGGGAGGCGTCAGGAGCTCGGGCAACATCGGCGAGTCGATCCACAGGCCCTGCGCGTCCAACTCAAAGTGATACCTGAGCAAAAACACTAATTTTTAATACCTTTTATAACCTAACTATTAGACCTTCAAGTGCGCGCAGCGTCGTGCGAGTGAGCGGGACACAATACGATTGGAGAGCCAATCAGCACTTACGAGGGATCCGCGAGAGCTAATCAGTGGCCAGTGCTTACGAACGATCCCCACGCCCTCCCCGCGACCCCCTCACACCCCGAGATACCTCATTTTCGACTTCTGCGCTTGAAGGTCACTGCTCGACTTACATGCCGCGGGTTATACCCTAACTTTAATTCTCAGGGCCAGCCCGGAGTTGGTAGTTGGCGGTGTTTCACCCCTGTGCCTCGGAGAACATTTTAAGCAGCCGGTCCCGGTTATTATCACTATCATAATATAACAATAGTCGTCAAAGCCCGCCAACCCGCATTGGAGCAGAGTGGTGGGTCTTAGCTCTAAATCCCTCTCTCCTATGAGAGAGGAGGCCTGTGCCCAGCAGTGGGACGTCAAAAGGCTTTAGTGGTGGCAAAAAGTTTTTAACCCACATGATAAACCTCTTTAGTCCTCTTGTTCACAGCACGTTCACTTCTGCCGTATGTGAATTGTGCACAGACACTTTTTTGTGTGATTGTACGATCATTAACCAATGAGGATGATGGGTATAACCCGCGGCACGTAAGTCGAGCGGTGACCTTCAAATACGCGCAGCGTCGTACGAGTGAGCGGGACACAATACGATTGGAGAGACAACCAGCGCTTACAAGGGATCCGCGAAAGCTAATCAGTGCTTACGAACGATCCCCACACCCTCCCCGCGACCCCCTCACGCCCCGAGATACCGCATTTTCGATTTCTGCGCATTGAAGGTCACCGGTCGACTTACGTGCCGCGGGTTATAAGTATGCAGACTTATGGCTTACCCGCATAGCTGTAAGCTGACGTGCCTCCACAGGCACTCGCTCTCTTCGTGCATAGCACCCTCGATCCAGTCTTGTCTCTTGTCATCGCTCTGTGCTGCTGTGTTCACACTGTGGGCCAAAAATTATATGATTCCTTCCTCAGTGTGCATCCCAGGTATAACAGTTTTAAGTGTGGATTTGACCCACTCTACTAATGGGCGAGACAGCAATTTAATTATGTACATTACATGATGATTCTATAATATTAGTCATGGTCGTCATGGCTAATATTGTTTTAAAACAATATTAGCCATGACAACCATGACTAATATTATAGAATAGAATAGAATAGAAAATCTTTATTTGTAGTAGAGCACTTGTACAAAACTTAAAATAAGATAGGTATAACAATTAAAATTAAATTATTAGTGTAACATTTGTCTTGTACAGCAGTGCAATGCCACAAACAGGTAAGTCACTCAGCTTGTGTTGGAGCACAGGGCCTCTCAGACTGGAGACCGGTTTGGAAACGCATCTGAGATTCCAGGTGTCCCAACGCTGATTTTCACTAATATTCCCCTTTCCTCCCCAATTAAGTGAAAACATGCGCTAGGAGTGGGTACGACAATAGTGTAATGGGTGGGGTTTGAACCATTGGCCTTGCAGTTTTAGATCCATGCTCAATGAGGCTTTAATGATATTGTTCTTTGTTTTTTTTTTTTTTTAAAAAAGAGCAACTGCCGAGTTCCTTGCTAGTTGTTTTTGGTAGGAATGCCATTCCGAACCAGTGATTCACATGGACGATTCGAAAGCACTTGTAAAAGTATATTTGAATGAAAAAACTTTGCTATTATATTCTAGTTTTATTTTAAACACTCATCAAAATGGTTTTAAGACTCTACTACTACTAAGTATAAAATAAAACAGATTCCAAATAAATGTTCTTTTTGCTTCCAACATCATAAGCTATTCAGTATTCATGTTTCCTCATATAAGTTATTATGCAATTTAATCTTTATGTAAATGTAATCTTTTGAAACAATGAATTATCATAAACATCACTTGAGATATTGCTTTGGTGGTTAGTGCATTGCATAAAAGCAACGTTTTCTTATTAGAAATTTTTGAAAAAGAAAGCAGACGAATTATTAGTAAGTGCTGATTATGTTGCACATGTTCTCCGAACTAAATTAACCTAAATGTAATGCTTTTATCTTCTAATGCTTATAATACTAAACTAATTTTATAAATGCAAAAGTGTGTTTGTTTGTGCTTCCTTCACGTCCTAACCAAGCAACTGATCAACTTGATTTTTCAGACAGAGATAGTTGAAAGGACGGAGAGTTACACAGGCTACTTTTTATCCCGAAAAAAGTGTTCCTGTGGCATTTAAAACAATGCCATCTATCAGCAAATTAGTTAAACTTTAGCTGTTAGGGGTGCTATTCTTATTTGTGTCGTACATGCTTTGACCGTTTAGCACAGAATTTAGGACATAAACTGTGCTAAACGGCTGTGGCGCTAAACGGCGGTGTGGCTATGTGTCAAGTCAGGGCATAATCTATCTCTATTCAAAATTTCAGCCAAATCGGTTCAGTAATTGCGGGGTTAAAGAGTAACAAACATACACACACAAACTTTCGCCTTTATAACATTAGTGTGATTGTAGCCTATTTATATTGGTAGCTCATCCCACTTAGTCTTCTGACCAAGCTAACTCAGGCAATAGTTGTAAGGTCCCCACAATACAGGTTTCATAAGATCAACAGCAAACAGTCTCTATTTCTTATTTTTATTATTTTTTAGTAGCATAGTCCACATCAAACGAAATCTTGACGAAAGGCACAGGAAACCTTGCATCCCGGAGGTGGACACAGGCTAATTTTCCCCCTAGAAAATCAGACTTCTTGCGGGATTAAAAAAATAATCATGCAAACCAAGACGCTGAATCACCTAGTATAAATTTTCAACTTTTTAGCACTACTCTATAAATGTAGCAAAGGTACATTAAGATTATTAGCTATACTTAAATATGCTATGGTGTCTAGATGAATAAAATACACATATGGCACCTTCCACACTTGATAAATAATAATTATAGTGATATTTTTTCCAAATTTTGATACTGGAAGGTTCTAAACGGGGTTTTAGTGAGGAAAATTGTATGATACGGAATGTAAACAAATAATAAATATCTAATGAGAACTCACCTTTGTGCAGTTAGCCTAGGTACGTAGCGTAGACGCTTCCGAGGTCGCGACCCGAGATCTCGCCTGAGCTCTCTCCGGAGCTCAACTGAAGGGCTCCTTGTGGAAATAAAAGCGGGAAAATCACTCACTTGTAAAAGGAAAAGCTGCAGACCACATCGTATTCCAAATTGCAGCCTTCAACGACACATTTTTGGTCACTCATAATGGAGGAACCTAGCCACTCGAACCAAATACGGGTTCCGTTGACTCACATATTGTTTCGACGCGAAAATTATAAAATATTAACATTTAGCGCCTAAACTAACTTTCAAACAAACTAATTTGATGGATCCCAAGAAAATTATCAATCAAATGTCGAAAATGACATGCTGTCACGAAAAGTCGAATCCCCAAATGCGCTGCCATGAAATGGTGATGTAATTTTCCATGGAATCATGAATGGCAACACTGTTTTTTGGAATTAACTAAATCGATTCTAGTATTATCGATACTGTATTCGATTCTTGTTGATGCTATAAAAATACGAGTAGTCTGTTCAAAAAAGAATTGGCGTGGCCAAACAGTGAACTAATGCGCTATAGTTATTATACTGTATTGCCAGCTAAACAAACAAGCAATAATTAAAAATTAAAAAAACCCGACTGCCATGCTTAAAAACGAACTAAAAAATTAATACCACTGCCCGTTTACTCACAGTGTAGTTATTATATATTTTGTTTTCTTTGATTTGTCCTCCAACTTACTTAAAACAAATAGATTGTATATATTTTCGTACTTGCCTTTCAGTCCCTTATTTTGATACCCCACTCGAGGGTCTTGAAGAAAAAAAATTTTTTCAGCCCGCACATTACAGTGCATAAAATCGGCCATTTTAATTTTTTATAAATTTTATGGACCTACACAGTAACATTTGCGTCGTCAAGACAAATCTAATGACATATCGTTTATCAAAATAGGTTAAGCCGTTGAGTAGTTACGAACTGACATAGAAAACTAGGAAACGGTCATTTTCTATGATTTATCACTCCAAATTGTTTCCAAATATATAAATTGTATACATTTCTTTTTTCCCTTTTAAATCCCTTTATTTTGATACCCCACTCAAGGGTCTTGAAGAAAAAAAAATTTTTCAGCTCGCACATTAAAGCGAATAAAGTCCACCATTTTGATTTTTTTTAATTTAGGTACCCAGTGACACTCGCGTCATCATGAAAAATCTAATGACGTATCATTTATCAAAATCCGTTGAGCCGTTGAGTAGTTACAAGCGGACATAAGAATGGACATAATATTATGTTCATGCACACAGGTCAAACACATAACCCAGTCGGGTAAAAAGGTAATTAGGCACAGCAGAGCCCTAAAATCACACCCCATTTTTTTTGAACAGACTTTGAATTCAAAGTTATCATTGATTAGCATGTCTTAATATTATGAAAATAAGAATAATATTATGTTATTCTTGTCGTCAAACATTAATATTGTGCTTATTAAACTACCGCACATCTTGAATGTTTTTTTTTCTGGCTTTTAGACGGTTAGTACACCCTAAGTTAACATAAACACATTAATACATACTAAAACAATATAAAGTAATTTCAAAGACATAAAGGCGTTAATGCCCGTTTTCACTAACAACAAACAAGGCAACGCCTAGTTAAGTAATGCCTAATCTAAGGAGATCCCTAGGCATACATTTACGTTTCACCAATCCATTTTCACTAGGCAATTCCTAAGCTTTGAATTGCCTAAACTTGTCTATGAATTTTTGTTTCATGCTGTCTATACATACTCTGAGTGTACAAAAACCTGTTTTTTCTGTTCCGTGGTATAAACTTTGGAATTGAATTAAAAAACAACTGAATATCGATCATTTATTTCGCAATTTTACTTATTAATAACATAAGATATAATATTAAAACACTGTGTTTTTGAACATTCTGTATCTTTTGAAAAAATTTACATCATCATTTTAATTTTGGATGTTATTCATTCTAGGTCCATTCACTCTTGGTCTAGCATAAGAACGGATGTCCAGATCATTTACATCATTTAAAAACTCCAAAAATTCTAATATATTTTCTGAACTCATATTAAAAGTTAATTTAATTAAAAAGACAATAAGTAATATACGATAGCAAACACAAAATGACCACAAAAATAGAAAACAAATATGAATCTGAGCGGCAGATGTCATACCTAACTGTCATTTTATGGGTTGCCTAGCATTAAGCACCGCCCAATCGGTGTCGTAACTTTAGTTGGCGCCTAACGTCGTTAGGCATCACCTAAGGGTTGGTGAAACGTTTTTTTCCCCTAGGCATGTCCTAAATATCTAAGCATCCGATTTAGGCGTCTCCTAGGTTTAGTGAAAACGGGCATAAATGTCTCACAACCAAATGCGAAAACATTGGTGTTTAGTACAGGGTTAAGTATGTCCTGCCAAAATATCAGGTTTACGTATTTCGCCAATGTTGAATTGGTTCAATACTCAGTGTAAAAATATATAAATGCCGTAATGGGAAAAGTAAACTTATGTATGTATTTAATTGCATCATTATTATTAATTTTTAACCGACTTCAGAATAAAAGCTCGATTATCGAACGAGTTCCACAAATATCGATTTTTATTCAATATGTTGCAATATAAGAAAATGTTGACCATAAACAAAATCTTATCTTGGCGCTAAAATATAGTATGGAACAGCCACCAAGAAAACCACAAATAAAAGTCTATTTAATGCACTTATTTTAGAAATCTTGGTGAACAAAGCAACATTTCAATACAAATAATGTTTTAAACACCTAAACAAAATTATTGCGTTTAATTTAAGAGCGTTTTATTTTAGCGCCATACCACAGACAAGTTTACAGGCACCATATCGATCGTATCATTTTACGTGGCTTCCGGTTGTTCAGGGTTATTTTAGGAATAACCTTTCAGTGAAATAATTTTAGTTTTGAACCATCAAAAATGAACAAAAACAGAAAAATAATGACGTATGTGGGCCACTAGGAAATCGTAAATTGTCATTGTCACTATTTCGCTGTCAATTTTGTCAAAATTTGTGTCATCATTTGTCATTGTATGTCAATGATGTCAATTGCGTGCATAAGTAGGTACCTACTTAATTATAAATTGTTGATTTTCTTCACACATCAAGTTGTTATAATGTTTGCTGTTCCCTATTTACAACTCCATATAATTATGTCGTATTAAATTAATTTATCTTTATGAGAAGATTACTCCCTATTCTCATTGTCAGTCCTTATTTTACTATCTTGCTTTCTAAATCAGGAACAAGTTAGTATAAAAATGGCGCCTAGATGCCAGCGAGATATAATATTACTAGAGCGAGCAATGTAAATTTCTTTTTTTTTTTTTATTCAACTACAGTTAGCCCTTGACTGCAATCTCACCTGATGGTATGTGATGATGCAGTCTAAAATGGAAGCGGGCTAACTTGGAAGAGGTGTGTCATACCCCTAATCGGTTTCTACACGGCATCGTACCGGAAAGCTAAATCGCTTGGCGGCACGGCTTTACCGGTAGGGTGGTAACCAGCCACGGCTTAAGCCTCCACCAGACCAGACCAGAGACAATTTAGAAATTATAAAATCCCGAATTGCCCCTGCCGGGAATCGAACCCGGGACCTCCCACTTATAAATCCACAGCGCTGACCACTGCGCCATGGAGTTGTAACGCCCTCCCCGCGCCCCGACTGATTTATAAAAACTCCCGCAAGCGTGACTTTAATTTAAACAATATCATTGCCCGCAAGACAACGAACTTAGATGGTAACTAGTTACCTACATAATATTATAGTAATTAGTATTTATATGCGTTTGCCGTTACAGGTTGCGTGTTTTGTTTGCTTGTGCGTTTTATTGTTACCATTTTAATAAAAAACTGCTGCGCCGATTTTGATGCGGATTTTTGCATTACACAGGTATCACTTCAGAGCAGCTGTGTCTTAGATAGATATTTTATTGTTATAGGCTATCATACTACATGACATAACTACTTACTTATAAACTTTTTTGACTTCATCAAAATCGGTTCGGTAGGATTCCAGAATTAAGGACTGTTATGTGTGTGATGAAGCTTAACTTAGTTTTACGTTCAATCTTTTAACTTTTAAGATTACTTAATCACTCTTGTTCGTTTATTTTGAAATCTACAAAATGTTTTTTTTTTATTACAGTGATCCTAGAAATGAACAATTCATTTGGTACTTATATTATGTAATTGTCCGAACTGTATATACTTACCTTTTTTTTCGTCATGTCAACCATGTTGAATTTTTATCATGACGTCAACGTGGTACCCATCAAAGTACCCACGTGCCACAGGTGGTACCCACGTCCCACAGGTGGTATAGGTCTCGCCAAACAAATAGTCGTCTCTGAGCTTCGTGCGAGAACGACTCGCGCAGGTTTGCGCTAGCTTCGTCCCTTTCTGTCCGCCCACTGATACCTAAAATATGCTATTGCGACGCGCCTTGCGGTTATATTCAGAGGCGAATATTTGTTTGGCGAGACCTATACCTAGGTACTGGTAGGTAAGTAGACCTAGGTCACCTAGGTACACAGGAACGAATGTTGAAACGAAGCCAACAATTATTGTCGAAGTAGATCTATACTAAAGCGGAAGAGTTTGTTTGTTTGTTTGTTTAAACGCGCTAATCTCTGGAAGTACCTGTCGGGCGTCGGATTTAAAAATTCTTTTTGCATTTAGTAGTCCAATTTTTGGGGAAGGTTATAGGCTATTTAATGTCCCTAAAATCCTCCCCCAAGGGGGTAGAATGGGGGTACCAAGTTTGTGTGAAAGTCCATTGTTTTTAAAGTTACAGACCTGAAAATCGGCATTTAGATGAAAATTTTAATGGGCAGTTTTAATTATATTATTGTTATTATCAACTTGAAATGTAGAGTCATTCTAGGGCTTAGATATCAACCTAGAAAAGATTTCACGAAAATCCTCCCCTAAGTATTAATAATTATTATCGCACATAACTACAGATTGACGTGATTTTTTGCAGTTGCATTTTTTTAGTTGAGGACCTGGTGAGTGACAGAGTGGTGAGTGACAGGCTACTGTTTTATTCCGGGAAAACAAAGGGTTCCCGTAGGACTTTTGAAAAATTTAATACCGCGGACGAAGTCACGAGCAACAGCTAGTTTATTATATCGTGAGTACTTAACTAATTAAGGGGATATGAAGGAATATATTTTGTAACGAAAATTCCCTTTCGTAATCAATCAAAAATGTAGTGTCGCCTCCAAAAGTTTATCATCTATACTAATCTATACTTACTAATATAATAAAGCGGAAGTTTGTTAGTTTGAACGCGCTAATCTCTGGAACTACTGAACAGATTTCAAAAATTCTTTCACCGTTGGATAGTTAAGTGATCCTTGAGTGCTATAGGCTATAATATATTATGTACCACGGGCGAAGCTGGGGCGGACCGCTAGTGTACAACTAAAATACCAAAACCCTTTGGCAGGCGGGTTGCATCGCAGTTTTGTGAACCTATAATAAATTACCTGATTATGTATAAATATCATTTTCAAAATGCATGCAAAGTTATTTTTAGATGTTGGCACTTGGTCTTGGAAGGCTCAAGACACGCGTTCACGTTGGCAAGAGGCGGGAAAATCAACGCCGCAGCGACCAACGACATCTAGTGAGCAGTGCTCACTGTAGTCTGTAGCACGCAATCAAGTTGCCGATAGCAAACAAGCTATAATAAATTTAAAAAACCCCATTGAGAAACAAGTGTAAATTGAAAATTTAAAAAACCCCCGACATTCGCCATTTAGTGGCGGCGGCCATCTTGAATTTGCAATAGTGCTATTCTACTAGTCAAGCCCTTTCATTTGATACCCATATCAAGGGAGTTGTGAAAAAATATATCATCCGCCATTTTGTAGCGGCGGCCATCTTGGACCGATTTTCATCAAACATAGCTAAGAACACTCTCGACTAATTCACCTTTCAAACAAAAAAAACCGCACTCAAATCGGTCCACCCGTTTGAGCGCCACAGGGGAACAGACAGACACACACACACACACACACACACACACAGACACACACACACACACACACACACACACACACACACACACAGACACGTCAAACTTATAACACCCCGTCGTTTTTGCGTCGGGGGTTAATTAATAATATTTTGGGAATACGATATGGGTTAGTTGAAATAAAATACACATCCTTTTTTATTATTAATTTATTTATCAATATAATAATATGTATATAATGTATAACTTACAGCCTTAAATAGCGTCAATCGGGGGTAGATTAGATAATATACTGTCAGAATTTCTATGACGACCCATTTCCAATTAAAGATTGTGAAAATTTAAGAAAAATTACACCAAAAGTTTCACAAATGGGCGAGGTGTTGTCCTCGACCGACGCTGCCAAGCATCCTTAAAAAACATTTTTTTTTTTCTTCTTAATTTTATTAACTCATCAAATACACCTAACACTATGAAACAACTCTACGCTCGCCTATATTACAACAACCAATTTTTTAATAATTTTTTTATAATGCAATTTTTAAAAACCAAAAAATAAAAAGGGTATCAACAGAAAGTGGACACTGGAAATTACGCAAACTGCGCTGTTTTGCTAGTTTTACTTTTTTTTTATTTCATTTACACAGCACTTAACATTAATAGCAAGAAGTATAATTTTTTTGTATCATTTTTCATTTATACAATAAATCTAAATGATTTTTTTTGCATGTTCATTTTAGCACGACGTCATCTCCTTTGGCGTTCTTATGAAAAAAAAATTGCAACAACTGACAATATTATTTAACTTAAAAAAACTTAACAAAAACCGCATTTTATCGTCGCGCCTTCAAGTCTTTAAACGTATCAGAGATTTGAAAAAAAAAAAAGCAAAATTTTTGGCCTTAAAAGCTCATCCACTCTAATAATACAAGAAAAAATTTCGACACAAAAAAAAACCGAAAAGAATATTCTTAAAATTAAATTTTTAAGCACAATTTGGAACACATTTTCTACATTCAAAATGCAGAATAAATCGAAAATACGTTCAAAAACTCGAAATCACCATTCGCATCTCGATCGCTTCCTTGTCAAAACGAAACCACCCTCATTAAATTAAGGCTACACTTAATAAAACCGGTCAAGTGCGTGGCGGGCCACGCGCAGTGTAGGGTTCCGTAGTCACAATCCTCGAAAAACAGATATAACTCCTTAACCTGTGAACCCTACTTAGCCGTGATAGTTTTCCTTTAAAATTGATTATATACCCTACTGCTGTGAATTTTTTCAAGTTCCTATATACTGCCATTTGGCTGATAGAGGGGGGGGACACTTGACTCTAATAAAAATTTGCACTTTAAAACATCATATTTTACAAACGGATCTAGAAATCGAAAAATGATGTTCCCACACCCACAGTATTTTTAAAAGACCTATTCAACGATACCCCACACTATGGGGTAGACGAGAAAAAAAATATTCATCCCCACTTTACATGTAGGGGAGCTACCCTAAAAAAAAATATTTATCAAAATTTTATTTCACCACTTTGTCGGCGTGATTAATATTTATACTCATGCCAAATTACGGATTTCTAGCACTAATAGTCTCTGAGATTAACCGAGGACGGACGGACAGACGGACAGACGGACAGACGGACAGACGGACAGACGGACAGACGGACGGACATGGCGAAACTATAAGGGTTCCTTGTTTACTACGGAACCCTAAAAAGGGACGGTCTGAGAACTATGCCACCTTAGACGAATAATTTTGATCAGAAAATGGTAAAAAATTCGCGTCATGTTTTATCACTTTCATAGCATAACTTGATTTTTGTTACACAGATAGATCAATTGCAAAGTTGCTCTGTGAATCAGAATAATTATTGTAAGCCGATGAGAATCGATAAAATTATTCGTCTATGGCAGCTGAAGAAAAAATAAATTTAGCGACACAGAAATCGCGAAATCATATTCGTATTATTATTAAAAACAAAAAAATGACTTCGGCCGTTTTCTCTTCAGTGGATTACGCGAATTTGGCGAAGGCTTGAAAATTACTTTTAAATGTACGGAACAATTTTCACGTATTTTGTGTAAGGCCTGACCAGAAAAATAAAATAACTGATATCTTCTATTGGTCACACTAACTTTACAAAGTCATTGAATGTCATCTGTGAACATAAACGTTATATAATTTGACATGTGCATGAATAATATAATCCCATATGGATATGCTTATCTGGCCCGGTGACAGTATCGCTCTTATCACAATAAGTTGCCAATAAATAATTATTTGCATTGAAATTTCAAAATGGTGTCATTAATTCCAATTTCTGTCACCAGATCAGATAAGTTTGAAGGACTCAGGTTTGCCATGAAAAAAGCGAATATGGCGCCTCTAGAGTAGGTGTTTTATTTTTCCGATAAGACCACATACCACAGCCCAGAACAAATGTTCCAAATGAACCCGTCAACGTCTTTCATGCATATATACGTGAAAATTATTGACATAGGTACATTTATTTTATAATTTATAACTCTCGCAATTTCGCGTAACGCACTGGAGAAAATTCAATAGGGACCCTTAAACGTTACAAAGGAATCATATACTCAGTACACACATAATATCCTTACGGTGCAAACACATTACTGTGTTGTGGCGTCGCGTGAGGCGACAGAAAGTTATCAGAGTGATACATTTTATATGAAGACTTGCATAAGGTAGAGTTAGGGTCGATTCACATTGATGCGGAGTCGGAGCGCTTCGAAGCGACAATCTACAATAAATAATTAATTAATGTACTTTACTTGTTTGCATAACCACATTCATTATTACACATAGTATATTGACCTCTATCTCCACAACGCATTAATAAGACAAAATTTGTACCGAAATGTAATACTGGTAATAATGTGTACTAAAAGAAAATTGCGCGTTGTATCACTAGTCATTTACGCGACGACAAGCTCTCTCTCCTTTACCACCTCTGTCTTTTCTGAATGCTGCGGTTGTAACACACCGCAACACAGTAGTTTGTTTGCACCTTCATTTTCTGCATCTTTAGCACGAAACTTTGACATTGAAACTGACCGTCTTCCACTATTCGCTGAAGAAATAGTATTAGCAAGAGTATGTACACAGTCAGCTAATGGTGCTTATTCGGTTGCACACAAATCTCCAAACTCTAAATAACAGTTCTGAGTTTTATTTTATCCAGCAATGTGTCGCTTGTCTAAGGAGTGTATCGATCTTTGCTACAATCAATAATGGTGATTGACTGAACTTAAAACGGTATTCTCGCTGCAATGCATTCTAGCCAATAGCGAGAGAGTGTCGGCCAATCAGAGGCGATCGTCATACTGTAGCTGTCATTTTTACACGATCGACCAGTTCTCGCACTATTTACTAAAATGTACTTTTGCATTTGCATCAAAAGTGCCATGAATTCAATGTTCTGTGCGGAAAGAGTTTTTTACAGCTGTTAGTTTTGTTCAGCGACTTGTGTACAATGGAATCAGCATTATAAACGATAATTGTGGTGTTCTCTATGTAAAAAAATCACAATATCAGTAGTGCTAAGGAACGCAAATTACTAACTGAAATATTTATGTTTTATATTCTACACTTACATACGTTTAAACACTAGTTGCAAAAACTATAAAACTATACTACAATTTCTGTGTCAATGTAAAGACAAAAATAATTTGTGTGTATGTGTTTTTTTTTATAACAATAAAATATTAGGAACTATATTGTATGCTTTATAATAAATTCAATATTAGAAGCGACCTAAGCGAAGTGCAGACGTATAATAATTATATTAAATTTTATGTCCTAAAGTTACCAAATAGTAGAAATTGTATGAGGCGCGCGTATGGCAACTCTGTATAACTCGATCAAGAATAAGGATGTCAATGATAAGTAAAATAGCGATTCAGCATTCCTACTAATTTGATCGCAATATTCGGTTTTCGATGTAGGCTTAAAATGGCTAGAACCACGCGTCATTGAGCCAGCTCAAAAAAAAATGTTATATTCTATATAATGGTAGAAATTACTTATATTTTAAAATAAAAACAATAGATATTTATTTGTTTTACGTTAAATAATACATTGTTATACTATAAAATAATATTATGCATTTGAAAGAGCAGTTTCTATCTCTTTCTAAACTTTGCTAAATTAAAATATTAATATTAATAAAGAATGAGTTCTAAATTAAAAACACTCCGAATTGATTTCATATAACTGGTTATTGTTTTTTTTTTTATAAATTCTTAAGTCCATACCCGCGCCACATCACTGATTATTTAAAAAAAAGCGTACTTACAAACTAGAAAAAAAATTAAAAATACACACTTATTAACTCTTTTTATATTTAATGCAATATACAGATTAAAAATTGCAGAAAGCAATCTGCAAAATTCAAATTATCCAAATCAAATCCTAAAAAAGAAACTAAATCCACTCTTTTCCTGCCCGCTAAAATATCGTAGACGCAGTTTTATTTACTAATTTTATAGGAAAATATTTATTAACTAAACTAAATTTAATAATTTTGTAACTCATTACAATTTAATATTTTTCTCAACGTTTATTCCATTTTACACATCAGCATAACAAAAATATAGTGAAGACTAAATTTCATGTCATCCTTTTCTATATTGAAAAAGACTTATTAATTTTAGTGAAATAGAGTTGCACTAGCTAAATTTTGACAGATAAACTATCAAACATAAGTTTACCATTGTTAACAACACAATTATAGCGTAAAATGAAATATGTGAATAAGCTATCCGACATTTATCAGGTGGTGAAAAAAGTCCTAACACTCCCATTCTAGAGGTACAGCTGTACGCTTACGATATTTTTGGCGGGAATAAGTTTTATTATGGATTCATTGCAATAAACATTGTGTCAAAAGCCATTTTGTTTCATGCTCCAATACTTTGTTTTTTTTTTTTAAATAATCTTTATTGACGTTTAAATTACAATTACTCAATACTAATCACTAAAGAATCACAAGTAATTGCAATGGTCTTCAAATTAGAACGTGATTGGGTTAGCTATAAATATTATGCTGGACAATTAACTTCATAACATGATATTAATTTTGAAAGGATTTTATTCTAATTATTTGGATTTAATTGGAATAATTTCATTTTTCACCGCGTCCATAACTCTTATATCTCGTACACAATACAGTTTAACGATCGTATTGAGCAAGTTAGTGTATTTATTTATAACGAAAAAAGAAGAAAAAATAAAGATCATATTTATATTTAGTATACATCATGAACAATTATATATTTTAATTTATTTAGTAATTTTATTATATCTATGGTATACAGTATTTTTACACATCACCAGTCCAGTTAAATATAAAACCCAAAAATAAAATGTAATATCTATGGTTTTGCGAACATATTTTTTGTATTGCATTTCATTTGAAAATGGCAAAAAATTGGCTTACAATGCATGAGAAAGATATATTGTATTTTTATATAATAATAATTATTATTATACACATTACACAATGATATCTGTATTACTTCGAGTATATCTAAACTAAACTAAATTTAAGTTTAGATCAAAATTAATAAATATTTCAATAAGAAAGTGACAACAGTTTAAATTTAGTTCTGTCAAATTAGAGATACTCAATACAACATTTAACAGGTCATTATTTTAGAAGTTCTATTATGACTGAAATCTTAAAAGGACTAAACTAAAATTTAATCTTCTGTCCTATTCTTACTGAGATAAAGATACATAGACCTAAATTGTTAACTTAGTTTAGTTTTTGTATACTGAAACTCACACCAATATTATATTTAAAGAATATGGGAGGCAATGTTGCATGTGAGAAATCATTTCATGTAGATCAATTCCTGGTTATAACACTTGTTTAATAACGAAAGATGTTGCCAGTCACCGCACCCGTAGCGGGTGTAGTAGTCAGTGATCATCGAACTAACAGTATATTAAAATGATTTTATGAACTCTATTTTACCAGTTTGACAGTCTCTACTACACCCCCGCTACTGGAGCAGCTGACATTCGGCTCAATCATTAGAGGAAAAAACTCATTAGAAGAACAAACCATGTTTTAATTAGTATCCGTCTGTACAAAGTAATGTTTTTAAATGCAACTCTGCCCCCTCCATATATGACACAAAACATTAATTTTCAAAATACACTAAATACAAATATTATCTTCAGCTAATCGACTAAACAATCAAATGCTGGATTTATAGTTAGTTTATATCTAGAAAAACAGTACTTACATATTATTATGGGCAGTTTTGATTGAAACAAATATGATGATTTCAAAATAGGAACTAAGATAATTGGCCAGCGGTGGATCAATATTATTGCTGTGACAAAATCGGTTTATTTGAAACTAATTTTTAGAAAAGCGACCGACTTCTAAATAAAAATATCGGTTATGTACGAAAATCGAATAGGTTAACAATAGTCACCGATTTTTTAAAATTTCGGTTTTGAAAACGAAAATGTGTGTTCTGAAATTTCTGATGACTTTTCAATTGTGTTTAGCAACCGATTTTATAGAAATCGGTTGCTAATGACACTTTATGTATGTACTAAACATACAGATAGTGGTATTAGCAGCTGATTCTCCAACTGAGGACATCTAACGGCTAAGTCCACAACCAATTTCTGGAGTATCAGTCACGTTTGGAAAAGAATAGATTTCATTGGTGATTCTTGTTAATATTTGTGCTCTGTCTTAATAAAACTATTTTAATCATATTAGCTTCAATCAAAAAACATTATTTATATATTATTATTTATATTTCTTTATATTTTTGTGTGATCAGTTGTGTCAACATAAACATAATACATTATTATGTGTGGCAGTATTGAAGAACGGACATGATATTGTTTATTAAAATCTTATCACACATTCGATAAAAAAAATTAGTAATTCAGTGTATTTTGTCGATTTTTATTTAAGAATAAAAGGATTCATACGAAATATTGATCAAAATTTAAATAAAAAAACAGACTGAATTTTTCCAAAGAAAATACCCCAGTGACCGTGTTCTATGACGGACCAATTTATAAAAATTCATTTTTATTTACACTTGAATCGGACGGTTCTAAAAAGAAGAGTGAGTAAAATGTATATAGCTTCAAAATATCATATTCTGACAAAAAAAATCATTGTACTGTATGCAATAAAATTTTAATAAACCATTACAAAGTCCGCCATATGTTACACAGTCAAATACACAATTTAAATAATTTTAGTTATAAAAAAATTATATATTATATAGTGCTACTTGAGTGAAGGTCATATTTTTTACAATTTTTCCTACAAAGTATGCATATAGCCAGTCTTTGAGGCGTCTCAACGCCAAACGAAGTGTTTTTTTTTAACAATTTTACTATGTTTTAAACTGAAATTTATAATCTATACGTTTTATTTACACTTTAGAAATTTAAATTTATAAACTTAGTGACATAAAAACATTTAAGATGAAAATGTCTTTGCAACAGTGAATTTTTTTGCAACTAATTGATAAAGAACTTTTTGCAAAAAGTTAACAGGTGAAGTCAAGTTAAGGAAAAGCTATAAGGTACTTTGGCATACCTGCCACAGATATGCAAGACGACTTTAAAGGGCTCATAGCTTCATTAATCAAAGTAATGATTATAAATTTCAATTTTCAGAAAGGAGAATATTAACAACTGTACAATTTCGATATTTTTCAAATATTTTTTTTTGAAAATATTCAACGAGATCTGCTCGAGACAATATATATATACAGATTAAGTTTGCGAAGTACGGTCTTTATGGCGGCCAACCTAACCATTAAATCTAGACTAGACTTTTTGAAACAAAATGTTTAAAACCATAAACGATGATTCTTTTCTCACGATGACTGTTTCATTTACGTTTAGGGAAGCTGACATCGACCTTCAAAAACTTACACTGTATGGGCAGTACAATCAGCATGTAGCTAAACAGACCAAAAACTGTTATTATTAAAATGACTTACAAAGACGATACTAGCTTCGTGATCTACTACAAAGAAGCATTGCTTTTTTATGGAAATCAAACTTTTCTAACAATATTTTTTTTTGTTTCTTTTTTAAGTATATTTGTAATGTCAATGAAAAGTAACCTAATTGTCACTCAGACCTATACTAATATGGCCCGCTAATAGTTTTCATTTTCGTAATTTAAGAATCTGCGTTAAACCTTTTAGAATAAGATGTCAAAAAAGTAAGTAAAATGGACACACTGATTGTAAAGTCCTGTCTTGTTTTAGATTTATTTCGTATTTTTTTCGTGTTATACACTTAATTGCTAAAAATTTGACTACTTTTATAATTTGTTGCAAACAAATTCCCAAAAATATTTGTCATAAGTTTTTGTAAGCAAGCAAATGTCACAAAAAATTTACTTTGATACGTACTTTTTTGGTATATCTTGGGTCAAGTGTATTTAGCTGAAAACTATACAGCAATTAATGATATTCCGTAAAATTCACTCTTTATTATTTTATCTCAGACTTATTGCATTAGAAACTAACCAGCTTCCTATTCATATATTGCATGGGGAAAAAAATGACATTCTGCAGCATAATTTATCGTATTTCTTAAGAGTTAAAACAGATTAAGAATCTACCGAAGCTTAAAATTTTCTATCTAGTATTTTTAAAATTTATTTAATAGCTTTGAAAGCTTTAGTCATTCCTATCTAGCTTTTTTACTAGCTCACACAGCCTCAGCGGTGACATAAAAATTAAAACTCTCAAAAATACGAAATAAACCCTTGTCTATGACTCGATTGTATGAGTGTTGCCACATTAAAACCTTAAATTTCTACCAAAAAGCATAACCTAACCAAACCTTATTAGTTTAATTTTTTATTCGTACATAATAATACAAGACCTAAACCACCAGTGTAAGTTTACGCATTGGAATTCTTCATTGAGGTTAGCGTTAAATGTCAGTGATACTTTAGGAACAGAGTCTCCAGCTGATTTTAAAAGCTATGAAGAACTACTATGTTACTTTAACAGTTAAGTCCCTGATTAACAAATGCTCTTCTACTATTGGTTAAAATACGGTTTTAGAAGGATTGCCATGAATTTAGTCAATTTAGCAAAAGCAAAGATTGCAAAGATGTCTTGTTGTTTAATGCTGGCTCTAAATATGACATTATGATCACGGTATCATCAAAAAACAAGTCTTTGTAGCAAAGAAATTCCCATCTAGTTTATGAAAATTTTTTTGCAACAAAAAAAAATTTTTGCAACATTGACACAATATGTTCAATTTAGTTTTTTTTAAATATAAATTGACAGATCAACGCTAACTCTAATGACGAGTTTTTTATTTTCTACGCAAAACTTCAGTCTCTGGTGCTCATCTTATTATTATTAGGTCTTAGACCCGGTCATTGTATCATGACTGCATAGTTACACAATGAAGTATATTTATATTACATGTCAAAAATATATATGAATACATAGTGATATTGATATTACATACATGGTAGTGTCGTTATAACATATATTCGCTTAAGCTAAATCGATCGTGAAGACTATAACCGCTTAGTATTTTTTTTTTGCTTATTGTCGATAGGTACAAGCTGTAACAAACACATGAATTGATTAAAACATGTTTATTATTTAACAAGTATAAATTAAAAAAAAAAAATAAAAAAACTTATAAAACATATTGAGGGAGTTGTGAAAAAAACATGTAATCCGCCATTTTGTGGTGGCGGCCATCTGGGACCGATTTTCATCAAACATAGCTAAGAACACTCTCGACTAATTCACCTTTCAAACAAAAAGAAAACCGCATTCAAATCGGACACACACACAGACACGTCAAACTTATAACACCCCGTCGTTTTTGCGTCGGGGGTTAAAAAATACACAAGTGAAATTATGCATAAGTAGTCCAAACAGTGTGAAAAAAATTCAAGCCTCGACAAAACCAATTTTAAAGCATTGATGATCCTGAATGGCCATTCAAACAGAAAAATTGTCTAGGACATTTAAATATGATTCTTTTTTTTTAGAAAAGAATATTAGTCATGTTCATCATGGCCCATCATTCCCCTTTCCCTTCCAATTAAGTGAAAACTTGTACTGGGAGTGGGTATGGCACTGGTGGGGTTTGAACCGTCACCTTGCGGTTTTTGATCCTCGCCCGGCGACCGTTGCGCTATTGAGGCTATGAATTCAATGACGCCCCACTTTGACTTTCATTATTGTCCCAATATGCAATCTATCTATCTATCGGTCCACGTTTTTAGCCTTTACAGTCCCCACACACTGGGCCACTAGTGGCGACGACTAGTGGCCGCCATAAGTCGTGCAAGAGATTTTTCATATATTTTCGTGTGGCTCGAGCGCTCAGTGTGCGGTGCTACCATTAAAATATCTCCCGCGACTTGTGACCGGCCACTAGTCGTCGCCACTAGTGTGCAGGGGCTGTTAGAGAATCACAAAAGGACAAACAAACATAATTCAGGATTGTACAAGGAAAAAAAAATATCTCACCTGGGCTTCACATAAGAAACCAGCCTGCAATCCCGGAGCGGCCGCACACCCGAAACGTAACCAGTGACAGCCACACGGCGACCGATCACCAACCGATCACCAGCCAGTCACCAACGGGTCACCGACCAGTCACCAACCGGTCACCAGCCAGTCACCAACGGATCACCAACCGGTCGCCACCAAGAGACCGGTAACGGAACAGGTCGCAAGAAGGATCACTATCACACACTCAAAAACCACCGCACCACACTAATTAATCTTCACTATAGTTCATTTTTTTAGGGTGTCATTATTTATTTATTTATTTATATTTATAGTAATAATAATAATTATATATAAAATGCACTTTTTTTCCTTTCACGTTTTTTTGTATTATTAAGTAACCACATGCACAGAGACAGTATTTTTTTTTTCTTAATATTTATGTACAGCGTTCGTTTTTTTGTTTTTTCGTATGTATGTATGTTTTTGCATTCGCTTTGTCTACTGCGTTTTGGTGGCGACCTGCGTTGTCAGTTCGGTAGGGCCGGCCTCGGGTTTCGTTTTTTGTTGTTTTTCTGTGAAAAAAAAAAACAATGTTAAAACTACATTAATTATATTATTATACTACAGATATTATTATTATAACGGGTGCAAGGGTACCGCCATCGAAAACGAAGACAAGTAATTATAGTAGTGATCATTAGATACAACGAAAAACGCGAAAAAATAAAATAACATGTTTTCAGTAAGTATTTGAAAAGTTCGCAATGTACTGCATCATCAATCAGCTGACGCCTAAATACAGTAGTTGTTACAGGCTGCCCGTCGCTCTCACCGACTTGTGCACGCTAAACAACGCCGGTTTGAAAAATACTAAATGCTAACCTAAAACATATTTTTTTTCGAAAATATCTACGGGACCATTTTGCAAACATCCTCAGCTGTCGAATCACAATCAGGAAATGAAAGAATCACGCAGTGCATCGGTTCAGTAATCTCGGAGAAATTGCTAAAACAAGTAAATCTTCAATCAAGTACCTTGGATGACGTCACACGCCGGAGCGCCGCGTTTTCGGGAAAGCGAAACTTAAAAGTTCGATAACTTTTTCAGTTTTTGAGATAATTCAATGATTCTTTCAGATTTATGTTCCATTTTACTTAAATTTTTATTTTTTATAATTAATTAAAAAAAATATATTTGTAAACTTGTCCATTGTTACTCACGTCTGGGCCGCGAGTTGGCGATGACGCTCTGCGCGCCGCACGAGCCGGCGCGGCCGCGGTTGTTGGACGCGGCGCCCGCGCCGCCGGCCGGTCGGCTGCACACACAGGACAAAACTTCAATGGAGGTTCAAATCGCATTCACATAACCCCCGCAGATTGCTATTGCGCTGGAACCACGGCATATTAACATCGTGACGTCAGATGACAGGACAATATACCGTCAGCAACAAACATAAATATAATAGAATAGAATAGAAATGGTGCGGGTTGTTACGTTCCCTCGAATATGGTTGAGCGAAGCAATGGCTGGATCATGCGTCATGCTCGTGAACGGGTGCCACCGTGAAATGGGGCTACTTTTGTCTGCCCTTCTTAACATGTGTAGAATTGTAAGCACCATTCCGAACCAGTGGTAGATTCATTTGTCGATTAGAAAGCACTTGTGAAAGTTTATCTGAATAAAAAATATGTCTATTCTATTCGGCTTTGCTTCAGCTGCCCACAAGATAGTTAAGCCACTTGTAACATTTTGTTTTGAAAAGAGCAACTGCTGGTTTCTTGCCGGCTCTTCTCAGCAGAATCAAGAATCAGCATTTCGAACCGGTGGTAGATTCTTGACATGTCATAAGAGCCACACGTCGGCCTACGTGAAATAAATGATTTTGAATTTTTTGAAAAGTTTTTTAATCAAATAAACTTTTACAAGTACTTTACAATATACATATATACTCCTTTTTTCAGGCAGTCGTATAAAAAGGTCACTTTTTTCAACTCACGTGAAGTTATTCCTATAGCCCTGCGCCTGGCTGCGCTCGCTCTCAGACACCGAGCGGTGTCGGTCGTAGGGGCGCGCGTGCGGCCCGCGGCCCGCGCCCGACGGCCCTTGCGACGCTAGCAACTCGTTTAGCTGAGGCTAAGTACAAAATATAGGGTCAAAAATACACAAAAACCAAAAAAACGGGAAAAACAGGGTCAAAAATACACAAAAAATACGGGACAAAATGATTGAATTGTTAACAAAATTTCCTGTATAGTGTGTAATTAAATTAAATTATTAGTATTAAATTGCTAACTTTTAATATTATATATTATATTAAAAGTTAGCAATGTAATGCAATCAGCTGACGCCTAAATGTTTAGTTGTCGCCGGCCGACCGCTGCTCGCGAGCTATTGGCGGCGAGTTGAGCACGCTACACATTGCCGGAGCAGGGCTGTACACAGTACACACCTCGAGCACGCGGAAGTCCTCGATGCTCTTGAAGTTGGCGAGGTGCGCCTGCAGCTTGGGGTCCACCTGCAGCGCGCCCGCGTGCTTGTAGTACTTGAGGAACGCCCAGAACTTCTCGATGCCGTACAGCTGACCTGCACACGAAACAAATGTTCATCATCATCATCATCATCGTGATCATGATCACCGTGATCATCATCTTCACGATTACCATGATCATGATCATCATCACCATGATCATCATCATCAACATGATCAACCCATCACCGACTCAATAAAGGGCACGGGTCTCCTCTCGGTGGCCAGAAATGAACTGTCTAATATGAGCTTAATGGGTTTGATAAAGCCCAAATTAGACAGTTAATTTTTCGGGATTTTTGCTTTCATTTTCGAGGCTTCACTGACGAGATGAGTTGATTTCCTAAATAAAACCTAGGCCGATTTCGATGCATGATGGTTTTTAAATAACTTTTTTTTGTAGGACAAGCGTTACGTTTGACGAGGATCATGGCTGATGGAAAGCAACAACGAGGTGTGAGTTGAAGCGCGACGCCCTCACCTTTCTCGTAGTCGGCGAGGGTCTCGGCCTGGAAGTGCTGGTAGAGTTCGGGGCGGAACTTGCGCTCCAGCCCGTACGAGTAGAAGCGGAACAGGCACTCCAGCCCGTAGCGGAACCCGGCCGCCGCGTCCTCGTTAGCCAGCGTCCTGCAACAGACAGAGAACAATTACTAAAGTTGCTACATTACAAATGTGCGAACTGAGCCATAAAACATTACGATCATAGGCTTGTGAGGGCTCTCTCCCTCGCTCTTTATTATTATGTTTTTCGCTTCATTATTATTCGCTCATTACGCCATCAACGCCATCAACGTCGCTGCGAATCTCTAAGCTCTCCAATGAGCCTACAATTCCTACCAACCCGGAGTTGGAAGTTTGTTTGATGGTGTTTCACCCAATGTCTCGAAGCCACAACAGATAAGTGTTACCTGAACTCGTTGTACATGTTCCTGTTGAAGTGGTCCCTCAGGAAGAACGACCAGAACCGGAACAGCGTGTTCATCTCCTGGGACTGCCCGATGCCCAGCTTCTTACGCTCTGCGGACCACAAGCACAATCACTTTATTCTATACTCACAATAAAACTGATAGGGTATAAAATCTATACCTTAATTAATTAGTACCTAATTAATATAATATTATATAGAAAATATATTGGTTGAAGCGTTATTATTTACTACAAGAATTTGGTTTTTGAAACATTATAGATAAATATGAGTATATGAGGAATAATGTAATAATATGAGTATATAGAAAACATAATAATCTTATGTCATTTTCTAGGTTTTTAAATATATTTAATATTTATGCAAAAAGTGGATCCGTTGTTCCATTGCTCCAAGTGACTGACGGACAAACCGATAAACACGATGAGGCATTCGGTGGATAATAGCGCGATGGATTCTGATGCTGAGATGTATAGAGCATACTCTAAGCCTCTTGTTAACATGCCACGTTTTATCCATACAAAACGTGAGTTTCCACATGCGGCGTTACCAAAGGGCCTCACTTCACTCAGACTTCAGATATAATTAAAACGGGACATGATGTCCCTGACATAAAACTGTCTCGTGTCCACTGTCTGTTTATGTACCTTTTGTGTACTTTTATGTAGTTTTATGTACCTTTGGGGATTGTGTATCTTTGGGCTTTATGTACTTTTGAGCTTTATGTTCCTTTGAGCTTTATGTCACCTTATGTACCCTTAAGCTTAATGTGCCTTTGAGTTTTAGGTCACATTAGCTTTATGTACCCTTGTGTTTAATGTGCCTTTGAGTTTTATGTACCCTTAAGCTTTATGCCACCTTGAGCTTTATGTACCCTTGAGCTTAATGAGCCTTTGAGTTTTATGTCACATTAGCTTTATGTACCCTTGTGTTTAATGTGCCTTTGAGTTTTATGTACCCTTAAGCTTTATGTCACCTTGAGCTTTATGTACCCTTGAGCTTAATGTGCCTTTGAGTTTTACGCACCTTTGAGACATCGGGAGTAGTACTTGTGGTAGGCCTGCTGGGTGAAGTGGTTCTCGCGCAGCAGGCCGTGGCTGGGGTGGTGGAAGGCGGGCAGCGACTGCGGCACCGAGCCGCACGACGAGCCCAGCGTGGGCGACGTGCCCAGCGACGACCTGAATACGAGGATAGCATGACACTAGACCTCCCCAAACTTTTTGTCTTGTATACCCCTTGCCATGTTTTTCGGTTTTGGATAGACCCCCCTGTTTACCTGTTTAGCTTATATTGAGATTTTGAAAATTCATCAACTTCAAATTTGTTTAGACTGATTTCTAATTAATATTATAAAACTGCGAAAATAAATTTGTTTACAAAACTTACAACAATACAATTTAGTAATCATCGTCGGTCTATTTATTATGTTTTCAGGTAAAAACTAAGCATCATCCTTGTATGGGTATGGGATACTCCATCTATACTAATAAATAAAATTGAAGTGTCTGTCTGTAATTTCGAAATAACTACCACATATTAAGCTCATATGGTTATTTGAACGATACCATAACCGAATCACACGTTTTTAAAATTTTTGTCTGTCTGTCTGTTTGAACGGGCTAATCTTCGGAACGGCTGAACCGATTTTGACGGGACTTTCACAAACAAGTAGAGGATTAACCAAGGAGTAACATAGGCTACTTTTTTAACCGACTTTCAAAAAACGAGTTGTGTTGAAATCGGTAAGTACCTATGTTAAAAAACGCGATAGGTATTTTCGCTGCGCGCGACGGCCGACCGCGACGCTCGCGCTGCACGGAACTCCCCGCGCCGCGTGCCCCTGCGCCCTGCGTTTGCCGTACGTGGTACCGTGTTACGCCGCCGCGCGGCGGGGGGCGGGTGGACCAGAAGTCTACTTATCCCTTAGGATTTGTGAAAAACCAAATTCACGCGGGCGAAGCCGCGGGCAAAAGCTAGTTAATAATAAAAAATAAAAAATGGTTGTCTGTAAAGTCGGTTAACGGACGATCATTTTACGCGATAACGTCATTATAGAACACATAATATATAGGCCGATCGTGCCTCTCTATCGCTCTCTCGCTTGTACGCTCGGCTCAGGCGGAACGTGACACTTTTTTGTGCTTGTAGTCGGCGTTCATCGATTTATAAGACGTTATCACGTCAAAAAGGTAGAGAAGAGAAAGAGCGAAAGGAAACGAGAAGGGGAAGGAGAAAGAGGCGAGGAGGCGTGTACAGAGCATAGAGGAGCTGTGTGAGGTGGTTGTATGTGTGTCACTCACCCGGCGCTGTCGCGGTGCTGCCGCTTGTGGTCGCGCACGTCCATGATCCAGCCCACGTGGTGCTCCACGGGCGGGTTCAGGCTGTGTGAGGTGGTTGTGTGTGTGTCACTCACCCGGCGCTGTCGCGGTGCTGCCGCTTGTGGTCGCGCACGTCCATGATCCAGCCCACGTGGTGCTCCACGGGCGGGTTCAGGCTGTGTGAGGTGGTTGTGTGTGTGTCACTCACCCGGCGCTGTCGCGGTGCTGCCGCTTGTGGTCGCGCACGTCCATGATCCAGCCCACGTGGTGCTCCACGGGCGGGTTCAGGCTGTGTGAGGTGGTTGTGTGTGTGTCACTCACCCGGCGCTGTCGCGGTGCTGCCGCTTGTGGTCGCGCACGTCCATGATCCAGCCCACGTGGTGCTCCACGGGCGGGTTCAGGCTGTGTGAGGTGGTTGTGTGTGTGTCACTCACCCGGCGCTGTCGCGGTGCTGCCGCTTGTGGTCGCGCACGTCCATGATCCAGCCCACGTGGTGCTCCACGGGCGGGTTCAGGCTGTGTGAGGTGGTTGTGTGTGTGTCACTCACCCGGCGCTGTCGCGGTGCTGCCGCTTGTGGTCGCGCACGTCCATGATCCAGCCCACGTGGTGCTCCACGGGCGGGTTCAGGCTGTGTGAGGTGGTTGTGTGTGTGTCACTCACCCGGCGCTGTCGCGGTGCTGCCGCTTGTGGTCGCGCACGTCCATGATCCAGCCCACGTGGTGCTCCACGGGCGGGTTCAGGCTGTGTGAGGTGGTTGTGTGTGTGTCACTCACCCGGCGCTGTCGCGGTGCTGCCGCTTGTGGTCGCGCACGTCCATGATCCAGCCCACGTGGTGCTCCACGGGCGGGTTCAGGCTGTGTGAGGTGGTTGTGTGTGTGTCACTCACCCGGCGCTGTCGCGGTGCTGCCGCTTGTGGTCGCGCACGTCCATGATCCAGCCCACGTGGTGCTCCACGGGCGGGTTCAGGCTGTGTGAGGTGGTTGTGTGTGTGTCACTCACCCGGCGCTGTCGCGGTGCTGCCGCTTGTGGTCGCGCACGTCCATGATCCAGCCCACGTGGTGCTCCACGGGCGGGTTCAGGCTGTGTGAGGTGGTTGTGTGTGTGTCACTCACCCGGCGCTGTCGCGGTGCTGCCGCTTGTGGTCGCGCACGTCCATGATCCAGCCCACGTGGTGCTCCACGGGCGGGTTCAGGCTGTGTGAGGTGGTTGTGTGTGTGTCACTCACCCGGCGCTGTCGCGGTGCTGCCGCTTGTGGTCGCGCACGTCCATGATCCAGCCCACGTGGTGCTCCACGGGCGGGTTCAGGCTGTGTGAGGTGGTTGTGTGTGTGTCACTCACCCGGCGCTGTCGCGGTGCTGCCGCTTGTGGTCGCGCACGTCCATGATCCAGCCCACGTGGTGCTCCACGGGCGGGTTCAGGCTGTGTGAGGTGGTTGTGTGTGTGTCACTCACCCGGCGCTGTCGCGGTGCTGCCGCTTGTGGTCGCGCACGTCCATGATCCAGCCCACGTGGTGCTCCACGGGCGGGTTCAGGCTGTGTGAGGTGGTTGTGTGTGTGTCACTCACCCGGCGCTGTCGCGGTGCTGCCGCTTGTGGTCGCGCACGTCCATGATCCAGCCCACGTGGTGCTCCACGGGCGGGTTCAGGCTGTGTGAGGTGGTTGTGTGTGTGTCACTCACCCGGCGCTGTCGCGGTGCTGCCGCTTGTGGTCGCGCACGTCCATGATCCAGCCCACGTGGTGCTCCACGGGCGGGTTCAGGCTGTGTGAGGTGGTTGTGTGTGTGTCACTCACCCGGCGCTGTCGCGGTGCTGCCGCTTGTGGTCGCGCACGTCCATGATCCAGCCCACGTGGTGCTCCACGGGCGGGTTCAGGCTGTGTGAGGTGGTTGTGTGTGTGTCACTCACCCGGCGCTGTCGCGGTGCTGCCGCTTGTGGTCGCGCACGTCCATGATCCAGCCCACGTGGTGCTCCACGGGCGGGTTCAGGCTGTGTGAGGTGGTTGTGTGTGTGTCACTCACCCGGCGCTGTCGCGGTGCTGCCGCTTGTGGTCGCGCACGTCCATGATCCAGCCCACGTGGTGCTCCACGGGCGGGTTCAGGCTGTGTGAGGTGGTTGTGTGTGTGTCACTCACCCGGCGCTGTCGCGGTGCTGCCGCTTGTGGTCGCGCACGTCCATGATCCAGCCCACGTGGTGCTCCACGGGCGGGTTCAGGCTGTGTGAGGTGGTTGTGTGTGTGTCACTCACCCGGCGCTGTCGCGGTGCTGCCGCTTGTGGTCGCGCACGTCCATGATCCAGCCCACGTGGTGCTCCACGGGCGGGTTCAGGCTGTGTGAGGTGGTTGTGTGTGTGTCACTCACCCGGCGCTGTCGCGGTGCTGCCGCTTGTGGTCGCGCACGTCCATGATCCAGCCCACGTGGTGCTCCACGGGCGGGTTCAGGCTGTGTGAGGTGGTTGTGTGTGTGTCACTCACCCGGCGCTGTCGCGGTGCTGCCGCTTGTGGTCGCGCACGTCCATGATCCAGCCCACGTGGTGCTCCACGGGCGGGTTCAGGCTGTGTGAGGTGGTTGTGTGTGTGTCACTCACCCGGCGCTGTCGCGGTGCTGCCGCTTGTGGTCGCGCACGTCCATGATCCAGCCCACGTGGTGCTCCACGGGCGGGTTCAGGCTGTGTGAGGTGGTTGTGTGTGTGTCACTCACCCGGCGCTGTCGCGGTGCTGCCGCTTGTGGTCGCGCACGTCCATGATCCAGCCCACGTGGTGCTCCACGGGCGGGTTCAGGCTGTGTGAGGTGGTTGTGTGTGTGTCACTCACCCGGCGCTGTCGCGGTGCTGCCGCTTGTGGTCGCGCACGTCCATGATCCAGCCCACGTGGTGCTCCACGGGCGGGTTCAGGCTGTGTGAGGTGGTTGTGTGTGTGTCACTCACCCGGCGCTGTCGCGGTGCTGCCGCTTGTGGTCGCGCACGTCCATGATCCAGCCCACGTGGTGCTCCACGGGCGGGTTCAGGCTGTGTGAGGTGGTTGTGTGTGTGTCACTCACCCGGCGCTGTCGCGGTGCTGCCGCTTGTGGTCGCGCACGTCCATGATCCAGCCCACGTGGTGCTCCACGGGCGGGTTCAGGCTGTGTGAGGTGGTTGTGTGTGTGTCACTCACCCGGCGCTGTCGCGGTGCTGCCGCTTGTGGTCGCGCACGTCCATGATCCAGCCCACGTGGTGCTCCACGGGCGGGTTCAGGCTGTGTGAGGTGGTTGTGTGTGTGTCACTCACCCGGCGCTGTCGCGGTGCTGCCGCTTGTGGTCGCGCACGTCCATGATCCAGCCCACGTGGTGCTCCACGGGCGGGTTCAGGCTGTGTGAGGTGGTTGTGTGTGTGTCACTCACCCGGCGCTGTCGCGGTGCTGCCGCTTGTGGTCGCGCACGTCCATGATCCAGCCCACGTGGTGCTCCACGGGCGGGTTCAGGCTGTGTGAGGTGGTTGTGTGTGTGTCACTCACCCGGCGCTGTCGCGGTGCTGCCGCTTGTGGTCGCGCACGTCCATGATCCAGCCCACGTGGTGCTCCACGGGCGGGTTCAGGCTGTGTGAGGTGGTTGTGTGTGTGTCACTCACCCGGCGCTGTCGCGGTGCTGCCGCTTGTGGTCGCGCACGTCCATGATCCAGCCCACGTGGTGCTCCACGGGCGGGTTCAGGCTGTGTGAGGTGGTTGTGTGTGTGTCACTCACCCGGCGCTGTCGCGGTGCTGCCGCTTGTGGTCGCGCACGTCCATGATCCAGCCCACGTGGTGCTCCACGGGCGGGTTCAGGCTGTGCCGCGTCTTGTGCTTCCTGCTGCTTCTGTCTCCCACCACAAACATATTGATAAGTTTTTTTATATGTTTATTTAAGTGATTTAATGTCTGCAGTGTTTGCTTTTGAACGACTTTGCATAATTTGTAAAAGTCACCAGCGAACCTTATAAATAAAAAAATTAAAAAAAAAGAAAAAAAAATTGTGCGTGTGCTAAAGGCTGTGTCCCCATTAGGCGAACAGTGAGTCGCTAACTGTTTGCTTCCAGTTAGACTCCCTATACTTTTTAATTGGAGTGTCAATGAGTTCAGTGAGCGACTGATTCATCTCCAAATGCCTACCTTTTTTAAAGTTGGTTAATAATACAAAATACAACTTTATTTGTTCTATACTAATAAAGTAGAGCGAGTATAGCACTGACACGTTGACTATATCTCTCTCGTTCCCTCAGTCGACTCGAGCCGACTTCACCCGAACGAGCGTTACACTGCCGAGCGTGACGGCTCAGTCTCATTCAATACCCACAAAACAAGTGCTCAGCGCGCCTAAATAAGTTTTCACTTCCATAGAAACACTTTTGATACAACGTTGTTTCCGTACCGCTATGAAAACCACAAGAGGCTGTAGGCTTAGTACAGGTTTGCTTAATATCTCGAAAGCATCGATCGAATCGAGTATCTTAACGCTTTACTATCGAAGTAAAATGGACCTCATTTTTTTGTGTTTAAAGCTTGATTTAGTTTATAGCTGAAGGCTGAACAGATTTCAAGGAGACTTTCACAGACAGGTACATAGGTAGAAGGCGGAGTGCTCACATGACGTCGGTGGCGTGCGGGTCCTTGTTGGCGGCGTAGAAGCGCGCCGTGCGCCGCGGCCGCTTCATCTTGCCGCCCGGCTCCGTCTGCTGCTCCACCTGACGACAGACATACACACTGTAACTATAAACACACTCTATAACACTTTATCTCTATCAAACGACCTCCTGTCACCTTATGGACTCCTGGTACGCAAGAGAGGATTTTGTGTCGCTTTTTCGTTTTAAGTATCGGTTTTCAAATGCACAACGATACTAAAGAAGTTCCACTTCAAAAAAGGCATTTATTAAGAGAAATCTGTGGCTCGCTTCGCTGTTGGCACTCACCGGGTGCGGGCGCGGCGGCGGCGGCGGCGGCTCCGTGGGGTTCTGGTGCCGCTCGGTGGGCGCGGCCGCCTCGAACTGCTCCCGGCTGATCACCGACACCGTGCGGTACTGCGGCGTGCTGCTGTACGACTGCAACAAACAACAGTATGGTTACTTACTCTCAGTTCACCTCACTCACACCTCGAAAACTACCATACTCCGATTTTTAATTCCATGGAATTCTGACGTTTCATATGTTCATCATCATCATGATCAACCCATCACCGGCTCACTACAGAGCACGGGTCTCCTCTCAGAGTGAGAAGGGTTTTGGCCATAGTCTACCACGCTGGCCAAGCGGATTGGCAGACTTCACACACCTTTGAGAACGTTATGGAGAACTCTCAGGCGTGCAGGTTTCCTCACGATGTTTTCCTTCACCGTTAAAGCTAGTGATATTTAAATACTTAAAACGCACATAACTCCGAAAAGTCAGAGGTGCGTGCCCCGGGATCGAACCCACGACCTCCGATTATAAGTCGGTCGTCCTAACCACTAGGCTATCACAGCTTAATGTTAAAAGCTTCTTAATGTTACCAGAGATAAAATAGTTCCCACAAAAGAGATAATAAAATCAAAACTTCATATAAATAAAAAGCAATTGCTTCATGCAGACATGACAAATGCCTGACAGATACTTCAGGTACTTTAGTTTGGGGTAAAATCGAACTTCAAGTGGTAACCGTGTTTTTCATACTAATGATAATAACTAAAATAACTCATTCTATTTTTAAATGACAACTGTCAGAATAGGGTATTTGACTAATTTTTGGAAATTGTTTTAAATTATTCTTTATTACTTATTAAAACACACTACATTGATATTTTTCGCAATATCTACAGTATTAAGAATTAAATCAATGATAAAGTTTAAGTTTTGAAAACCACGCCAAAAACGACATTTCTGATCACATGATACGCGTGACGTCACAAATCGCTATGCAAGTCACTTCTCTCGCTCGCTCGTTTTCGGAACTCGGTGCGTGCGACAGAGACGCTACGCAAGGCGACTGCTGTATCGTAATGTTCTAAATTGTTATACCTACTCATTTTAATATCAATCTTATTCTTTCAAGTATAAAGTTTAGTTTCGGTTGACTTGATAAACTTCAATTATATCAACCAAGTTACGTGCTATCGAGTGAAGTCACAAATCGCTATGCAAGTCACTTCTCTCGCTCGCTCCTTTTCGGAACTCGGTGCGTGCGACAGAGACGCTACGCAAGGCGACTGCTGTATCGTAATGTTCTAAATTGTTATACCTACTCATTTTAATATCAATCTTATTCTTTGAAGTATAAAGTTTAGTTTCGGTTGACTTGATAAACTTCAATTATATCAACCAAGTTACGTGCTATCAAGTGACATCACAAGCAATCCCAGAGCGTTCACGTTCCTGATAAAATTTCAAAAATTATTATGTTTTATTTAGTGCAAAATATCGCGTAAAATTACATAGTTTAGTTTGATTGAGTGAAATATGTCTTTTTTAGGCTATTATCTGATAAGATGACCACAATCAATAGTATATTTTCAATGTTGTCAAATACCCTATTCCACCTAATTACAAAAATCAGACTACAGACAGATAACGAGCCCCGTTATAACGATTTCCTAACTATAAAAACTCGAATGATCCATCATAATATGTAGTGATTTTGTTTGAATGCTACTGGCCACGTCGACCGACAGCGGTCGCGTGAGTACGACACACATGTTGCTGTAGCACTGTACCAACACAAATACACTATTGGAATGTATTTCCAGTTAATAAATGGTCAGTGCATAATAGTTCCTTATGCAACTGTTGTATAATAAGAGGTATTAAAACACTAATGTTTGACTGGCCCGTTGGCGTGGTTGGCAGTGACCCTGCCGTCCGCTCCGGGGTCGCGGGTTCGATTCCCGCTCCGAGTCTGGGTGTATTTATAATATGTATGTATGTATACCTTTATTAAAATATATATGTATTTATATGTAAATATGTCTATCAGTCGGCTGTTACCTATAACACAGGCATTAAGTTGCCTACTTTAGGAACAGACGACCGTGTGTGTATGTGTGAGTATTTATTAAAAAAAAAAAAAAAAAAATTAAACTTAATGTGGGTGATAATAGTATCACATGTGTTTTAATACCTAATTATCAACAGTTGCATACAAGACTTTATCTAAACCCATAATATAAATCCTTTATAAAAGATTCTGAAACAGTTAGGTTACTGCTAACTTAACAGCCAGTCCTAGTAACCATAATATCATCCAAAGGAGTTATGAAAACGTATGATATAATGTTGTACTGAAATTCATAATAACACTTCTTTGGATGATATTATGGTTATAAGGACATTTGGCTGTTTTAATGTTCGCAGTAAGTTAACTGTTTCAGAATCTTTTATAGAGGATTTAATGCATGGGTGTAGATAAATAAAATTTGAAAATCAAATTCAGGCTTATTCACTTATCGATACCCCAAGGCATAGAGGAGTTCTATCTCCTTTAGGCTTTAGCTTAGGCTTTAGCAGCTGTTGTCGTCAAACCTCATCGAAAATTTCGATAAATTGGTTACCAAAAAACAGAAAAAGTTTGTAAAAACATAATCTATACTAATATTATAAAGCTGAAGAGTTTGTTTGTTTCAACGCGCTAATCTCAGGAACTACTGGACCGATTTCTAAAATTCCTTCACCGTTGTATATGTACGTGATCCTTGAGTGCTATAGGCTATATAATATGTACCACGGGCGAAGCCGGGGCGGACCGCTAGTATGTTATGTAGGTACTTACCGAAGGGATACCCTCGTTCCACAAATCCTCCTCATAGCGTCTCAGTCCGTCTGTGATGACCTGTTGAGAAAAAAAAAATTAAAATCATATGAAATCTCAAAATGGGTGTTGATATAAAATGGATAAGACAAAATTTCCAAATTCAAAGTTGTCATGACATGCGCTGTCACTACCCAGGCTTCAAATCTCAGTCAATTTGTTTTTTAAATAGGCTTTAGCGGTGATAGCCTAGTGGTTAAGACTTCTGATAAAACATCGTGAGGAAACCTGTACGCCTGAGAATTCTCCATAATGTTTTCGAAGTTGTGTTCGTGTACCACACCGCACTCGGCCAGCGTGGTGGACTACGGCCTAAACTCTTCTCACTCTGAGAGGAGACCCGCGCCCTGTGATAGGCTTGCGCTTGACGACACACACCCGACGGAATGACGATGTCTAAGGGCCCCCGCGCACTAGGCAGCCTGGCTGATGCAGCCAGTAAAACATATGACGTTGTATAGGAGCCCGCGCACTAGGCAACCACAAATTCCCGGCTGTGGCAGCCAATACAACGCGCTCGTTTGCACGGCAGCCAGAATGTGTGTAGGCGAATGTATGTGGCTGCGGTCAGTGTCCGCGCACTAGTTGTAGCAGCCAGACGTATTTTGCTTTCCGTACTTTGATAAGATGACTTTCGATACAGAGAAATTTAATCGGGAAATTGAAAGCCGTAAAGCAATTTGGGATATAACATCAGAAGAATACAGTGATCGGGATTTAAGGAAAAGAAGATGGGAAGAAACCACGAACAAAATGTGCTCGGAAAAAGAGCATGAATCCAGTGTCTTTTCTTTGTTTTGCGTTTTTTACGAGATAGGTAATAATTATAAGTTCTTCCACGTCCATGTCGCTCGACGGAAGGATCTAGACTAGTCGTTGATTGGCTGCTATAACTGGCTGCGCAAATATTCTGGCTGCGCAGCCTGGCTGCGTTGTAGCGCGCTTGCCTAGAACTTCTGTACCTGCTCGAGGTCCTGCGTGATCTTGGTCCTGGTGGCCCAGTCGCCCTGGCGGTCGTGGCCGTCGTGCTTGGGCTGGCGGGCCGCCGTCTGCGTCACGATCAGTAGCCGTCCCACGTCACGATCCGTGAACTCCAGGTCGGACTCCTCGTCGGACCTGGATATGGAAAGCAGTTCAGTAACCGGTGTGTATTTACTGATTTTTTCAAGAGTCGGCGGAAACTCCGCACATATAGTCTGACTTTTAATTTTGTGGAATTCTGACAGTATCATTTTAAAAATAGAACGAGTTATTTGTAGAACGAGTTATTTGTAACTCATTCCAGCAATGCGCGAGACGGCATTTCAATCATGTACATTAATAATAATAATTGTTATAATGTTATTTTTAAAAAAGAGCAACCGCCGAGTTTCTTGCAGGTTCTTCTCGGCTGGAACTGCATTCCGAACCTGTGGTAGACTCAATCGACGATTCAAAAGCACTTGTAAAAGTTTATTTGAATAAAAAACTTTTCTATTCTATTCTATTCTATTCTGTATGAAAAACAGGGTTACCAGCTGAAGTACGATTTTGCCCCGAATAACTTCTAAAAATACACCCGCTGGGTCACTCATCAGACGCCGGTGAAAGTGTTGCGCCTACTATGAACCTTTTTTTGGCGTGGTGGAAAAGCCTTTAGAACTACCTCCTTACCTTGGGCAGAACGGAGGTTACGTGGGACTCTACACAGAATGGGGGTATACCGCACTAAAAACCACCACGGCATGTCCCTCTTGCTGGCTATGAACGCCTGGGGAACCCGTTGTATACGTCCCAGCCGACTATGCTCTATGACTATCCACAGCCGTCCTAGCCGGCTGAACCTGGGTTACCGGGTCACTCACCAGGTGTCAGTGAAGGTGATGTGCCGGGTTACTGGGTACCTGGGTTACCGGATCACTCACCAGGCGTCAGTGAAGGTGATTTGCCGGGTTACAGGGTACGTGGGATACCGGGTCACTCACCAGGCGTCAGTGAAGGTGATGTGCCGGGTTATTGGGTACCTGGGTTACCGTGTCACTCACCAGGCGTCAGTGAAGGTGATGTGCCGGGTTACTGGGTTACCGTGTCACTCACCAGGCGTCAGTGAAGGTGATTTGCCGGGTTACAGGGTACGTGAGATACCGGGTCACTCACCAGGCGTCAGTGAAGGTGATGTGCCGGGTTACTGGGTTACCGTGTCACTCACCAGGCGTCAGTGACGGTGATGTGCCGGGTTACTGGGTTACCGTGTCACTCACCAGGCGTCAGTGACGGTGATGTGCCGGGTTACTGGGTTACCGTGTCACTCACCAGGCGTCAGTGATGGTGATGTGCCGGGTTACTGGGTTACCGTGTCACTCACCAGGCGTCAGTGACGGTGATGTGCCGGGTTACAGGGTACCTGGGTTACCGTGTCACGCACCAGGCGTCAGTGACGGTGATGTGCCGGGTTACCGGGTCACTCACCAGGCGTCAGTGACGGTGATGTGCCGGGTTACCGGGTCACTCACCAGGCGTCAGTGAAGGTGATTTGCCGGGTTACAGGGTACGTGGGATACCGGGTCACTCACCAGGCGTCAGTGAAGGTGTTGTGCCTGGGCGGCGGCAGCTCCAGCTCCTCGTCCAGCTGGAAGTGCAGCTCCTCGCGCGGCTCGTCGGGCTCCTCGCGGGGCGCGGGCGCCGCCGGGGCGCCGCGCTCCCGGGAACCGGCCTTCGTGCGGCGTTTCACCTGGACACAATAATAAGAAAATTTCTTCAGTCACAATGAGCAACTTTATTTTGTAGGTATTGAATGAGACTGAGCGGTCACGCTCGTTCGGGTAAAGTCGGCTCCAGTCGACTGAGGGAACGAGAGAGATATAGTCAACGCGTTATATGACAGAGCGTGACGCATCGGTCGCATTCGGTATCGACATAAACGCGGTCTCTGTAAATACGTTTTAATTTCATACATTGTTTAATAATATACGCGTGTTTATATCTGAAATGTGACAAAAGTTGTGTGTTTAGGCATCCCGCGAACGAAACTGATTAGATTTCCAGCAGAATCGGTCCAGACTTATTTTTCCATTGGGAAGTTAGCCGTGTAGACCACGAGAATCCAGTCTTATGCTCTTAGACACTAAAACCCGGCTTAATGTATTTTTTTTGGATAATTAATTAAGTATCAGTCGAGCCCCTTGATCCCTGGCCAGGGTTGAAGTGGCTCAAACACATTACCTCGGTCCACACGTCGGGGTCGCTCGCGTCGGACACGGAGCCCCGCGGCGAGCGGCGCTCCTCGCGCTGAGCCGGCTTCTCAGCGAGAGGCTCCTCTGTAACAAGCGGAATAATACAGTGGGGTTATGCCGAGTTGTGCAAAACCTCGACAATGCTATAAACCCGCGCCACGTACATCGAACGCTGAACGAAACGTGGAGGGGATAACTGCGCATGGGCACTGTCGCGCACGTAATACAATAGCTTACCTACTCCACTTTCCTTCAGCGTTCGATGTACGTGCCGATGTTTATACTAGATTTCGATTTATATTTATCATCATGATCATCCCATCACCGGCCCACTGCTGGGCACGGGTCCCCTCTCGGAGTGGGGCGGGTTCAGGTCGTAGTCCACCACGCCGGCCGAGTGCGGTGCGGTACACGAACACGCCACGTCACTACATTGTGGACAACTCTCAGGTGTGCAGGTTTCCTCACCATGTTTTCCTTCACCGTTACAGCAGGTGATATTGAATTGCTTGAAACAGTTTCGTTATATTAAAAATTTTGCGCTCGCTTCGCTCGTAGTTCCGGAGATTTTACGCTACATGGTACAATAGCCCGCCAAGCCGCATCGATCCCTCTCTGCTAAGTGCTATGAGAGAGGAGGCCTGTGCCCTGGCAGTGGGACGTTTAAAGGCTGTAGTGGTGATGGTGGTGGTGGTGATGATGGTGGTGGTGGTGGTGGTGGTACAATATGGTGGCGGCACGTACCGTTCCTCCTCGCCTGCGGCACGAACTCCGGCACGTCGGGGTTGAGGTGCTCGTGCGGCATCAGCGGCGACGCGCCGCCGCGACCCGTGCGAAACATCCTGTCAACGTCATTATTTATTTATTTGAAAGGTAAGGTAATCCTACTAATATTATAAATGTGAAAGTGTGAATGGATGTTTGTTACTCAATCACGCCGCAACTACTGAACCGATTTAGCTGAAATTTTGAGTGGAGATAGATTATGCCCTGACTTAAAACATAGGCTATATTAATATATTTTTATCCCGGAAAAATCCACAGTTCCCACGGGATTTTGAAAAAACCGAAATCTCTAGCTACAGCTATAGGTAGATTACTACAGCAAACTTCCTTGAAAGTAGGTTAGAAAAGGGAGCGGGAACGGGAACCGGAATTCCACGATTCCCTCGGGATTTGTGAAAAACCGAAATTCACGCGGGCGAAGCCGCGGGCATTCCCTAGTTAATTATAATGATACGAAATAACAAAGTCCTGGGTTCGAAAAACGGGCCGTGTCGACAAATGAAAAAATTATTGGGTATTCTGACAAGAAATTTTCAGTAGCAACCCGTAATGGGGAAATTAGCGGTGCTAGATACACCCTCGTGTTGCATCGGCGTCCCATCAGAGTGTGAAAGTGAGGGAATAGAGAGTGCACACACTTGTGCACTATATCTCCTGTTTAGTTGACTTGTCTGCGCTTGCTCCCATCAGAGTGTGAAAGTGAGGGAATAGAGAGTGCACACACTTGTGCACTATATCTCCTGTTTAGTTGACTTGCGTTGAGTCGTATTGGAGCAGCGTGGCGGGTGTAAACTGTAAATCCCTCTCTCCTATGAGAGCGGAGGCCTGTGCCCAGCTGTGGGATGTTTAAAGGCTGTAATGAGGGTGACGGTAGCGGCAGAGTTAAAACGAGACATATATTTTACAGGGACATATTTGTAACTTGTTTTAACTCAGTCTTAAGTCTGAGTAGATTCATGCTGAGATCTATAGAATGTTCTTCACGTTTTAATTTAACTTAGACTCAAGAAAGAGTTAAAACAGGACATAAGCATGTTCCTGACATAAATCTGTCTCATTTTAACACTGACTTAAGAGCCCTCTCCATGGGCGCGACAAATCGTTGGTGAGTGGAGTCTAAAACAGTGATTTCTGCATTTAGAGAGCGAGACGTCTTCAGTAAAGAAGAGTACTAAAAATATATACATAAATAAATAATAAATTAATTAAATAAATAAATTTTGCTTGAGATATCATGATTTTTAGTGAAAAACGGCAAAGTAAAAAGATGCAAATCAAGGTTTGGGATTTCGCCTATTTTAGCAAATATTTGGCAATTTTTTACATGAACTAAAGACATTTGTAATTATTATGAAGTAACCTATGATAAGACTTCGCTCGTTTTTCAATTTTCTAGTTTCTTATATAGTTTATTTACGCACGAAGTTGCCCCAAAATTTGCCCAAAAATAGTGATTTTTCAAGCGTCATATCTTTCAAAATAAATATAATTTTACTAATATTTTTATTTTATGGCATAGGTAATGGAGATATAAATTGATATCTGGCTTAACTTTAGACCTATTGCGACAAATATTAGAATAATAGGCGTAATACGTTTGTATGGAAAAGCGCGTGAAGAGAGCGGCCTTAAGTCTGAGTAATGTTAGAGTACGCTCTATAGATTTGTCTAAGAGTATGCTCTATAATTATATATGACGTCTTAGTGGTTACTTGCCTGGGTAAGGGGGGAGGGGGCACAGCCCGCAGTAGACTAGACACCGGGGCCACCAGGGGGCCGCCCATCGTTGCCAGCGGGAAGATGCCGACCATTTGCTTTTTGCGCCTAAAAGTAATAATAATAATAATAATATTCACACATACACACACCGTCGGCTTTTCCTAAAGTAGGCAACTTAATGCCTGTGTTATAGGTAACAACCGACTGATATACATATTTACATATATTACACATATAAATATTTAATAAATGTATAAATATATAATACATACTTAATACTTATATACTTACATAAATACACCCAGACTCGGGACGGGAATCGAACCCGCGACCCGGGAGAGGTAGGCAGGGTCACTGCCAACCGCCCCAACGGGCCAGTCAAAAGTAAACAATACATTTATTTTTCACTCTCACAAAATGGAACTGAGACACTATATGTTATATAATATGTTCATTGCTTTTTTGTGCATTTTTACATTAAAACCTTTATTTGAATAAAAAAACTTGTTCTATACTATAATCCAAGTTGAAAGACCACCAGCATGTCGCTGCAGGTTTTAAATTTTTTTTTATTACATGTCTAGTTACTAAATAATTAATTAAGTTATTAAATGCAGTTTATAAACTGAGCCAAACACAACTTACGGAAATACGTAAAATATTTTTTGCAAGGAATTAATAAGAAAAAGCTGTGATAGCCTAGTGGTTAGGACGACCGACTTCTAATCGGAGGTCGTGGGTTCGATCCCGGGCACGCACCTCTAACTTTTCGGAGTTATGTGCGTTTTAAGTATTTAAATATCACTTGCTTTAACGGTGAAGGAAAACATCGTGAGGAAACCTGCATGCCTGAGAGTTCTCCATAACGTTCTCAAAAGGTGTGTGAAGTCTGCCAATCCGCTTGGCCAGCATGGTAGACTATGGCCAAAACCCTTCTCACTCTGAGAGGAGACCTGTGCTCTGTAGTGAGCCGGTAATGGGTTGATCATCATGATGATGATAATAAGGAAAATCAACTAACCGTTTCTCCCCAGGTTTTTCTGTAACATCTGGCTGTAACGGAGGATCCTCGCTCGATTCTGGCACTTTCTCCACTTCTTCTGTGCTCTCCACCACTTGTTTAACTTCTGCACTCTCGTTTTCGGCTCTCTTCTCTTCTTCTTTGACCTCTGCAGGAGTATTGACTTCCGGAGTTTGTTTTACTTCTTGATTAACTTCTGGTACGACTGGAACCTCTTGGATGTCTTGTTTGTCGGTCTGTTCGGGTTTTTCTTCTGTTTTGACTTCTGTGTCTTGGACTGCTGTTGATTCTGGTTCTGTGGTCAGTTTTATCTGCATAAAACAAGAAATAAATTAGATATAATATATCTCTTTCTCTAGGAAAATCATTTAATGGACGTCTCACTTTCCTGTAAATCCGAAGAAAAAAAAACAGGACAAATTGACATTGTTTTTTATAATGCTTATTGACTCAATTTCACGCAAGGATCATAGAAAGGAATAATCGGGATAGCAGAAGTTGGTAAAATTCAATAATTACTATTAAAGTTGTGTTGGGATTATAATAATAATTATTGCGTTTGTAATCATAATTAATATTATAGTTGTTATTAATATTAAAGTTGATTTGCGCTCATCTCGCTCCCGAGTATGCCCCGCACGCAAATGTCTAGTTTCACTCGACATTTTTCATTTCACTCATGCAGGATTACAGTTTCTGACTAGACCACTCTTTTAACCGACTTTTAAAAGAGAAGGTTCTCAGTTCGTTGTTTATTTTTTGAAATGTACCGTCGTTTATGAGCCGGCCAGCGCACGCGCGCAGTCGGTTCGGTTGCGACGCGTCGCTCTGCTCAGCGCGTGCGCGCTCACGCGCAGCGCACGCGCTCGCGCGCACGCTGAGCACGCTCTCTACCGCTGACCTTTATACTGGTACGCCGGTGGACTGGCTAGCCAACATTTTAACCGATACATGTCCACCGTTGGACATAGGTCTTTTACAAGGATCGCTACAGAAAACCATCTTGAAAAGCTTTTTGTCCGGAAAATTATTACCAATGATTTCTCTATTTCAATTTGTATTTAGATAAATAAAAATGAATGTTTGTTTTTATGTTCCCTATGCACTGCTAAACTATTCATTCGATTATAATGAAACTTTGGTGAATTGTTCTGCATACATCCGCAAAGGTTTCTGGTCCAAAAATCTATACAAAACTAAATGTTTGTATGTCTGTCCTCTATGCTTCCTAAACAATACTTAACATGACATTGCAACGCATGCCAGGAACAGCTAGTTTGAATATAAAAATCAATATTCTTACGGCCTGTTTCACCACCTTCTGATAAGTGTCGGATAGCCTTAACGTAAGTTTTGTCACTTTTTTACTTTATGTCAAGTGACAGAGACAAAAGTTGTGAATAAACTATCCGACACTTATCAGAAGGTGGTAAAACATGCCCTTTATTAAATGTATCCCGTAAAGTGTAAACAAAAATTAAATCATTAACTCACTTCATCTTCTAAACTCTTCTCCTCGTCGACTGCACTTTTCTCTTCTCTCACTTCGTTCTCTATCCTGTCCTCTATTCTCTCCTGTTCGCTCGTCTTCTCGCTCTCTCCTTTCTCTTCGGGTTTGTGGTCAGCCGGCTTGGCGGGCGGGCTCTGGTCCGGTTTGGGCTCGTGGCCGGCGTCATGTGGGTTGGCGCCCGTGTTTTCGTTGTTTATGTCCAGTATCGGCCATTTTGTTGGCTCGAACGCTGTGCGGACCTGAAATAAACGAATAATTTGAAGTTTTTTTTTTTCATTTTTTACTACATTTAAATGCAGGCAAGTTAATTAATTCCTAAAATGGACATATGGAAGATTCGTTTAGTCGGTTCTTTCATCTCCTCGACCATCGTTTCGTAACAGCCGCTTCTCTCGCCATCTCCTCCCTGCGTTCCACTTAACCTTGTTCGTTCGCTTCACTAAGGATCTTCCTCGCGGAGATTCTGACTTCGCTCTTCACAAATCACTCTAAAGTGTGACAGGGATGATCACTGTAAACTGTGAGCGGGATGGTCACTCTACGTTGTGACGGGGATGATCACTTTAAACTGAAGTGACGGGGATGATCACTCGTAAAATGTGACGGGGATGGTCACTGTAAACTGTGATCGGGATGGTCACTCTACGTTGTGACGGGGATGATCACTTTAAACTGAAGTGACGGGGATGATCACTCGTAAAGTGTGACGGGGATGGTCACTGTAAACTGTGACCGAGATGGTCACTCTACGTTGTGAGTTGACGGGGACGATCACTCTTAAAATGTGACGGGGATGGTCACTGTAGAGTGTGACGGGGATGATCACTGTAAACTGTGACCGGGATGGTCACTCTACGTTGTGACGGGGATGATCACTCTAAAAGTGTGACAGGGATGGTACGGTACCGTCGGCGGACATCTCACCTTGAACCCGTTGATGAGCTGGAGGCGGTCGGAGTCGCGTATGGCGTCCAGCACGAGCTGCACGTCGGCCGTGAGCGCGCGCACGCGGTGGAACGACGCGATCAGCGTCACGGGGATGGTGCCGTCGGCGGACATCTTGCGGCGCAGGAAGAAGTCGCGCGCCAAGTTGTCCGGGCTGAAGTAGTACTCGCTGTACACAAACAAAAACATTTATATAATTAAATGGCGACTCTGAACTGCGGACCCATTACGTATCTCAGCGCAGACACCAACGCACGTGGCTCCTGAAATGCATGGACGTGGCAGACAACGTAATGTCCACCTGGGGATTCTCAGTGTCGGTTGAAGAAGTCCTTGGCAAACTGGACGGCCTGCTAAGCTTCTGGAGCGAGCTCAGACGGCTGGAGTGACGACATCGGCGGGAGAGGTACACCACCGACCACGCACAACAAACCTTTGCGGCTTGTGTGCATAACCTACTACTAGTACCAGTGAGGCAGGTTAAAATAACTTATATAAGCCCCCCACCAGATAGACCAAAGACAATAATTTAGAAATTATTGAATTTTGACCTTATACCAGGTTTGAGGCCACTCACATCTGTTTCTTGATGAGATCCTTGAGCGTGGCCTGGTCCAGCCCGACGCCGTACGGGGCTCCGGTGGCGGCCGCGGCGCCGTAGTAGAAGGCCTGCGCGAGCGGCGGCGCCAGCGGCAGGGCTCCAAGCCCGTAGCGCAGCACCACCTGCGGCAGCGCCGGCTGAGCCACGCGCAGCTAGGGGGGGAGGGGTCAAGGGTTTTTGGCTACCTCCGATTGTGTAATTCGGTTGTGCATACATTTGATTCGAAAAGTATGATTTTTACTTATTTTTTAAATGTGGCATTACGTTCGATATGATATGCGACAACGGTCCACATTTTGTTGTTACATCATTGAAAATAACTATTCAACTATTTAACTATTCAAAATATACAAGACTATTTTTGTTAATGAAAAAGTTGCTACTACTTCATATCAAAATTGTAATAAAATATGAATTGGAATACATTAATACTACTTGCACGGTCGTCGCACGTTGGCTATTATTATTACACCAGCAAGTGCAAGCGCAGTTGAGCGCTGACGAGCTAACAAATATAGCATATTATGTTTGTTCAGCTTGTTTTGACAAAATTATAATGTATTTTTGGTAACGTAAAGTTTGCTTTTAATTCAGCTTTACACAACCTCCATACAAAATCGGATTTTAATGATGCAATGAAAAGCAAACACCATTGTTAGTACATAATTATTTGCTTATAAATAACCATTTATGTATTTATTTAAATTATGTCATTTAAAATTTCCAACCCAATGCGTAAGGAAAAGTAAACATTATTTTACCGAGAGCGAGATATTCTGGCATATTTAGATAATTCGATGAATATTATTTTTCCCGTTTCTCTTACAACAATTGGATTGGAATAAAATTTACTTAATATTACATTAGTGATTATAATTTAATGTCAATATATGGCTGCACCGAATGATTTTATGATTAAATTTGAAGTATTTTGAGCACCATAATACCTTTGGCGTAATCAATTTAAAATAACCTATGAAAAGAATAATTACCAGTAAAAATATCCCAGAGATGAGTAAAGGTCATACAAAAGAGAATAGACGTGGATATATGTATGTACATATATACCATAATACCTTTGCATAACCAATTTAAAATAAGCTATAGTTACCAAAGCATAAATATCCCATAGATGATTAAAGGTCATATAAAAGAGAATAGACGTGGAAATATACATATTATATGTATATGTAAATGTTAAACAAGAATGACCCAGATAGGCAACTGGATTGGTCAGAATGTGACAGAATTGTTAGGCAATGTTTCTTTGCTAATATAGACATCAAGCTTATGTAATTAAGGTGACGTTTTACATAAAAAAGAGTAATAAAATAACCATCACACAAGGCTCTGATATGATCCGACATCCATGAACCTAAAAGCAAAAGTTCCAAAAAGCTGATCTCGAATAATTTGATAACTTCTCAAAGCGGCAAAAATTACATATATCCCAAAGGAAAGCATCGGAAACATTTCTCTGTACAGAGCATAAGCAAAACCTAAGTATTGTAATAAAATGATACTCAAAATAATGGCAACCCCGAATGATACACCCGACAAAAAGGAGGGGGGATAGGATCGCGTTCAGGCATGGCAAACCCTTGCGAGAAAAGTTGCCATGCCGCGGACGTAACACACAGTCAGCCAATGTGTGTTGCCCGTGTTAAAAATAAACACAAAAATGCAAAAAAAAAAAAAAACTTAAAGCTGCTAAACTTTGCTTAAAAAACAAGCTATAATTTAAGAAAAATTAAACCGACTTCAAAATATACCGAAATAAAGAATAACTGAAAAGGGAAAAGTGCCCATATCTCGAAAACTAGTAAACCAATTTTGATGAAGCTTGCACTGTTCCCTGAGTCAAAGTAAATGTAAGCCAATAAAAAAAAGAATGTTCACTAACAGTTTCCGAGAAATGCGTGTACAAATTTCACACACCTATAAAATTTTGCATATTTTGTTTGGTAGCCCTAATATACCAATCTTATGTGAATATATATGTCGAATTGATTACCTCCTTTTTTGAAGTCGGTTAAACATTTTAGTGAGACATTTGCAATAGCCTAAGATTTTCTGAATTAGCAATAAAAGAACTATAATATAATACTTCGTAACATTAAGAAAACAAGTTAACTGACATATTGCTTATCTTGGGGAACATTTTAAACCATCCGTTCCTGTCATGATCACATCTTAAGAGGGCCATGAACTTTATGTCTTTTACAGTTGTACAAGTCAGATAGCAATCGCATGTACAGACTTGATAGATTGATGTAATTTTATGGTATGGCCTTGCTAGCATTCTGCGTTACTTCACTTTATGTACGTTAATGTTTAAATACTGTTAATACAGGGTATAAGACCGCTATCGAAAACTTAGCACAGATATACTTCCTAAACACAATCCAATAGCAAAAGCCATTTCTCTTATACTTGTAGTGGTTTAGTATTTCGTATTGTTCAAACTGGCAATGTAAAGCGTGTCCAACTCGGGGTCAATGCCCCGCGAGCGGCAGGCAATCGGCAACAAGTTTAGGTATTTTAGCGTCAGCTGATTTAAAAAAATTTAGAGCCTCAATAGTGCAACGGTCAAAAACCGTGAGGTCGATGGTTCAAAACACCCGTTACACTACCCTACCACAACTTGTCATAACCACTCCTAGTACGAGTTTTTATTTAGTTGGAGGGGAAGGGGAATATTAGGCATGTTCATCGTGGCTTTATTCTTGAAAAAAAAACAGGAAATATTTTTTTTTTGCGTTTTTCACTACTACTACCTGTCTTCGTTTTCGATAGCACTCCCCTTACATCCTGTATATAGTGCGGACAATATTTCTATGCTTTGCCGGTGATTATTCTCACCTATCTATAGGGCAATATACGTCAACCATACCTGAGGCATGTCGTGATGCGCCAGCTCCGGATGGTGGTACAGCGGATGTGGGTGCGGATGTAGGGACGCCGCCCTGGGAGTGGTGCGCCTCGCCCCCCGCGCCCGCACCGCACCCCTGCCGCGCGCAGACCCCCGCGCGCGGTAGTCCTCGCCGTTAAGCGACACTGTGTCTGAAAGAGAGGAAAATTATTATAAAGATTAACTAACAGTCAGGCATGCGACAACTGTCAGCAAGTGGGACATGATGTTAAATAGTGTTTGATGAGTGTATTTGTCAGATATGTGTCGAGAAACATAAGCAGATTTTACACACTAGGACGAAGAAAGAACCCCCAAATTTTGACAGAATGTTTTAAAAGGATTGGATCGATAGCTAAATTAAAGTGCAAATCTGCAAATGTGACAGATGATATGTGTATGTATTTCCAGAAAAGCTGAAGGGTACATCAGATAGGATATATCTTTAGGACAGCTCTCAAGGAAATTTTCTATACCCGTAATGCGTAACCCAACACCTCTATAGTTTAGAGATATGAGGCCTATAAATACGGGACATGCCGTTAAGTATTAATTTTAACCCTCAAATCTTGTAATTATTGCATAGCAATCATAGTTTATTTGGTGAATTTGTGACTCTCGCTTCGCTGTGTTCGTTTTTGTTTGACATAGAAACGTCAAATTAGTGCAGCGGTATGGCCGTATCATCAACAATTTTTTTACACAGGAACCGGAATATTTTCGGGATAAAATGTACCAGACTGTGCAAATCCAGTCAAAATTAGTTCAGCCGTATCGAAGAATAACCCGTATAAAGAGACGGACAAAAATTTTAAAAACTTGTGTTTGGGGGTAGTTCAAATAATAAAAATATTAAGGCAGTTGTTTCGAACTCGCAGACAGATACTTACACTTTATTTATTTGTATAGATTAAACAGCGTGTATCTTACCATGTTCCTGTCTGGGCGGATGCTGCGGGCCGTGTTTGGGCGGGCGGGCGGCTTTCACGTCGATGTCGAGCGGCACCCACTTGTGCTTGCCCGATTTGCTGCCGCCCTTGCCAGCTGGAGTACAAACAAATAATTATTATAGTTAATGCTTTAGAAACAATACCAGGCACAGAAACAATACATATTTACCAGACCATCCCATATTAAATCCCATCTAGGAATTTTCTATGAGAATTTAATCTAAAACAACATGTATCATTTAATTTCATTTAAATAAAAAACCGCTACAACACGTTGTAGCAAACTGAAAAAGGCGACACACATTTGTCGGGCCGTGGTTGTTTTGAATTCGCCACTATGAGTTATGAGCTGTTTGAGCGAATTTTGTCTTGGAGCCTAACATGTTCATAATCACAACAGTTTATGTTATCAATGTTCAAATTATTATTCAAGAATGTTTTCTTTCACAACAGGAATGGGGCCAAATAAAACTCCAATTTTAAAGTTGTAAGAGAATTTTTTGTACCCGCATTGCGTAACCCAAAATCTCTACAGTTAAGAGATAAGAGGCCTATAAAAACGGGAAACAGAATAATAGGTACGAAAGTGTAAGGGCCTGTTTCACCACCTTCTGATAAGTATTGGATAGCTATCTACAAGTTTTGTCTTTGGCACTTGACATAAAGTAAGAAAGTGACAAAACTTACGTTTAGGCTATCCGACACTTATCAGAAGGTGGTGAAACAGGCCGTAATTAATGTATACCATAAAAAATATTTATGAACATTTTAATACTTCTCCCAGGTCAGACTGCATTGTCACTCACTATCAGGTGAGATCACAGTTAAGGGCTAACTTGTCATCATCATCGTGATCAACACATTACCGGCTCACTATAACAGAGCACGGGTCTCCTCTCAGAGTGAGAAGGGTTTTGGCCATAGTCTACCACGCTGGCCAAGCGGATTGGCAGACTTCACACACCTTTGAGAACGTTATGGAGAACTCTCAGGCATGCAGGTTTCCTCACGATGTTTTCCTTCACCGTTAAAGCAAGTGATATTTAAATATTTAAAACGCACATAACTCCGAAAAGTTAGAGGTGCGTGCCCCGGGATCGAACACACGATCTCCGATTAGCTAGACCACTAGGCTATCACAGCTATCACAGGCTATCACAGGCTAACTTGTACACGAATAAAAACAAAAGGGCGGTAGCATGATGTGATTCTTGGAGGAAAAAAACTACATAGCCATTCTAAAGTTGCTCGGATGGCGATCCCGCATAGAAAGATGCAGTGGGGCTATTCTCTAACTTAGCTACCAACTGAAAATAGTTGCCAACGAATTAGTTCGACATACATTGCTGTTTTAATGTTTCAAATGAAATCACCGTTTATATTTCAAACACAGTAAAGCAGCAATGTATATCGAACTAATTCGTTGGCAACTATTTTCAGTTGGTAGCTAAGTTAGACAAGTGTAAATTGAAAATTTAAAAAACCCCCGACATTCGCCATTTAGTGGCGGCGGCCATCTTTAATTTGCAATAGTGCTATTCTACTAGTCAAGCCCTTTCATTTGATACCCATATCAAGGGAGTTGTGAAAAAATATATCATCCGCCATTTTGTAGCGGCGGCCATCTTGGACCGATTTTCATCAAACATAGCTAAGAACACTCTCGACTAATTCACCTTTCAAACAAAAAAAACCGCATTCAAATCGGTCCACCCGTTTGAGCGCCACAGGGGAACAGACAGACACACACACACACACACACACATACACACACACACACAGACACGTCAAACTTATAACACCCCGTCGTTTTTGCGTCGGGGGTTAAAAATAGCCACACAGGTCGTCGGTAAACCCCTCAGGAGGAGGGCAGACGACATGTCGCGAGTTGCAGGAACCCGCTGGACACAAGCACTACAAGATCGTGATTCCTGCAATAGACCTATGTCCAGCAACGGACGTCCATCGGTTGTGGAAGAACAAGAAGCAGATTTTGTCCATAAGTAACTGCCGGTACACACCTGCCGCTTTGTTCTTGTCGTGCTGCGCGTGCTTGTCGTTGTACCCCTGATGGTTGTGGGTCACCTCCACCTTCTCCACCCTCGGAGGCTGCTCCTCGAGCGGTGTCCGCTCTTGGTCCTGGAAAATTACACAAACAAGATTCATTATTTTCAATTATGTGCCATATTATTCTGGGAATTTTCTAAAATATATTCTGGGGACAGAAATCTAGTTACGTTCTCAGAGAAAGAGTTCGTAAGTCGGGCCATATTTATATAATTTAAGTGTAGTCAAGAGTCTTGAATCATGCCATTTTCTGGAAACTTGCTAAATGATATCCTGGGGATCTTTATCGGGGGAGTTTCTTATATCGATTAATAGCGAAGTTATAAAGAACAATCTTACACCATCTAATACATCTTGGGATTTGACAGACGCTGTATTGGACTGCCACAACACTTGCACTATAACGGCGCGGTCTTGGCGACGAATTAGGTTTGGGCCACCATTACAGCCTTTTAATGTCCCACTGCTGGGCACAGGCCTCCTCTCTCATAGAAGAGAGGGATTTAGAACTTAGAACCGCCACTCTGCTCCAATGTGGGTTGGCTGAATTTAACTACTATCGTCACATGATAGTGATAACGATCGTCAATCGGGACCGACTGTTTAACGTGCTCTCCGAGGCACGGGGGTGAAACAAAATTTCTTGATTGGAGCAGACAGAAAAATCGTATTGGAGCAGCGTGGCGGGACTAAGTTCTAAATCCCTCTGTCCCATGAGAGAGGAGGCCTGTAGGACTACTCTAGCGGCACGCTATGATGGCCGGTTTGACGTTTGTCCGCTCATGAAGTTCCGTATTAATTGATAACGACTTTGAAGGAAATAATTGTATTACTTTATTGACGATAGTGATGTGCAGAGATTCATAAATTTTATCGAATGTAGTTTTAGGTTTAGGACTCAAAATTTATTTATTAAATTGATTTCTTAAATGTATACAAGTGTAGAAAAATCAGTTTGCACCATTTAAGGGGTGAATGTACTTGTGAATATGAACAATTTTCACTATGTGGACAAACCTCTGAAATCGCAAAAAAATATCAATAAATTTTTAAAAATGGAATCTAATACGATCGTCACATAGGATCGCTGGCTAGCACAACTACTACCTCCGGCAAACTCGCGTCAATGCTCAATGCAAAACAAAGCAGTTTCGAATTGACGTTGCTTCGAAAAGTATAAACTGTCAGTGCAATGCGATTGTGATATAGTTTTGACCTGGCTTTGGATTTCAAATATTGATACTGCATTACTGTTGACCCTTGCTCGTTAATTTGGACTCTGTTCAAGCCCTTTGTTGTGGATTTCGTCGATATGACCGAACGTACGCAGAGAACTGTTCTAAATAGTCAGACACGTGAGTTCGTAATACGCCTTCGTAACTATTTCGATCGTGAAGCTCAAAATGGAGGGCCAATTTTACCTATAACGTCAGTGGTTGAACGCGTAGCTGATGCGCTTAATATTGGACAACGAACTGTTAGACGGATAACTAAAAAAAAATATGGCGAGACTGGCACAGAAGAAAATAAACTTCACACACCAAAAAAGAGAAAACGAGCAAAACCAGTCGTAGGCATCGATAGCTTTGATGCCGATGCTATCCGAAGACATGTTTACGGCTACTATTTACAGAAGGAGTATCCAACAAGAAAAAAGTTGGTGCATTCACTGAAGGAAGCTGGATTATTCTTCGGTGGGGAAAGTTCTTTAACGAAGATTTTGAAGACCATTGGATTTCGATACAAAAAATGTAACAAACGCAAAATATTGATGGAAAGATTTGATATAGCGATGGCAAGGTATACTTTTTTACGGCAAGTGAAAGAAATCAAAAATTGGCAAAATGTTGTGTTCTTGGATGAAACATGGCTTAATGCTAACCATACTGTAGGCCGTTCTTGGAACGATGACACAGCAGCATCTACTTCCAAAGTTCCTGTAGGAAAAGGATCGCGACTTATAATTTGTCACGCCGGAACCATCAACGGGTTTGTCGAAGGTTCTCTCATGGCTTTTGCGTCAAAAACCACTGGAGACTATCATGAAGACATGAATGGAGAAAAGTTTACTGAATGGTTTACCTCAATGTTGTGTAGCCTCCCTGAACCATCTATTATAATTATGGACAACGCCCCATACCACTCGATGCAAATTGACAAGCCACCTGCCCAATCCCAAAAGAAAGCTGATATCGTCGCATGGCTTCGTAAAAATGGCGTAGATGCAAACATGAATATGTTAAAAGCGGAATTAGTACGTCTTTTAAAAGAAAACAAACCAACCAAGATCCGATACGTCATTGACGAAATAGCATTAGAACATGGGCACAGAGTTATACGGTTACCGCCTTACCATTGTGAGTATAATGCGATTGAGTTGGTGTGGGCTCAAATTAAGGGATATGCTGCAAGACACAATACAGAACCCCCATTTACCACAAAAAAAATGCTAAAATTATTAGAAGAAGCTTGTGAACATGTGACTAAAGGAGACTGGGAAAAGGTTGTGAATAGAACTGTTAAATTAATAAGGGAAGATTATGAAAGAGATGTGAAAATAGATAATATTATAGAAAACGAACATATAATTATTAATGTATGTGATGATAGCAGTGACGACAGTGAAAATAGTAGTATGGACGAATCTGATTAATTATGGCCTTTTGTGGCACCTTTTTTGGTATCTTTTGTATTCATATGTTTCTTGTGTGCATATAAAGTATGTATATTCATTTTCGTTCAAATATTCAGTTCGTTCAAATAAATTAAATAAACATATACATTTTTGTTTTATTAAACCTATTTAATCAGGTACAAAAACAAAACTTAATTGTTTTTTGTTCGAGAATAAATTGACATTCCACATCACTATTGTAATGTGTCAAACCGGCCATCATAGCGTGCCGCTAGTTTAGTGTGTGTGGCTAGTGGGACGTTGAAAAAGGCTGTAGTGGTGAATACATAGGCCTTCTCGATGTCTTTGATACACCGTAGCCAGTTTTACTGATGAGAAATCAGTCGTACTCACAGCATTGCCGTTGTGATGGGAGGGGTCGTCGTGGGGAGGCGGCGTGGAGTGGCACCTGGCGCCGGCCACCGCGGCGCCCAGCGTCGGCCAGTCTCCCGTGTCCGTGAAGTCCGAGGCCTGAGGACAAGGAGAATCTAGGTCAAAGCATAGGAAACACCAACTTATGAACAACTTTGCAGCCGTAAATAACCGCCGGTCTTGGGATCATCGCTCGCCGAGTTTGCGGGCGACGATCGCAACCGCGGCGGCTGCGGTTGCCGCACAAACTACCGGTCTTGTGAGCATAGAAATAAAACCGCTCTCCCGCAACCGCGGCGGGCACGGGTGAAAACCGCTCCGTGAGTTCCTACTCTTAGAAACACACCAACTTCTAACTTAGAAATACCAATTTCTAATTTAGAAATACAACATCTATCTTAGAAATAACGACTTCTAACTTAGAGACACCGACATCTAACTTAGAAACAACGACTTCTAACTTAGATACACCAACTTATACCTTATAAAAACCAGAGCGACGTTCTGTCATTCATTACTATCCAGACTGACGTCTCTAGTTTTGTTTGGATCTTATAAGCATCTAGCATTACAGAATACTGGGGTAATTCAAGACAACTCATAAAGAAATAAATTATTTTTTAGTATACCAGTTGATGTAAGCTTTGACACTCTGTAATACTATAAATACCATGTGAAATCTCTTTCACATACTTAACAGATGAATGGAAATCTTTATTAGTACGAAGGAATATTTTCCGCGGTTGAAGCGCGTGCACAATTGAATATTATATAGATTGAAACTACAAACAGCCATTGAATTGTTTGAAACAATGCTTTTCAACAGTCAAGACCACTTAGACCATCAGACATTGTAGTTGTATAATGGATAACCCGTAAGTATATTTATATACTTCTATGTTATGCCGATATTGCGCATTGTGGCAAGGCAACGTTGATCTAAATTCGAGTATCGTTACACCATGAGTTCAGAATGAAATGCACGTAAACTGCTTCGTTTTAAGGTTTGAAGGCGCCCCAAACGGAAATTATGCAAAATAAATATTGGAAGTACTGAATCACGAGAATAACTTTGGGTCCATTTTGCTCTAACAATATTATAGTTTTTCGAAATCTAGTAGCAAGGTGTGCAAGCTCGGCATAACCATACTGTTCATCATAAATAACTTATTCATAAGTGAGTGTATTTTGTGACGTCCTTGAGTTGTCGGTAGTCATTATGGAGTTGTTATTAATGGACACAAAAGCTACATACAATTATCTACATAAATATGTGGCTATCATCCCCCACCACAGCCTTTTAAGTTTTAACGTCCCACTGCTGGGCACAGGCCTCCTCTTTCATAGGAGAGAGAGATTTATAGCTTAGACCCGCCACGCTGCTCCAATGGGGCTTGTGTCTATCACGCCTGTAGGTTTTTCTTATACCTATACGTATCGTTTGAAAATATGTAACTGTTTATTCATCTTCATCATCATGATCAACCCATTACCGGCTCACTACAGAGCACGGGTCTCCTCTCAGAGTGAGAAGGGTTTTGGCCATAGTCTACCACGCTGGCCAAGCGGATTGGCAGACTTCACACACCTTTGAGAACGTTATGGAGAACTCTCAGGCATGCAGGTTTCCTCACGATGTTTTCCTTCACCGTTAAAGCAAGTGATATTTAAATATTTAAAACGCACATAACTCCGAAAAGTTAGAGGTGCGTGCCCGGGATGGAACCCATGACCTCCAATTAGAAGTCGGTCGTCCTAACCACTAGGCTATCACAGCTTTATTACTACAATTATTTTATAAATTATGTTACTGTATATTATTATGTTTATTATTATTAATTAAAGTTGAATTGGGCAGCTGTAATGACTTAACTGTAAACGGGTATGTTTTATGTATGCATAAACAATAAAACTTTTTTCCTATTTGGATAAAATTATCAACATACTTAGTTAACATTTATCATACCCACTATGCTTAAATACAAATAAAAATTATTCCACAAGATTCTTTGAAATTAATTAGTAAAGTTTACTTAACTGTTAAGCATATCGCATTTTTGGTAGAACAAGGGCACAAAAAAGAAAGCTACTGTGAAAATTTCGAGTTTCTACTAGAAGAGGGTTGTAAATTGTAATCACCAAAATCTGAAAATATCTGAAATTTTCGCGGTTTTTTCGATTTTTGACAAAGTTACGTTCGGCGCTCGAGGTCACAAACTTGGATTATTTATTAGGCCAACATCATGTAAAAGTCTGCGAAAAATCAGAACTAATAGATTTAACGCAAGGTCTGATCAGGTCCGATCATTAAAGTTACTGGATTACTTGTTCTACCAGCAAAGGTGCGATATGATTTTTTTGATTTACGAAGTGTCTGTAGACCCTGTAGTACCTAGTCTAATTTTAGTATTTACCTGGCCGTCCCGTTCGATCCTGGCCCAGCTTTTTCTCGTCCTCCCTTTGCGTCTGGTGGCCACACCGGCCGTCATAATCACTCACGTTTTTCACCCCCACTGGCAACACTGTCACTTATAACGACATCATCGTTCCTGCACAGTGGCAACACTACGCACGGAGAGTAAGTAGTACTTCACAATTTATTCACGATTCACTTTTTATCGTCAAAAGTCTATACGGTTGTTCTTATGAGGCGACATTTTTAAACACGTTTTTCTATTGGAGAGATAATAAAGTATACATAAATTATTTATTTATTATCATACTATATTAGCGGAATGCTAAAAACGTCGCTCGATATTCGAATACTATACTATTCTGAAGGACACATTTAAGTATTTAGTTACCTAAGTAACATTTAGTTTAAGCATTTAGTTAAATAATAGTAAGATTTAATTAAGTAACAGTTTCTTGACATTTTTGTATGGGCAATAAAAAAATGCCAAAACATGTATCTAATTTGAAATTAAAGGTACTGAAATCCTAGTTGAGTGAGTAAAGTAATTAAAAAAAAACCCCCCAACTACATAAAAGAGTACCACCTATTTCAACAAGTAAAGTAATTAAACGAGAAATATGTAGAGATCCTCAGGCAAGGAAATAAAAGCCTTAAAAAAGTGTTAATTTGAAATTCAAGGAAGTTAAGTAATAAACAAAAAAAAAACTACTGTATAAAAGTGTATTTCAACAAATAAAGTAAGATTAAATGAGAAATATGTAGAGATCCTCAGGTAAGGAAACAAAAGCCCAAAAACATGTGTTAATTTGAAATTAAATTAAGGGAAGTAATAAGCACAAAAAACTCTACTAAAAAAAACTGTAAAAGAGTACTTATTTCAATAAAAAAAGTAATTAAACAAAAAATATGCAGCCAATGTTTAAGAATATGTAGAGGTCAAAGCCAGTGTTCAGGCGTCTGTCTGTCAACAGGCTCTATGGTTGAGGTGCGGACTGCAATACGAAAGGTTGTAGGTTCAATCCCACCCGTTAACCACTTCTAGAGGACAGGGTTCTTCTATATTAGTCATGGGGACCACTTCTATATTAGTCATGTATGACATGGCTAATGTTGAGTTTAAGAAAAAAAATGTACTAAAGCAAATACTGCTTATGATTTATGACCACATACAGTATACACCAACGGACACTTATACCGCAAACCGAAAAAAGGTGAACGAAAACGAATCTGATAAAAGCAGCGTCGGTCGTCCATCGTGGCTCAATCAAAACCGGTACAGCTAAATGTCTTCCTACTCCGCCTAAATGTCACCTTGATTTGCATTATTATGTGCTCAGGTTTCTGGTTTATATGTCAACGTATTAATAATTATTTTATTATTTGTTTATTAATTAAAGAAACTCGCGCACCGGGGGTTCCATAAGGCCGTGCCCGCACTACGAAATTTATTCGCGCGATTTTCATTCGCCCGGTTTATTTTCCGTATTTTATTAATATATTTTTGACGTGATAACGTCTTATAAATCGATGAACGCCGGCTACACGCTCGAAAAAGAATGACTCATTTCACGTACCGCGTGCAAGCGAGAGCGCGAAAGGCACGATCGGCCTAAGCGTTCGGCTTGTGACGCATCTATCTCTCTTTGTTTTCTTATGACGTTATCATTACCACGTAAAATTATTTATCGTCCGTAAACCGATTTTACAGACAACCAATTTTTTCTTACGAATTTTAAATCGCAAGTGCGTGCAGCTTCATACATTTCCATATGTCACAGAATTCAGCGAAAAAAATCGCGCGCAGTGCGGGCCCGGCCTAACTTGGATTGGAAATCTGTTGATAGTGAAATCTTTTTTTAAAAATAATACTTATTTGTATATAAATAATACGTAAATGTATAAATAGTTAACACTACATATTGGTATCTATTAATTGATCCGAAGAATAGTCCGCACAAACAGACAAACAGACAACAATTTTAAAACGTGTCATACTTTCAAGAATAGTCTTGTTCAGCATTGCTAATATTTTTTAAAGTGAAAACTTCTTTAGGCGCGTTGTGAGCACTTTTTGGGTGAACAAAAATCATGAAACTCGCGTCATCGTCACCGCACGCTTCCCATGAGATTATGTATACCTACTGTTAAAACTTTAATCCTTGATCACTTCTATGGGCTTTAAAATTTTAATCCAGTTTTCACTGGATTAAAGTTGGAAGACTGCCTCGCATTTTTTTATTAAAAAACCTAATCAATTTTAAACAAAAATCGGACATACTCTGCAACCTAATTGCCACCAATGTACTCACTTTAACACACAGTGTGGTACTAAAAGCACAATTAACACGTAGGCACTAAGGCAATAAAAAGAACACTAAAGTCGTAAACAAAGAAAAAGGGAAAGTAATTCCGGCCGACATACAGGCCGTAAAGCACAATTAGGCACCTATATATATATATATATATACGAGTACCTAGATAGGTTTGTTGCCTACAAGGTGTTTTTACTTGCACCTATATAAATATAATATGTGATTCAGGCAAAACACCGTTACTCTGTAAGGCTTAAGTTAATTCATTAATATGTACGTTTTTTTAGAAATATCTACTATTGTTTTTCGCCTAGTTCGATTTTTTTTTTCTAAAAACAGCACGTGGTTTTTAGGCCTTAACTAAAAAATTAACGGTATTTTCTAGCTTATTTTGATTTTGATTGAGTTTCTGAACTTCTTTCTATCAGAAAACAACAAAATAACCACCAAACCCGGTAAGATTTTCTTCAGCAGTTAATTTTAACTTTAAAACTGGAATTTAAAGTAAAAAAACCTTAAGGGCATTTATTACCACCACCTTCTGAGAAGTGTCGGATAGCTTATTCATATATTTTGTCTTTGTCACTCGACATAAAGTAAGAAAGTGACAAAACTTACGTTTAGGCTATCTGACACTTATCAGAAGGTGGTGAAACAGGCACTAAATATTGAATCTTTAATAACTCCGAAATGAATAAGTTTCGGCTAGGATATTATATTTTGACTATTTGACTATATTAGCAGCAAATGTGCCCTAGTTTAAGCCTCTGCAAGGAATGTATCTTGTTTCCTGTCAACCTGTATAGTTAAGGGCAGGAAAATTAAAACTGTTGTGGCCCATGGAACATACTGAAAAAAATCATTATGGCTCTAAAGTTTCAAAGTTTGGAGACCCCTGTTCTAAGCTAACAAAGTGTATAACAAGTGTAAATTGAAAATTTAAAAAACCCCCGACATTCGCCATTTAGTGGCGGCGGCCATCTTGAATTTGCAATAGTGCTATTCTACTAGTCAAGCCCTTTCATTTGATACCCATATCAAGGGAGTTGTGAAAAAATATATCATCCGCCATTTTGTAGCGGCGGCCATCTTGGACCGATTTTCATCAAACATAGCTAAGAACACTCTCGACTAATTCACCTTTCAAACAAAAAAAAACCGCATTCAAATCGGTCCACCCGTTTGAGCGCCACAGGGGAACAGACAGACACACACACACACACACACACACACACACACACACACACACACACACACACACACACACACACACACACACACACACACGTCAAACTTATAACACCCCGTCGTTTTTGCGTCGGGGGTTAATAAGGCTAGGCGCAAAATTGTCTTTAGTTCTACCGACTTAAAATCAAAGTCGTATTATCAGCGAATGTGTTGTATGTAGGTACAATATTGCAAGTATTTTTGACAAATGTGATAAATCGTTTATATAAACCAAAAACATGAATGGGCCTAGAATGAAGCCTTGGGGAACTTGAAAATTCTACCCCCAAGTGGGCTAAATAGGGGATGAATGTTTGTATGAAAGTCGTCATTTTTCAAGTTATATCAAATGAAAACCGGTATTTGTATTCTCCGTTAAAAATAAAGAATTACCTACGTGGTTCAGGAATTTTGGAAATTCCACCCCCAAGTGGGTTAAAATAGGGAAATGAGATTTATAAGAATACAAGTGAACGAAGTCGCTGGCATCAGCTAGTATTTAGATAAAGTTTAATTGAGTTTTAAGGAAAATGTATTTCTGCTCATTCCTACTAGGCAAGAAGTTATCTTTCACGGACGCTCTTTCTGCTGACGATGGTGAAGATGACGCCGAAGCCCTGGGAAAAGGAAAGGATGGGAAAGGATGGGAAAAGACCCTGTCTGTTTGCATACGTTGCTATCATCCTCACCACGGGGATCACTGGCATACGTCAACCAAGCGTTGCGCGAGGTCATTCCTTCCGCGCACTCAAAAATTATGGAACCAACTCCCTTTGGAGGTGTTTCCACATAGCTTCGACATAGGGTTGTTCAAGGGGCGGATCAACAAATTCCTTAAAAGCCGGCAACGCATTAGTGGTTCCTTTGGTATTGCAAATGTTCATGGGCGGCGGTAATCACTTAACATCAGGTGAGCCGCTTGCTCGTTTGCCCGCAATTAATGTATAAAAAAAAATACGACAGGATCTCTCGGAATTCATAAATACTTCACACTCAATAAAACTTTTATAGAGACATAAGTCAAAACCAGCAGTGAAATCTTTAAAACAATACGCCGTATATAGATAAGAGTTGATACGAGATAACATGCCTAAATATTACAACCATCTCAAGGTCAAATGCGCCAACGTGCCGAAGAAAATATGCACGCAATGCCCATTCCCACGTGGTTTTTTAGCCCGAATTCAAAAAAAACCGGCCAAGTGCATGGCGGGCCACGCGCAGCGTAGGGTTCCGTATTTACAATCCTCGAAAAACAGATATAACTCCTTAACCTGTGAACCCTACTTAGCCATGATAGTTTTCCTTTAAAATTGATTATATATACTACTGCTGTGAATTTTTTCAAGTTCCTATATACTGCCATTTGGCTGATAGAGGGGGGGACACTTGACTCTAATAAAAATTAGCACTTTAAAACATCATATTTTACAAACGGATCTAGAAATCGAAAAATGATGTTCCCACACCCACAGTATTTTTAAAAGACCTATTCAACGATACCCCACACTATGGGGTAGACGACAAAAAAAATATTCATCCCCACTTTACATGTAGGGGAGCTACCCTAAAAAAAAATATTTATCAAAATTTTATTTCACCACTTTGTCGGCGTGATTAATATTTATACCCATGCCAAATTACAGATTTCTAGCACTAATAGTCTTTGAGATTAACCGAGGACGGACGGACAGACAGACGGACGGACATGGCGAAACTATAAGGGTTCCTTGTTTACTACGGAACCCTAAAAAGGAGGTACTGTATTCGACCCTTTACCCTTGGCACTTGGTGGTAGTATTTTCAAAATTCCTTAAACACGTAACTCTTGGTAACCGAAAGCCCAAATGACAAATACCAATTTTCATGAACATTATTTGAAAAATAACGTTAAAAAATGATGGACTCTCATACAAAACTTCATCCCCTATTTAACTCAACCCAACCTACAGGGGGTCGAATTGCCAAAAATCCTGAAACACGTATTTCTTTATTTTCAACCGGAAGCCTTAATAACAATTTTCATGGATATTACTTGAAAAATGACGGACTTTCATATAAACTTCCATCACCCAATTTAACCCCCTTAGGGATGGAATTTCTAATTATTTCTTTGTATAGGCCTACCTACGTCATAAAAGGAACCTACTCACTTCACCCTGTGTATTGGTGAAAACCGCATGAAAATCCACCACTCCACCACCACTACAACCTTTTAACGTCCCACTGCTGGGCATAGGCCTCTCTCATAGGAGAGAGGGATTTAGAGCTTAGACCCGCCACGCTGCTCCAATGCGGGTTGGCGGACATGAAAATCCGTTCAGTAGTTTTTGAGTTTATCGCGAACAGATAGACAGACGTGGCGGGAGACTTTGTTTTAAAATATGTATAGCACGTGTTTTTTTTTGTACAAGAAAAGTTGAAATAAAAACAAAAATAAAAATTCAATCTAAATTCCATATTGCAAATTATATGAAAGGTGAATTACAAAATTCTCATTAAAGCGAATTTCACAACCTTGGTCTCACATCATAGTAACCATGACAAATACACTAATAGACACTTCCTGACTTTCCTTCTGATACTCATTCCATACACAAGCGTTTATTTTCAAAAAGGGGAACTTATGGGGGAACTAAGGGGGGCAGCGGTCTAACTTATCGCTGCCCTTTTCCTTTTGTATATTTAGATTACCATGTGAATATTTTTCAGTTCCAATAACATAACATATGTACATACACACACATGTATTGATAACCTTCTTTTCTTTTTATGAAGTCGGTAAAAAAATACAAAACCATACATACACCTGCCTGTTACATAAACGTGCGAATGTGAAAGGTGTCTCTATAGATACATAAAATTATTATGAACAAGTGATAACGGTAAGACATTCGTCGAGTCTTATGGTTATGCCGAGCTTGCACATCTCGATAACGCTACTACATTTTGAATTCGAAAAACTATAATACCAGAGCAAAATGGACCCAAAGACTCTTATTTTAACGTCATAATTCAGTATTTCGAATATTTATTTAGCAAAATTTCCGCTGACTGTAGATGAATGGCTGGATGTATTGGCGAACTCAAACCGAGGCAATTTAGGTCCATTTCACTCTGAAGTCATTGTGTTTCGATACTCGAATTCCGATCAACGTTGCCACAATGTGCAACATCATGTTCCGGTCCTTATCCCACGCCATGTGTGGTCGGCACAACATTAATTATTGTCTTCTTCTTCCACTCACTTCTATTATACGTCAACGCATAATTTACCCCTTGCACGTATATCCTCTTTCAGACACTCCATCCATCTTTTCTTTGGTCTTCCTCTATTCTTTTTTCCCTCCACACGCATATCTAACATTCTTCTAGTAATATGGTTCTCTTCCCTCCGCATTACATGACCATGCATACATACATCCCAACTTATTTACTCCTCATATTTTCTGTTACTGGTGCTACTTTCACACTTCCTCTTATATATTCATTCCTTACCTTATCCATTTCTCATTCCTTATCTTATCCATTCTTGTCACACCACAGATCCATCTCAACATTCGCATTTCGGTTGCATGTACGTCGCGTTGCCACAGTGTGCAAAGTCGGCATAACCCCACAGTTTGGCGACCTTGGGCGAGCGCCGCGGAGCAAGACGGCGCGCGAGTGCGAGCGAAAGAGGTGTACAACGAGTAACGAGCAAACAACGTGGTCGCCACGAGGCGACGATTTTGAGGTTAGTTTTTCAACCCCCTACGGAAACGGGGGTGTTTCAAGTTTGACCGTCTGTTTGTAATATTATCGACTGCCTCGTTGGTCTAGTGGTTAGCAGATCACGAGGTTCCGGGTTCGATTCCCGGGCAAATAATTGTTAAGTATTGGGTTTTTCTGTCAAGAAATTCACCGTGTCAGTCCGGAGTTGGTAGTTGGCGGTGTTTCACCCCCGTGCCTCGGAGAGTGTGAAAAGCTAGCGGACAGACAGACACTTTAGCATTTATAATATTAGGTTGGATATGGAAAATTGCAATCAAGTGATACCTGTATGAGCATTGTATTATCGTCTATATGAAGCGCCCTAGTTGTTATTACATAGACTATAGAGCAACAACAATGTTAGTTCAAGAAACCCGAAACCCATACAAAAACTGTAACGCGAAGAGCCAAGTGTACAAAAAGTTGAAATTCGCGTTGTTGTTTGACGCGTTTTTATGCTAAGATTACCTAAGATATAGAGAGGATGAATAAAAATAATTAAAAATGTCTACATGTCTGTCTTAAGTCTTTATATGATAAAAAGTCAAAATTTTGCTATAATCCAAATGCAAAACAGTCAAATATGTATGGTACAACATGTGCAGCCCTGTCAGCCCTCCTGCTATTAAATATGCAGCAAAACCGAAAAAAAAAGTGCTAAGTCCCAATAAGTACCCGAACGAAGTCAAGAGTAAACGCTAGTTGAGTATATTTTTGCCAACCTGACGTGACGTCACAAAAACGGTTTACTATTTACTAATACTAACGGTTCACGGTATATACGTTTGGGGTTGGCGTTGTTCGTTAATCTGTTATCATTTTAAATATGTAAACGGGTGTGCTGAAAAAATCATAATAATTCTCGCAAAACATGATTTATTATTTACAGATAAACATATTTAACTGGTTGTTAATATTTATATACTCGTATTATCCTCGTATATTAAACTAGTTATTAGATTTTAATAAATGACGTAGGCATGCACGGTTCTAAGTGTTTATCACCCAGTTTTATCAGAAACGATAGATTATGACGATATGAAGTATATTTTACACTCTAAGCTATCTAGTCTACGTTTTGTAAAAAAAAAAAATTGTCAATATTGATATAATTGGCACATTGGAAATAGAATTCACACGGCCTGGACGGAAAATTAGCCAAATGGCCACTTTTTCCTCGTGCTCATGGTTTTGCCACTTCGTCATATCTGTCGCCAATAATATAACTTTTAATATCGCTGTTTTTTTGTCACGTACCGCCAACACTTTTAAAGCACGCTATTATTTAGTTTGGAACTTTGGAATCATTTTATATTTTTCTTTTTTTTTTTATCTATCAGGAAACTATCGTGGCAAGAACTTTGTTATTTTGAGAAAAAAAACTATTAAACCTAAGTAGAGGATTGTAGGAGTGATCTAGGCAACTTTTCGTAGGTACCGGAAATATTTAGGGTTCCGGCGTAAAAAAAAGTAAAAACTAAAAACTGCTTTTAGCATCGAACTATTACGCTTAGAATGGAAGTTTCTAACAAATTTCCGCTCGAAACGTAAGCTATAAACCAACCCATGTGTGCCCTGTAATTACATTTGCCGACACGCACACAAGCGCATGAGTACCTTGAGCACTGACGCGACGATAGCCTTTTAGGCACAGATAGTAGATACACTTTTAGGCTTGCTAAAAACGGCTTATCGCCGGCCGCGTCGACGACTGCCTTTCTTTACCTATTTATTCTAAGGCTTTTAGGGTCAAACACAGGTTAAAGGTTTTTTTCAAATACACTTTGCGAAAGTTAAGATGATGGCAAAGAGATCGCACGATTTATTTGCTGTGTTCTTTTAATTTCCATAAGTACACGGACGTACAGATGTTCGGAACCATATTGTCAGATGACAATAAAAAAATCCCCGACTGAGTTTGTTGTGGGCTCTTCTCAGACCAGCAGGGTTATTCTGTAACTTAGTTGCCAACTGAAAATAGTTGCCAACAAATTAGTTTGATATACATTGCTGTTTTAATGTGTGAAATGAAATCACTGTTTATATTTCACACAGCAAAGCAGCAATGTATAATGAACTAATTCGTTTGCAACTATTTTCAGTTGGTAACTAAGTTACAGAATAATTCCTCAGGACGCGTTGGGAACACTAGTACTTTTAGTTTTAAGTTTTCGTGAGTAATTATCACCATTATACCTTACTTATGTACGTACTTTTTAACCCCCGACGCAAAAACGACGGGGTGTTATAAGTTTGACGTGTCTGTGTGTGTGTGTGTGTGTGTGTGTGTGTGTGTGTGTGTGTGTGTGTGTGTGTGTGTGTGTGTGTGTGTGTGTGTGTGTGTGTGTGTGTGTGTGTGTGTGTGTGTGTGTGTGTGTGTGTGTGTGTGTGTGTGTGTCTGTCTGTTCCCCTGTGGCGCTCAAACGGGTGGACCGATTTGAATGCGGTTTTTTTTGTTTGAAAGGTGAATTAGTCGAGAGTGTTCTTAGCTATGTTTGATGAAAATCGGTCCAAGATGGCCGCCGCTACAAAATGGCGGATGATATATTTTTTCACAACTCCCTTGATATGGGTATCAAATGAAAGGGCTTGACTAGTAGAATAGCACTATTGCAAATTCAAGATGGCCGCCGCCACTAAATGGCGAATGTCGGGGGTTTTTTAAATTTTCAATTTACACTTGTTAAATTGACGTTCAAAAAGTGTACACTGTACAAGTGTACAGTGTACCAATTTTGAATAAAGTTTATTTGACTTTGACGGACAGACAAACAGACAAACAAACCGATACCTACCTAAACCTCTATGATAGACAGACAGCCAACGGAGGCTTAATAAAGTCCCATTTGGCACTACATATGTATGGAACCCTAAAAAGCGAAAATAAAAACCCATCCAGCAGTAGGTACCGATTGGTGGTTCCCGTTCCAGACTGCATCATCAAACGATCACTCGCCATCAGGTGAGACCCGGTCCTCACAAGCGACTTATCAACGTACAGCGGATAAACAACACAATACGCCTAATGACGTCCGTTATCACAGAACAGTGACCAAATTGCTCTAACCTTGAGATACCAGCGAACGCACTTACGTACATACCGACATAAATACGGAATTTTAGCGGGTTGCGTCATAATATTATATCTACAGTAAATATTCTAATTATGTATATATAAATGGAAAAAGTGACTTTTCTAAACATAATATAAAAAGAAAAGATGACTGACTGACTGACTGATCTATCAACGCACAGCTCAAACCACTGGACAGATCGGGCTAATAGGTATAAAGATAGCTATTGTGACGTAGTTATCCCCTAAGAAATGATTTTTGAAAATTCAACCCCTAAGGTGGTCAAATAGGGGTTGAAAGTTTGTATGACATTTATATGAATCCACGCGGATAAAGTTGCGAGCATCAGCTAGTAATACATGAATGTTTATTTATTATTATAAAACTATTAGATAAAGGCGAAAATTAGAGCGAAAAAATTCTAGATCCATACTAATAATATGTAATTATAACAGTCGCGAAGCCAAGGAAATACGACCTCTGTGGCGCGGTGGTGAGCGCTGTGATCAGGTGGGAGGTCCCGGGTTCGATTACCGGCAGGGGTTTGGCGCTCACACTTGTGCACTATAACATATTTTGCGCAGTTGCCTAGTCTTCGCCTCAGTTGGGATTGGTCACCGTGGCCGAAATTCGGCCGGAAGTGAGGACATGGCAATTTGTAATGATACTAGCAATTATCATTATCAACCTATTACCGGCCCACTACAGGGCACGGGCACACGAGTAGATAGGTACAGAGGGGAAGCTTCTACAAGCGGCCCGCTGTAGGTACACTCACACATATATATGCGCACGTTTCAACTGAGCCGGTTGGAGGACAGAGCGGGCGTCCGTGAACCGTTGCATTGGTGAGTGTGTTTGTGTGAGTGTACCTACAGCGGGCCGTTTGTATGAAGCTTCCCCTCTGTACCTATCTACTCGTGTGGCACGAGTCTCCTCTCAGAGTGTGGCGGGTTCAGGCCGCAGTCCACCACGCCGGCCGAGTGCGGTGCGGTACACGAACACGCCGCCTCACTACATCGCGGACAACTCTCAGAGTGTGGCGGGTTCAGGCCGCAGTCCACCACGCCGGCCGAGTGCGGTGCGGTACACGAACACGCCGCCTCACTACATCACGGACAACTCTCAGAGTGTGGCGGGTTCAGGCCGCAGTCCACCACGCCGCGCCGGCCGAGTGCGGTGCGGTACACGAACACGCCGCGCCGCCTCACTACATTATGGACCACTTTCAGGTGTCCAGGTTTCCTCGCGATGTTTTCCTTCACCATTAAAACGGAGCATGGGCGTCGCCAAGGGGGGGCAGGAGGGGGCAGCTGCCCCCCTCGTTCTAGAGGTGAGAAAAATATAGCCAAAAGCAACCAAAGACCTAAATTAACTCACTTGAATTATAAAATTCAAGTGAGTGAAAAACTCATACTTTTTCCATCCTCCATATATCAACTTGCCCCCCCCCCCCCCTTGCTCATCAACTGGCGACGCTCTTGAAACGGAGTGGTATTTAATTGCTTAAAACGCACACAACTCCGAAAAGCCGGGAATCGAACTCGGTCCCCCCGCAAGAAAAGCCGCAGTCTTAACCACTAGGCCACCAGCGCTGTGTACACACCCACGTCCCACATGCATGCAAATAAAGAGCTGAATTGAATTGTGAGTGTGACCTTGTTTCATATTCTATGTTATTTTCAACCGGACCACATTATAAAATGTAGCCAATATGCATTTGAATTCATCGATAAACACTTCAGACGCACTGATTTGCATAAATTATTATAATAACGAAGAACGAGTATAGTAATGTAATAGAGTGTATTCTAACGATGGAAACAGAGCGATTCTTGCGTAATCCCTTGACGTGGAAACTAGAACAAGCTATAATTTAGTAAAAATTAAACCGACTTCAATAACTGAAAATGGAAAAGTGTCCATAATATATCTTCAAAACTAACGAACCGATTACGATGTAACTGGAACAGTAGGGCTATTCTCTAAAATACCATCTCGATATCGAAGCTCACTCAAGTGAGATAACTCGCTTCGAAAGCAAACTCACTTCACCTTGGTTGGATATTCTGTAAACATCTGCTACGCACTTGCGAAGTGAAGTGAGTTTGAGTGAGAAGACCTGTACTATCGAATTTTACAGAGTACAAATTAGCAAACTCATCTCGAATTCACTCTCTATAATTCGAAAAAGGCTTTACAGAATAGCCCTGCTGTTCCCTAAGTTAATACTACGGGTCCACAAATCATCATGTGTAAGGGTCTCCCCATATTTGTACACGCGGAATCGCTTTGCCGATGCGGAAGAATAATTATTTATAATTGTATGTCAACGGTGTTACCCCGGCGCCACACATAGCACAAACATTAATTGATCAAAGCTTCAAGGACTTGTTTTAACACATGTGTAGCCAGGGTCTTTGGTATTTATTCAAAGTTTTAACTCACATCACCTCTCTCATCGGAGAGAGGGATTTAGAGCTTAGACACGCCACGCTGCTCCAATGCGGGTTGGCGAGCTTTAACGACTATTGTCACATGATAGAAAGCACATCAAAGTTTAAAGTTCAAATTCAAATGAACATATTTGCAAAGTCAGTCTGGCCGGTAAGCAAACATGTGTGTTCAAACCGGAGTTCAAATTTTTGTCTGTGTATCGCCGCGGGGTAAAAGATCTCGCTCGCCTCGGCTTGTGTTCGAACGCCCGCATCGGCAAGCGGCATGCTACGTTCCTATCTATCGATCGCCGTGAACAACGCCACAGATTCTTAATACAGGCGACCGCCGTTCGCTGCCGTAACGGTGACATAGGATACTTTTTGTCCCATTAAAACAAAGGGCTTTTGCCATATTTGTGGAAGACTAATTCCAAGCGAACGAAATTGAGCTAATCGGCTATGTAATGCTAGTAGTGTCGTGGTGCTACGCACTCGGCAAAAGCGATTCCGAGTCGTTAAATGTGTGGAGACCCAAGTGGCAACGGCTTAAATAAGTTACTTCACTCGTTTTAATAAAGTATTTTATTGCGTCAACTTTTCACAATCTATCATTTAGTAAAATGTGACCTTTCGTAAAACTTGCTTCCAGTCACTTTTAGCTCTTTGTTACTAACTTACACCCGCGACTTCGTCTGCTCAGATTTATTTAGGTGGATTTTCAACAACCTCCCAGGTACAGGGTGAGTGCTGTGGTTTTAAAAGTTGGTTTTAAAAGTGGATGGCCTTGGGTTCGATTCCCGTCAGGGGCAATTTGGGAATTTATTATTTACAAATTGTTTCTGGTCTGGTATGGTGGGAGGCTTAAATATGCCATGGCTAGTCAGTCACCACTTACCATCCTACCGACAAAGTCGTGCCGCCAAGCGATTCAGCGTTCCGATACGATGTCGCGTAGTAACCGTTCAGGGGTATGTTTTCCACCATTTGGCCATACCTCTTGTGAATTAATAAAAAAAAAGTTTTTTGAAAATCCCGCGGCAACTCTTCTACTTAACGGGATAAAAATCAGTGTAGCTCGCTTTTTGTAGGGTTCTCTACCTGCCCTTCAGAGTAGAGTTTGAGTTTTATGATCTTTATCTTGTTCGGAGTCAGTTTTTAAACAATTCACAAATGTCAACCGCAGACTACCGCGAATAATTATAAAATTAATTAATTATCTGTTGGTACACATTCAAGGTCCTTTCACCGTTTTTCATAGAGCACAATATGCAGTAGGTACGTATCATGTCTGTACGAACCCGTTTTGAAAATAAACGAAATGTCTGTGACGACGATAATATCCTTGATTTTTAACGCGTGGAAAAAAAATTGCTATCGAAATAGCTCCGATTGGCTGTCTCTCTAAAACAAACAAAAGATGCGTCCGGTATTTAAATAACAAGTATAATTTAAAATTTAAAAAAAAACCCCGACATTCGCCATTCTGTATTGGCGGCCATCTTGGATTTGCATAGTGCTATTCTACTAGTCAAGCCCTTTCATTCGATACCCATATTGAGGGAGTTGTGAAAAAATATTATGTAATCCGTCATTTTGTGGCGGCGGCCATCTTGGACCGATTTTCATTAAACATAGCTATGAACACTCCCGACTAATTCAACTTTCAAACAAAAAAAACCGGCATTCAAATCGGTTCACCCGTTTGAGCGCTACGGTGGAACAGACACACACACACACAGACACATCAAACTTATAACACCCCGTCGTTTTTGCGTCGGGGATTAAAAAAGGTGTGTACCTACTTATGTACACGCGTAAAAAGTTATACTTCTGTGCCCGGCAGGGGCAATTTGAGATTTTATAATTTCTAAATTGTCTCTGGTCTGGTCTGGTGGGAGGCTTAAGCCGTGGCTGGTTACCACCCTACCGGCGAAGCCGTGCCGCCAAGCGATTTAGCGTTCCGGTACGATGTACCTCTTCCAAGTTAGCCCGCTTCCATCTTAGACTGCATCATCACTTACCATCAGGTGAGATTGCAGTCAAGGGCTAACTTGTAGTTGAAAAAAAAAAAAGGTTTGCCGCTCGGACGTCGCTTCTTGATTTTTTCGTATATAAAATGAACTCGGACCATAACAAAGAAATAATTTACACCTCATTCTGCATCAAAATCGGCCCAGTAGTTTAGACGCTACGGTTGAACACACAGAATTTCATAAAAAAAATCGGACACAAACATACATACATAGACTGCTAAAATCATAACCCTTCCTTTTGGCTTTTCCGTAGTCGGGTAAAAAGAATTCCCGTCTGAGTTTGTTGTGGGTTCTTCTCAGACCCCGGCGCGTTTGGAACACTCGTATAGCTTCAGTTTTAAGTTGTTGTATTTAATTATCACTATTAACTCACTCCTACTATATTTAGGTATAACAATATTACCTTTCGGAGATATGTGTGGACAAAATACATAATTTATCTATACTAATATTATAAAGCTGAAGAGTTTGTTTGTTTGAACGCGCTAAATCTCAGGAACTACTGGACCGATTTCAAAAATTCTTTCACCGTTAGATATGTACGTGATCCTTGAGTGCTATAGGCTATATATTATTATGTACCACGGGCGAAGCCGGGGCGGACCGCTAGTACATTATATAAATGCAAGTGCTTGTGTCTGTGTTACATTTTCACGGCAAACCGCGAAGTGATCTTGACATCTATACTAATAAATAAAATTGAAGTGCCTGTCTGTAATATCGAAATAACTAACTCATATTAAGCTCATATGGTTATTTGAACTGTACCATAACCGAATCACACGTTTTTAAAATTTTTGTCTGTCTGTCTGTCTGTCTGTCTGTTTGAACGGGGTAATCTCCGGAACGGCTGAACCGATTTTTACGGGACATTCACTTACAAATAGAGAATTAACCAGGGGGTAACGTAGGCTACTTTTTTAACCGACTTTCAAAATAGGAGGAGTTGTGTTTTTCTACCTATGTACCACCGATATCTCTGAGATTTCTGAACCGCTTTGCGTAATTTTTTTTTAATCGATAGAGAACCATTGCGACACTGTCCTATAAAACGTTTGGGTTCCAATTCCTCAATCCTGATGCTGTAGGGGACCTGATCCCCAAAACTAATGGGATTTAGAAACTATCGGTTATTTAAATTGATATATTGATAGGGGGTAGGACTTTTTCGTTGAATGAACTCGAGTAGGTACGCATCCAACTCCTCAACCCTGATGCTGTAAGGAATTGCATTCCGAAATCGTGGGGATCCCACGGGATTTTTCCGTTTTGGGGACGGGTTACTACAGATTAGATATGAGCGCCGCGCCGGCGCGCCGTCGTCGCCGTGAGTTCACACAGTGCGCCGCCGCCGATTCAAACATGCGGCGCGCCGTCGTGCCAAGTTGCAACTTGCTTTCCCGCTCGCACGCACTTATTTATTAGGTACACAGGGTTCAGAACCGGGAAATCCCGATCTTGAAAGTACCGGTTCTTTTGTCAGTAAAAAAGAACCGGGAAATCAAATTTGATTCCCAGTTCTTTCGGTACTTTCCACTCCCACTCCCACTGTCCACTTGTTCATCTTCTCCTTAGCGTTAAGGTTGTCTGGAAGAAATCACTACTTAGGGATAGGACCGCCGTGGACCTACGTTTTAAGTTTTCTTTTATATAACATGTCCTTTGTGTTCTTCTCTTATGTGGTGTGCAATAAAGTATATACATACATACATACTGTCGGGAATTCTATTTTAATTACACACAGTGTAATTACTACATAAACTAACTTTACTTTATACTTTCTACTGTTTAAAAGTTCAAAACTAACGTGAATTTGGCGCTAAAATACATGGCGCGAGATAAACTACAATCTACCTTCTCTCGTGCTTCTCTCGCTCGCTGTTATATGCGATCGCTCGCTTACTCAGTTTTCGGATTGCAGTGCGCGCAATATTTAACCCACTTGGGGATAGAATTTTCAAAAATGTTGAAATTCATATTTTTTGTTTTTTATCGAAAGCTCAAATACCAATTTTCATGGATATAACTTGAAAAATGACAGACTTTCATACAAACTTTCATCCCTTATTTAACAGTATTTTTCACAGTAGCTTTCTTTTATGATGTAGGCGCACACTCCTCCTTGCGTCAATCCCCCAATACTGTCGTGGCTCGTGACCCATCAGGGAATTAATTTCCCACGAACAAAGTTGCGCCATCTGTTTCGGCTTTCAGCGACGTGAACCGCTTCGGCAACTTTCATGTTGAGAGTGGTCAGATCTGGTCAGTCCAGTGAATTGGACTCCTCTACCTACCTCTCGATCACTAGCTGTTCATTTTCCCGGTAACTATAAGTTTTGTAGGTTATCGCCGGGTTTACGAGCGATATAGCCGAAGAAATCAAAGAAGTCTTCGCAGGTCCGGCGTATGATGCTCTCTCCGTAGATGTTAAACAGAATAGGAGATACGATGCATCCTTGACGAACTCCTTTGCCAAACGGGAAAAGTGTTGATATCGTCTTGTCGGTTTTTACTACCCCCTGACTATCTGAGTATACGCCTTGAAGCACTTCTACCAGATGTTTTGGGACTCCCATTTCCTAGAGAACTGTACATAAGTAGGAGCTTCCAGTTCACACAGTCAAAGGCCTTACTGTAGTCGACGAAACACATAATTACAGAGGTACATTGAATTCGGAAGGTTTTTCAACGTAGGCGCATACTAAGAATGGATTATTGGAAATTCCACCCCTATGGGGGTTAAATAGAGCATGTAAGTTTGTATGAAAGCCGGTCATTTTTCAAGAGATAGCCATGAAAATTGGTATTTGAGCTTTCGATAAGAAATAAAAAATATGAATTTCAGGATTTTTGGAAATTCTATCCGCAAGTGGGTTAAATAGGGGATGAAAGTTTAAATGACAGTCCGTCATCAATTATGACAGATTCAAACTAAGCGGGTTGATTTGATTTTGAAACTTTGATTAAGATTTATGTTATGTTATGATAGAGAATTTTGCTCGCTTGTATTGTGTTTTTCAACTTTATCAAAGAAAAACTAAGTATTTGTTCTTCGTGATTGTGATGTATAAATTTTGTTTTTTATATATTTTTAAATTTAAGACAGATTCAAGCAAAGCGCTCGGACTATTTAAATTAACGTTATGTTATTATGGAGAATTGTAACTGCTTATAAAAGTAGTTAATAATTAAATGCAGGTAAAGAATATACTTATTACTATAACTTATTATAACTGTTTACAAAAAGAAAACTTTTGATTAAAAGTGTGATTTGTTGTTGCTAAGAAAGTAAAATGTAAGAATTAACGATTACATACATTGTTTTTGTACCACGTACCTGTATAAGAAGAATATAACGCCTTTTTTAAACCTACAATATGGGTTTTTTAATATAATTTAATATTATATTTAAAAAAATCGATCCCTGATAAAAACTTTAAGGCCCACGACCACGCCGCCGCGACGCCGCCGCCGCCGTGAAAATTTTCAGATCACGCCGCCGCCGTGGAATTGGCCATCGGCGCTCATATCTACTACAGATAAGCTACTTTTTGTTCTGGGAAATCAAAAGTTCCCCCGGGATTTTTAAAAACCTAAATCCACACGGGCGAAGCCGTGGGCATCATCTAGTAGACAATATAACATGTATAGTTTGCATCCCGGAAACGGATATAGGCTACTTTTATTCCCGGAAAGTATCCGGAACCCACGAGAAAATAAGAAATTAAAAAAAAGTTCCACGCAGTCAAACTCGCCAGTATCAGATAGTAGTAATTTATAATGCAGGTTTAATTATGTGTCATAAATCATTAACAACATTATATATTCACACCAAAAAGGTGAAACAGATGTGGATAAAACTTCTTAAAAAGAGATAAGCCTATTCCTTGAAATAACGTGTAATGGCATCTAGTTAAACTCATTATGTACTCAAGATGTAAGACAAAAAGCTGTTTTAGCCTAGTGGTTAGGACGACCGACTTCTAATCGGAGGTCGTGGGTTCGATCCCGGGCACGCACCTCTAACTTTTCGGAGTTATGTGCGTTTTAAATATTTAAATATCACTTGCTTTAACGGTGAAGGAAAACATCGCGAGGAAACCTGCATGCCTGAGAGTTCTCCATAACGTTCTCAAAGGTGTGTGAAGTCTGCCAATCCGCTTGGCCAGCGTGGTAGACTATGGCCAAAACCCTTCTCACTCTGAAAGGAGACCCGTGTTCTGTAGTGAGCCGGTAATGGGTTGATCATGATGATGATGATGACTCAAGATGTTAACTATCTATATTTTTTCTACAAGCAATGCGAGTGCAGTGAACGATAACTGTTCTGCAAAAAAGGAACCGTCGGATCGCGACATGAAAAGTACCCAGCTAGGTACTTACAATAATAATAAACAATTTTATTAGCATTCGCTTATCAGTAACAAACATTGAATACAATCCGATCCGTGCATTATTGAAAACCTATTCCACCGTAACAAAAACAAACCGTGAAAAAACACAACTGCATTCCAACACCGCATCTAATCTAGCGATAACCAACGAATATATGTACGTGTACAGGAAAAATACCCGTTTCTCATTTACCACAGATAAATTAAAATAATATACACTCAAATCGACACGATAAAATACCACAACGTTAAAGTGGACGCGTTAAATTTAAAAGAACCTATTATTATCACAAGGATTACATAAAATTAATTCTAAATTGAAATAAGTAAACAAGTGGAATAGAAAATGATAATAAAAAACACCACTTCTCGTTTACCACAAATAATATTGAAAAACTAGACACGATGAAACACCCACGGCTAATTCGCGAAACGCACAAAAATGTCGACGTGTTAAAACACCTAACATATAATTAGCGTAGATTATTCAAAATGGTCTCTACGAAATTCTAAATTCGAATTTGCGCGGGAAACGCGTCTATCGTTCGCGCCGTTTTCCGTCCGACTGGCCTACTGCCTAGTGATGGCCGATTGGCTGGATTGGTTTGGTTAACGACAAGGCATAAATTTTCATTTAATTTCGATAAAATATATACAGACATCGGTTCGCTATTTGTAGACTTGAATTTTTCCCATGCGGCTCTATTTAATGTCAAGTCGACTGGAAATATTCTACGAAATCGATTTTTATTTAAACAATTCTTTATACTTGTTTTATATTTATCGAAACATGAATTCATTGCTTTGAAACAGGGTTTGATAATATGCCGGCTTTCAAAATTCGCTGTACGAGACAAGCACAGACACAAAAGTAATAAAAATAAGGACAAAAACCCCAACTGCGTAAAAAGCGAACCATCTAAACCATCGCACGGTTTAATGTTTAGACGATCGATAATGATTAAAATCCACGCATTGACAGTTCTACCAAGAGCCATCAACATTCCTCAGAAGATTATAATGGAGATTGAATAAGGTCATAATATTATGGTCATATGGTTTCGCTTTTCCGCTTTTTAGGGTTCCGTACCTCAAAAGGTAAAAAAAGGAACCCTTATAAGATCACTTTCTTGTCCGTCTGTCTGTCCGTGTGTCACCACCGATTTTCTCAGGAACGGGTGGACCTAGCAAGTTACCTAATAGGGACCATAGACTTAGTATCTGGTATTTCAATTGAGTCCTGAGTCCTGAGTCCAGACAATAAAAAGATATGGGCAAATTTAGATTTTCACGAAAACTTGTAAGTACCAAAATTTACCTTAATTTTCAACTTATTTATTTTTCGGAATGTTTCCTTTACTTGATCTCTAAGACCTTGCTTTTGACCAAAATTGACAAATCTAGGTCAACCGGAAGCACCCTATAGGTTTTGGGTAGAAAACCTAAATGGTAGTTCCAGTTGACCTAGAATTACGAAAGGCAAAAAGCCAGGTATTGTATGAGTGTTCATACAATTTAGAGGCCTAGCTTAATTAGCACCTTACCTTCTAAGGCAAACTAATGAAAAACAGATTGTACTTATACTTCAATCTGGAGTACGGAACCCTCGGTGCGCGAGTCTGACTCGCACTTGACCGGTTTGTTTTTCATCTGTTTAATTCTTTTTAAGTTTCTACAAACGAATACTTACTTACTTGAAAAATGTTTTTGTCTTACGATAAAAAGAAAAAAAATTGTAACACTAGGCTATCAGAAGCCATTATAATAAGAACAGAATTTCTTTATCTTATCTATGAGTTTTTGCTGATGTTTGCATATGTATAAGTGAATTGGGTAATATCTGCTAAGTAGGTACCTATTTGTTTTACACAAAATATCACAAGCTTAGTAATTTTAATGTGTAGTCTAATTTTAGCGTGAACAAATGTGGCACTGAGGGAAAATTCCAATAAACTATTTAATGATTCCAAAGTAACATTTTACTGACAGTTTAAGCACAGATAGAATGGAGCCGCCATTCGGCGCAAGACGTATGAATGCGCGAAGAATATTTTTTGCTATGTTTGATGGAAGTCAGAAGTCCTCCCGTCACCCACGTACGCAATTAGTGAGAAAAATTTATGTATCGCTACGACCATAGATTAAAGAATACTGCTACGACGGAATACATAAACAATTCACGCACACTTCAATAAATTCACGATCACTGATCAATTGATCATGAATGTTCGCCAGAAATTTTCGTTTTTTTATTTATTTGTTGTGAACTATGTTTCTTATCCAGCCATTTCTGGTTTACAGCGGTTAACATAATAGGTACAATCCTACTAATATTATAAATGTGAAATTAGTGCGGATGTTTGGATGTTTGTTACTCTATAACGTCGCAACTACTGAACCGATTTGGCTGAAATTTTGAATGAAGATAAGACTTAAAACATAGGCTTTTTATCCTGGAAAAATCCAGTTCCCGCGGGATTTTGAAAAACCCGACATCTATATAAACAGCTATAGGTAGATTACTATAGCAAACTTCCTTGATAGTAGTGATAGTAGGTATAAAGGTTGGAAAAGGGAGCGGAAACGGAAACCAGATATCCACGATTCCCTCAGGATTAAATAATTACCTAATAATAATAATGGTCACAACTTAATTTAACACGTAGGTACTTGAAAATATTTCATTGTATAAGGCAAGTCCATTTTTCTAGCGAATTTATTTTCCGGTCAATGCGTTTAGTAATTTAATTGCTTACATGGGGAAGTCCTGTAGATGGTTTACTCATTTCGTAGAAGTGCGAATATACTGGTGAATGTTTAACCGACAGGCATTGAGCAATTTAACTCTTACAAGCTATAATTTAAAAATAAAAATAAAAAAACCCGACTGCCATTATTACCAAACTAATAAAAAATTAATAAACTACCACCGTTTACTCACAGTGTAGTTATTAATTATTTATTTTGTTTTCTATGATTTATCACTCCAAATTGTTTCCAAATATATAAGTTATATATACATTTTCGTACTCGCCTTTTAAAGCCCTTTATTTTGATATCCCACTCGAGGGTCGTGTAGAAAAATTTTTTTTCAGTCCGCACATTAAAGCGCATAAAGTCCGCCATTTTGTTTTTTTTTTAATTTAGGTACCCAGTGACACTCGCGTCATCAAGACAAATCTAATGACGTATCATTTATCAAAATCCGTTGAGCCGTTGAGTAGTTACAAGCGGACATAGGAATGGACATACATACACACAGGTGAAACACATATACCCAGTCGGGTAAATAAAAAATAAATAAATAAACAAGTATAAATTAAAAATTTAAAAAACCCCCGACATTCGCCATTTTGTGGCGGCGGTCATCTTGGATTTGCAATAGTGCTATTCTACTAGTCAAGTCCTTTCATTTGATACCCATATTAAGTGAGTTGTGAAAAAATATGTAATCCGCCATTTTGTAGCGGCGGCCATTTTGGACCGATTTTCATCAAACATAGCTAACAACACTCTCGACTAATTCACCTTTCAAACAAAAAAAACCGCATTCAAATCGGTCCACCCGTTTGAGCGCCACAGGGAAACAGACAGACAGACAGACACACACACAGACACGTCAAACTTATAACTTTTGACATAGAGTAAACAAGTGACAAAACTTACGTTTAGGCTATCCGACACTTATCAGAGGGTGGTGAAACGCCCTAATTCTTTTATGTGGAAAAGCGCCTGTGAATTATTGTAACCTTACGCTAGAGCCTACCTTCTGATTGGGCTTGGTGTTGACATTCTTGGGCGGCTTCACGACCGCCGGCTTAGGTGCCGGCGGTGGCGGCACGGGCTCTGAGAAAGAGAACATATTTTAGAAAACTTCAACAAAACATAATATGGTTCGGCAGCCGAGGAACAAATTTTTTAGCGATTAAAAACAGGCTGAATCTTCGTGAGTAGGTTCGTTTCGACGAGACGACCAAGTTTTTTGTCTATGAAAATTCTCGATGGAGGTAGCTATTCGAGTGCGCAGGTGTTGAACATTTTGATTCGCTCGGGTGGGAAATCGTTCCATTAAATTTGTAGGACTATGTGGCCATTTCATTATACAAGTATTTACTAAGCTGCATAAAAAATATCAGCTGGTTGTGATGATGCTGACGATGATTGTGATGATGATGATGGTGTTTGTAATGATGATGATGATGTTTGTGATGATGATTGTGATGATGATGATGGTGTTTGTAATGATGATGATGATGTTTGTGATGATGATTGAACGGCATTCCGAACCAGTGGTAGATTCAATTGAGGATTCAAAAGTACTTGTAAAAGTTTATTTGAATAAAAACTTTTCTATCCTATTCTATTGTGGTGATGATGGTGTTTGTAATGGTGATGATGATGTTTATGCTGATGATGTTTGTGATGATGATGATGGCGAGGTAGTAGGTACAGTCACCTGGAGGCAGCTGCGCCCTGCCCTGCTGCTGCGGCTGCAGCGGCGACCGCTTCTCCGGCTCCTGCAGGACGGCGGGCGGCGCGGGCGGCGGCGCGCCCGTGCTCCCGCCGCGCACCTGGTGACAAGCAACAGAACTGTTAATGAGGAACATCAAAGGATGGTCGGAGTGAGGGCTTCAACGCGAGAGGCGCATCACCCACAACAGACCTTCACGGTTTATGTGCAGACCACAGAAATCCTAATAATATAAGACATTAGAAGTGAGAAGGCGACGACTAGTGGCCGGGCACAGGTCACGGAAGAGATTTTTCATACATTTTAATATATGGTACCGCCGCACACGGAGCGCTCGCATGGCCGCGCCCGAGCCACAAGAAAAATTATGAAAAATCTCTTCCTCGACTTAGTGACCCAGTGTGCGGGGGCTGTACAGAACGCATGTCGCCGCCTTACTACATACACAAACATAGTTCTACGCAATCACGCAAACACGTTTACGGTCAATGCTGTGCAGACAGAATTGAGCCGTAAGATCAGCGCGTCAAGGTTGCAAATGCGTCACATCGTTCACTTACCGCACACATCGTTGCATTGACGACGTCCGCGTCCTCAGCACGGCGACAAGGTCACCGCACCGTACACCGCCTTTCTAGTGCCTTATATAATTAGGATTTCTGTGGTGCAGACACCTGCCCTAAGTTGGCATGCCCCAGAATGAAGAAGAAGAAAAAGAAAGAACATCAAATGCGAGGATTTCTATTAGAACTACTCGGTCGAATACATGTTTGTTTCTTAATTTAACGCTTTAAGTCTATCTGTTAGCGGTAAACTCAAAAACTAGGTAGGAACTGAACGGATTTTCATGCGATTTTCATCAATAGACAGAATGATTCATGAGGAAGGTTTAGGTGCATAATTTGCCTTTGAGATAAAAAACAAAACAATATATTGTGGGATAATTAGCGGGTGATTATCTACTATCCGTGCGAAGCCGGGACGGGTTGTTAGTCACTACATAGTATAAAACAAAGTCGCTTTTTCTGTCCCTATATCCACAGCCTTGAAATCTCTTTAAACTGTGCTATATCCCTATGTATGCTTAAATCTTTAAAACTACGCAACGGATTTTAATGCGGTTTTTTTTAATAGATAGAGTGATTCAAGAGGAAGGTTTATAAGTAGAAAAATTGGACCCGGTAGGTGGCGCTAATAGCGGGCAGGACGACGTCTGCCGGGTCCGCTAGTTACATTATAAAATTCAGTGGACAAGTGCCAAAATTGATGTACCTAGGTATACAGCTTTCGCGCGGTCAGTTTTTAAAACCGCTCACGTATCAAGTCCGATGCAATCCGGTTTCTGTATCAAAAAACGTGAGCGTGTGGTACAATGTGCGAGAGTATCGCGTTCTTTACATTCGCTTGGATTTTTTAAAAACTCCCCTGGGAACTCTATGATATCTCTGTACCAAATTTCGTTAAAATCGCTGCAGCGGTTTAGGCGTCAAAGCGTAATATACAGACAGAGTTACGCATTTATAATGCTACATACTAGTACATAGATTCTATATTTCATATTCCGTCGCCTAAGGGCCTGTTTCAACACCTTCTGATAAATTTCGGATAGCTTTAAGTTCTTTTTAACCCCCGACGCAAAAACGAATTATAAGTTGTTAACGTGTTATACGTTTGACGTGTCTGTGTGTGTGTGTGTGTGTGTGCGTGCGTGTGTGTGTGTGTGTGTGTGTGTGTCTGTCTGTTCCCCTGTGGCGCTTAAACGGGTGCACCGATTTGAATGCGGTTTTTTTTTGTTTGAAAGGTGAATTAGTGGAGAGTGTTGTTAGTTATGTTTGATGAAAATCGGTCCAAGATGGCCGCCGTCACAAAATGGCGAATGTCGGGGGTTTTTAATAAATTTTTAATTTATACACTTAGCGGCACGGAATCTTGGCCACTTAAGAATTTCGTAATAAGTTTTGTTTTTATGATCTTATTGAATAGTTTAAGGGTAAGGCTGTCGAAAAAATGTTTATTTTTTGTTCTAAAAGGTTAATTCATTAAGATTAACTGCACCTTCAGACTACTTATGGAGTTTCAGTTTAAACGAGTCATTTATGCGACTAATACGGAGTTTTAGCGTTGTGTGTTTTGAAAAATTTGGTTTAAAGTTAATCCATTTTTTAAGCATTGTGGTTGTTTTCGTGTATTTAAACGTCCTCTAGAAAACAAAAGAATGCCTCTAACAGCAGAACAGGTTGCGCAAGCTGTTGTTTTGATTGACCAAGGACTGACACAGCGGGAAGTGGCTGAGGTTTTAAATGTACCACGTTCATCCTTGCAATATGCCTTGAAACGATATCAAGAGACTGGGAGCTACACGCGCAGACCGGGTAGTGGAGGCGTAAGGTGCACTTCGGCTCAAGACGATAGGTTCATCGTCATGGAGATACTGAGGAACCGCTTCCTTACAGCCGTTGAGATAAGACAACGGCTGCAAAATGTTAGAGGCATAAATGTAAGCGAGCGCACGATCAGAAGACGAATGGAGGAAACGAATTTAAGATCTCGTAGACCAGCGCGCGGACCAGAACTCCTCAGACAGCACCGAGTAGCTCGTCTTCGATTCGCCCGAGAGCATGCAAACTGGACGCACGAGCAATGGGCTAGAGTGCTCTTTACTGATGAGTGCCGAATCGCTTTACGAGCTCCAGACGGTCGCGAAAGGGTGTGGAGAAGACGAGGAGAGCTGTATCAACCCATTACCACTACGAAAACAGTCAGTTTTCACGGCGGCTCCATAATGGTTTGGGCAGGAGTGAGTTCCGATGCTCGTACGGAGTTGGTGGTCGTCGATAATCGGCTAAATGCCACTCGGTACATTGAAGAGATCCTCCAGGACCATGTTATGCCCTATTTGGGGTTTATTGGGTACGACGATTTCCTTTTAATGCACGACAACGCACGTCCCCACGTCGCTCGGAGTGTGCACGAGTATCTGCAAGAGGCTGGCATTCGGACTTTACAGTGGCCAGCTCGTAGCCCGGACTTAAACCCAATAGAGCACATCTGGGACATGCTTAAAAGAAAGATACGGTCCGGTTCTAATCCACCACAAACTCTCAATGAGCTCCGTAATGCAGCGGTGGCCGCTTGGGAAGCCATACCGCAAGTTGACGTCAGAAACTTAATCCAGAGCATGCCTGACCAGCAGGGCGATTCAGAACACTTCGATTCGGTTCCGGTTTCGACAACTACCCTGTCGATACGATTATTCTGAATTGAAAATACATCTTATCGTACGATAAGTAATTCAGAACACTTCGATAACGTAATTATCGATTTGGTAAGTTATCGTACGATAAGATGTATTTTCAATTCAGAATAACCGTATCGACAGGGTAGTTGTCGAAACCGGAACCGAATCGAAGTGTTCTGAATCGCCCTGCGGATGCTGGCAGTTATCAGGGCTAGAGGAGGAAACACTCGTTACTGAAATGTGTAAAAGATTTTTTTTTTAAATATGGATTTTGACTTTTTGGTTCAATCGAAATTAGTGTTAAAATTTTTCATTAGTGTTTAATTTTTTTTTAAATCTATTGAGGAGTGCTGGTAAGTGTTCAAAACCTTTAAAAGCTTTTAAAATAAAATAAAATGTTTATTTTTAGTAATCTACCCTTAAATTGTTCAATAAAATTATAAAAACACAAATTATTCCAAAATTCGTAAGTGGCCAAGATTCCGTGCCGCTGAGTGTACTTGTTAGATTAGCTTCAAGTTTTGTCACTTTCTTACTTTATGTCAAGTGAAATAGACAGAGGTTGCGAATAAGCTATCCAACATTTATCAGAAGGTGGTAAAACAGGCCCTTAATCTCCTAAACCTACATTTAGTTTTTTTTTAAAGATTTAGGCTGTACCAGGCCTATCGCTTATTTCGCTGTGTAATCAACTAATCAATCAACGAGCTATATGTACAACGGCGCAACCCGCCAACAGAAACAGATACCGCAACAATGCATTGCGATAACATAGACCGTTACATCGCACGTAATTCTGATAGAGCCTTAATTATTGTAATCTATTAAAAATATTCCATTTTTATAATATTTGCCTCTCAGCAATCGACATGCAATGGTTAAGTAAGCGGTGATAAGCCTAGTGATTAGGACTTCGGCCTCCCTTTCGGAGGGACCGAGTTCGATCCCCAGCTCGCACCGTGAGATGTCCACCAGTCCGCACTTGGCCAACGTGGTCGACTGCAATCTAAATCTTTCTCATTCTGAGAGAAGACCCGTGATTTGTGGTAGGCCGGTAATGGATTGATGTATCCACAATGTTTCTAGCAAATAAACAATTTATTATTTATTCAAATTTCAAAATGAAAATAATATATCGCTTAAACAGTGTATCTTGGACCATCCGCCATATTTGCCAATATGTACATTATTATAATATAGAATCAGTCATTCCAAAGTTAATCGCCATGATAACTTTTACCTTGTATTAAAAACTTATTTAAATTATAACCTTCGATTACAGAATTAACAGAATATTATTAATTTAACCATAACAAGTTTTCTGAAGGCATCTCCCGCATGAATCTCGTGACTCGTACCACACACATTCTGACATCGATGAATCAATTTATTGCTCTATTAATATAATTATAGCTCTATATATAATATCTATTAATTTTAAATTTAAAAAAAAACTAACTGCCTCGTTGGTCTAGTGGTTAGCTAGAATAGAAACTTGAAATTTTCACAGTAGCTTCCTTTTGTGATGTAAGCGCACAATAAGAAAGGATTATTGGAAATTCCACCACTAAGGGGGTTAAATACGGAATGAAAGTTTGTATGAAAGTCATTTTTCAAGTTATGTCAATGAAAATTGGTATTTGGGCTTTCGATAAATAATAAAAAATATTTATTTCAGAATTTTTGAAAATTCTATCCTCAAGTGGGTTAAATAGGGGATGAAAGTTTGAAAGAGACTCCGTCACGTTTTCACGTCATTTATCAAGTTATATCCATGAAAATTGGTATTTAGATTTTCGGTTAAAGATAAAGAATTACGTACTTAAGGAATTTTGGAAAACTACCTCCATAGTTGGTTAAATAGGAGATGGAAGTTTGTATGAGATTAAGAATCCACGCGGGCGAATTCGCGAGCATCTCAGTAAATTATGTACCTACAGGTACTTCTGATCTTAAATTGTAGAAATTTTATTCCACTTTAAAAACGTCCTGAAAAGGTACTATCAAAAACTCGTCCTTTAGAGCCTTTCCAGATGAAGCGTTTTACGCGCGAGTCGGCTCGCGCGTTCCCGAGATACTAGAGCTTAGAGATGAAACGGATATCCGGAAACTATCCGGTATCCGGCCTATCCGGCCCTGTTTTCACTATCCGGCCGGATACCGGATAGTAACACAGTATCCTCATTATATTACACGAAGAAAATGATACCACACTACGTTATGGACACGGTTTATTTTAATAATCACTCGACAAAAATGTTTCTTTTATTAATTAGCTTAATTAATACCTAATACTATAACACTTGCACAAACCCCGATCGCCGCTCCCGTGCGAAAACACTCGAAAGAGCCCGAACATTTCCGATCTCGTTCACCGCGCCCATCCCAAATCAAACTGGTCGCGTCATGAAACACGAGTCACGACACGATAAAGGGCCGGATATCCGGCGCTCCGGCCTTGTAGCTTGCCGAATATCCGGTATCCGGTATCCGGCCAAACTACTATCCGTTTCATCTCTACGTAGAGCTACATATATTCCGTCCAGAACCAGTGTTTTACGCACGAGTGAGGGAACGCGCGTCATCATCTGGACGGGAGTCTGGGAACGCGCGAGTCTACGCGGGAGTCGACTTGCGCGTATTACGCCTCATCTGGCCAGGCTCAGGGTTATAATCGCAAAATCTGAAAAAAATCCGACATTTTCGCGGTTTTTTTCAATTTTTGACAAAGTTGCGTTCGTCGCTCGAGGTCACAAACTTGGATTATTCATTGGGCCAACATGATAAACAAGTCTGCAAACAATCAGAACTACTCGATTTGACGCAAGGTACCCCATACTAGCAAACGTTAGTTACTGGACTACTATGACATTGCAGACTAAAATGGTTTCGCTTTTTCGTTTCGAATTTCAAATGCACAACGATCGTAAAGAAGTTTCACTTCGAAAACGGAATAATCTTAACACTTGCACCACACAGGATTTGTTACGAATGTATATCAATACATCCGAGTCGGCCGAAGCTCTTCCCGCTATGTCATTAAGGCGCACAATCCTCCACCGAGCGCGATCCGTAACAGTATGATTATGCCGAGCTTGCACACCTCGAAAACGAAACTAAAATTCGAATATCGAAAACTATAATATCAGAGCAAAATTGGCCCAAAACCTCCTTTGCGTCGCGCAGTCGGGTAAATAAGATTACCCGACTGCGCGACGCAAAGGAGTGGTAATGTGTCTATCAGTCTATGTATGTATGTATGTTTGTTCCTTTGTGGCACTCTAAAGACCAAACGCATAGGCCGATTTTGACACGGGGCACGTCGTTAGATTTGCCATGTCAGCGCGAGTGTCAACGGGAACATAAAAATTTAAAAAAATCAAAACAACGGATTTTGGTCGCCATAATGTGGGGTTCAGCATTTTTTTTTTTCTTCAAATCCTATCGAGTGGGTTATCAAATTAAAAGGGTTTAAAAAGGTGATTACGAAAATATATTTATTTTGACTAAAAATATTGTGATCATACGTGAAAGGGGAAAAAAATGATTACGCAGTTGGGGTTTTTATTTTCTTACCAATTTAAAACTTGCTTAGGGACGTAATTCTTTGTAGGTCGGATATTTATTTTGCAAAATTTCCGCTTGGCGCCCTGACTATAAACGAATGGCTGAATGTATTGGCGAACTCAGACCTTAAAACAAGGCAGTTTAGGTCCATTTCACTCTGATCGTGTTTCGATATTCGAATTTCGATCAACCACAATGTACAAGCTCGGCATAACCATACAGGTTCTGCGCAAAAATGTCAAAGCACGCTCGCAGAGACCATAGTTGGGTAACTCTTTAGTCTGTGAGCTCACCAAATAACGAATGTGGTGACATTTTGTGCCACTTTCCGTTATCGAATATTAATTTATTTACATGTAGGTATTTTACGCCTTAAGGCTGCTCTCCTCACGCGCTTCTCCATACAAACGTATTACGCCTATTATTCTAATATTTGTAGCAATAGATCTAAAGTTAAGGCCGCTCTCTTCACGCGCTTTTCCATACAAACGTATTAGGCCTATTATTCTAATATTTGTCGCAATAGGTCTAAAGTTAAGCCAGATATCAATTTATATCTCCATTATCTATGCCATAAAATAAAAATATTAGTAAAATTATATTTATTTTGAAAGTTATGACGCTTGAAAAATCACTATTTTTGGGCAAATTTTGGGGCAACTTCGTGCGTAAATAAACTATATAAGAAACTAGAAAATTGAAAAACGACCGAAGTCTTATCATAGGTTACTTCATAATAATTACAAATGTCTTTAGTTCATGTAAAAAAATTGCCAAATATTTGCTAAAATAGGCGAAATACCAAACCTAGATTTGCATCTTTTTACTTTGCCGTTTTTCACTAAAAATCATGATATCTCAAGCAAAATTTATTTATTTAATTAATTTATCATTTATTTATGTATATATTTTTAGTACTCTTCTTTACTGAAGACGTCTCGCTCTCTAAATGCAGAAATCACTGTTTTAGACTCCACTCACCAACGATTTGTCGATGCCATGGAGAGGGCTCTTAAGCCAGGTATCAATTTATATCTCCATTATCTATGCCATACAATAAAAAAAATTGTAAAATTATATTTATTTTGAAAGTTATGACGCTTGAAAAATCACTATTTTTGGGCAAAAATAACTATATAAGAAACTATAAAATTGAAAAACGACAGAAGTCTTATCATACGTTACTTCATAATAATTTCAAATGTCTTTAGTTCATGTAAAAAATTGCCAAATATTTGCTAAAATAGGCGTAATTCCAAACCTAGATTTGCATTTTACTTTGCCGTTTTTCACTAAAAATCATATCTCAAGCAAAATTTATTTACTTAATAATTAATAATTAATTTATTTACTTAATAATTAATTAAGTAAATAATTTATTTATTATTTATTTATGTATATATTTTTAGTACTCTTCTTTACTGAAGACGTCTCGCACTCTAAATGTAGAAATCACTGTTTTAGACTCCACTCACAAACGATTTGTCGCTCCTATGGAGAGGGCTCTTAAGGCCTGTTGTTTACACGCCGTGAAAAATCACGTTTTACGTTTTATGTTGTATGGAGCACAATGAGAGGTTGTTAACATGCACGGCGGCAATACGGCGCACTGTATACTCAAAAACTAGTGAACGGATTTTTCCAATTTTCGGTTTTCTCCAATTCGCGGTTTTCTCCAATAGACTGATTGATTCACGAGAAAAGTCTAGGTGTATAATTTGTTAAGGCTTTGTGTAAATTGGTTGAAATATACTGCCTCGTTGGTCTAGTAGTTAGCATATTCAACTGCAGATCAAGATGTTCCGGCCCCCCGGGTTCGATTCCCTGGTCGAAAAAAGAATTGTTAGGTATTGGGTTTTTCTGTCAAGAGATTCTCAGTGCCAGCCCGGAGTTGGTAGTTGGCGGTGTATCACCCCCGTGTCTCGGAGAGCACGTTAAGCAGTCGGTCCCGGTTATTATCACTATCATGAGTGACAATACCCGTTATAGCCCATCAACCCGCATTGGAGCAGCGTGGCGGATCTAAGCTCTATATCCCTCTCTTCTACGAGAGAGGAGGCCTGTGCTCAGCAGTGGGACGTTAAGAGGCTGTAGTGGTGGTGGGTGGTGGTTGAAATATGACGATGTCGGAAACAGTGTAGCTTTGAATAAAGTTCGATTTGAGAGTGGTCGCGGAGCAGCTATCGAACCGAGTAGCGTTTTCGTGCAGTCCTCAGTCCTCTGCGGCACTGGCGTGTCGCCAAATCGACAGACGGCAACGCACTGCGTCTGTCACAAGAGAGCTTTTTTCGACAATTATTTATTTCTATTTAAGAAAGTCTATTTTTGTACGCGTGGAAAAATGGAAAGTCATATAACGCTTCGTCCTTAAACCTACCACGACGTTCCTTGTATGCATCGTCACTACATACTATAAAACAAAATCCCCCAACGCGTCTGTTTGTCTATTCGCGATAAACTCAAAAATTACTCAACAGATTTTCACCAATAGACAGTGTGATTCATGAGGAAGGGTTAAGTGTATAATTTGCTAAGGTTTTGTGTAAATTTAACTGCCTCGTTGGTCTAGTGGTTAGCATATTCGACTGCAGATCACGAGGTCCCGGGTTTGATTCCTGGGTCAGACAAATAATTGTTGTTATTGGGTTTCTCTGTCAAGAAATTCTCAGTGCCAGCCTAGAGTTGGAAGCTGCCGGTGTTTCACCCCCGTGCCTCGGAGAGCACGTTAAGCAGTCGGTCCCGGTTATTATCACTATCATGTGACAATAGTCGTTAAAGCCCGCCAACCCGTATTGGAGCAGCGTGGCGGGTCTAAGCTCTAAATCCATCTTTCCTATGAGAGGAGGCCTGTGCCCAGCAGTGGCAGGTACGTTAAAAGGCTGTAGTGGTGGTGGTGGTGGTGGTATGGTGGGATTTGGGATAGCAGCAGGTTAATTACCTGCTAATTATTTAGTTAGTTAATTTTTTAAATTAATTACTTAATTAATTAGACTACTATCCATTCGAAGCCGGAGCTGGTTGCTAGTGTAATCCAAACCTAACATAATAATATCCTCCCGACCTGATTTCATATAATTAGACTATGTGGCTAAGTATACTATTTTATGTGGCTAAGTATACATATTTTATGTGGCTAAGTATATTTTATGTAACTAAGTATATATCTTATGTGCCACGACAAGAATTTCGCGTCGTGGCTGTCAAAGATGGCACAACGCGTCGCGAGCCGTTTGTTCGCTCAATGAGCGGATTCGGTCTCAACGTAACTAACCATACACCTAAAATAATAACATTGGCCTTGACTGAGTAAACGCCGGTAGCACAATAGGACGTTTAACCGTTAAACTGTGTAAACAACACACATATTATTTCGATAACAATCTATACTAATAAATACAAGTGTAAATTGAAAATTTAAAAAACCCCCGACATTCGCCATTTAGTGGCGGCGGCCATCTTGAATTTGCAATAGTGCTATTCTACTAGTCAAGCCCTTTCATTTGATACCCATATCAAGGGAGTTGTGAAAAAATATATCATTCGCCATTTTGTAGCGGCGGCCATCTTGGACCGATTTTCATCAAACATAGCTAAGAACACTCTCGACTAATCTTTCAAACAAAAAAAACCGCACTCAAATCGGTCCACCCGTTTGAGCGCCACAGGGGAACAGACAGACACACACACACACACACACACACACACACACACACACACACACACACACAGACACGTCAAACTTATAACACCCCGTCGTTTTTGCGTCGGGGGTTAAAAATTGAAGTGTCTGTCTGTAATATCGAAATAAATACCTCATATTAAGCTCATATGGTTATTTGAACGATACTATAACCGAATCACACGTTTTTAAAATTTTTGTCTGTCTGTCTGTCTGTCTGTCTGTCTGTTTGAACGGGCTAATCTTTGGAACGGCTGAACCGATTTTGACGGGACTTTCACATACAATTAGAGAATTAACCAGGGAGTAACATAGGCTACTTTTTTAACCGACTTTCAAAAAAGGAGGAGTTGTGTTTTTCAACCTATGTACACCGATATCTCCAAGATTTCTGAACCGATTTGCGTAATTTTTTTTTTAATTGATAGAGGAACATTGTGACACTATTCTACAAAAATTTGGATTCCAACTCCTCAATCCTGATGCTGTAGGGGATCTGATCCCCAAAACTAATGGGATTTAGGAACTGTCGGTTATTTAAATTGATATTGAGGGTACCAATTAAAGACTTTATCGTTGAATGAACTTGAGTAGGTATATCCAACTCCTCAAACCTGATGCTGTAAGGAATTGCATTCCGAAACCGTAAGGATCCCACGGAATTTTTCCGTTTTGTGGACGGGTTACTACTTACTACAGATAGGTTACTTTTTGTTCTGGAAAATCAAAGTTCCCACGAGATTTTTACAAACCTAAATACACACGGGCGAAGCCGTGGGCATCATCTAGTAAAGAATAAAAGCAGCTATGATAGCCTAGTGTAAGACTTCTGCCTCCCTTTCGGGGGGGGGGGGGGGGCTCGTTCCCACTAGTTCAACCAACTGAGTAGTTCAACTGAGTAGTTCAACCGTTTTGTCCCAGTAGTTTTGTCCCATTCGCCTCTAACTTTTCAGAGTTATGTAGTTATGTGCGTTTAAGCAATTATAGAAATATTACTTCGCTATAACGTTGAAGGAAAACATCGTGAGGAGACCTGCATGCCTCAGATGCATGCAGGCATGCACGGCTCTCCTCTCTGAATGAGAAAGGTTTATGCCATAGTCCACGCTGTTGAGAACATTATAGAAAACTCAAAGGGCATGTTTCACCACCTTCTGATAAGTGTCGGATAGCCTAAACGTAAGTTTTGTCACTTTCTTACTTTATGTCAAGTGGCAAAGACAAAAGCTATCCGATACTTATCAGAAGGTGGTGTAACAGGCTCTAAGACGTGCAGGTTTCCTCACGATGTTTTCCTTCACCGTTGATGCGAGTGATATTAATTTTAACGGCTTAAAACGCACATAACTTCAAAAAGTTGAGATGCGTGCCGAGCATCGAACACAGTCCCCCGTAAGGGAGGCCGAAGTCTTAACCACTAGGCTATCACCGCACAAGTCGGCTGTAAGGAACAGCAAAAGTTTTACCCAAATCGATCCGCAGGTACCCCGTACCAGGGCACCATAGTTGATCAGCAGGCAACAAACCATACACTTATTATTGTTTTTAAGCGTTTCATCATACTACTAGTGATCAGCTGGGTGAAGCTAACATTGGATCGCCGCCCAAATTATCTATTTTTAATCTGTTTATCACGCAATTTTCGCATTTATATCTATATGTTTAGGGTAGATGTGTATATTCCGTGCGTTTGTTATTATAGACGTTCCGCGCTTCACTTGGCCGGGATGTAAACATTGTAATTAGATCAAAATCAAAATCGATGTCATTCGCATTTCATCTATCGAAATTTCTATTTTGTATGAAAACGCATCACACATAATAATCCCTTTAGCATCAATTCAGATTTCACATCTATAATATAATAAAACTGTAACGGATCCAATAGGGTATTTGACTAATTTTTGGAAATTGTTTTAAATTATTCTTTATTACTTATTAAAACACACTACATTGATATTTTTCGCAATATCTACAGTATTAAGAATTAAATCAATGATAAAGTTTAAGTTTTGAAAACCACGCCAAAAACGACATTTCTGATGATGCAGTCTTCTCAGCAAGCTTCCGGCATACGGAATACCCACTGGCTTTTGTAGCTGGATATCTGATTTCCTGAGTGACAGGTCATTTCGGGTAGTCATCGATGGCTGCTCATCTGACCTAATGGCTATCAATGCCGGTGTCCCTCAGGGATCTGTTCTATCCGCAACCCTTTTTCTGCTGCACATCAATGATCTTCTAAAACCCGGTATCTTTGGGTACGCTGATGACAGCACAGTTACGGATAGATACATGTCCAGTTCTCGAGCCAGTGCTACTGAGATCCTTGAGCAAAGAGAGGCAATGGTGAATCGCATTAACTCAACTCTCAAGGAGGTGTCTGATTGGGGTGACGCCAATTTAGTTAAGTTTAATGCCACCAAAACGCAAGCGTGTTTATTCACTGCAAAAAAGAGCCCTTTCACCTTGGCTCCTACTTTCCAAAGTGTATCCGTTCCGATTGGTGACCATATTGAACTTCTGGGTATTGACATCTCACCCAAACTCAATTTCGGGAAATGCATCGAGTTGAAGGCCAAAACAGCTGCCAAAAAACTTGGTATCATGAACAAGGTGAAACGGTACTTCACACCTGCACAGCGCCTCACTCTCTATCAGGCTCAAATCCGGTCAGGCATGGAGTACTGCTGCCACCTTTGGGACGGCTCTGCCAAATACCAACTCGACGCATTAGACTCGGTTGATCGCCGCGCCCGTAGAATTATAGGCGATCGGTCACTAACCCAGGCGAAACTGCTAAGTTTACAGCACCGGCGCAATGTCGCCTGTCTATCGGTCTTTTATCGGATATACTTTGGAGAGTGTGCTCAGGAACTATTTAACCTGGTTCCTCCTTCACCATTTCACCACAGAACAGCGAGAAGTCGTGAACGTTGGCATCCCTATGTGGTTGACGTACAGTCTGCCCGCACGAAGCGCTTTCGATCAACGTTTCTGATACGAACCGCTAGGGTGTGGAACGCCCTTCCGGCGTCCGTGTTTCCCGCCTCGTTCAACATATGTGCCTTCAAAACAAGAGTGAATAGGCATTTTCTAGGCAAGCGCGTTCCAACTTAGACCTCATCATTGCTCTCCAGGCATGATTGTCGTCAAGCGTAAGCCTATCATACAATAAAAAAAAAAAAAAAAAAAAAAAACATGATACGCGTGACGTCACAAATCGCTATGCAAGTCACTTCTCTCGCTCGCTCGTTTTCGGAACTCGGTGCGTGCGACAGAGACGCTACGCAAGGCGACTGCTGTATCGTAATGTTCTAAATTGTTATACCTACTCATTTTAATATCAATCTTATTCTTTCAAGTATAAAGTTTAGTTTCGGTTGACTTGATAAACTTCAATTATATCAACCAAGTTACGTGCTATCAAGTGACATCACAAGCAATCCCAGAGCGTTCACGTTCCTGATAAAATTTCAAAAATTATTATGTTTTATTTCGTGCAAAATATCGCGTAAAATTACATAGTTTAGTTTGATTGAGTGAAATATGTCTTTTTTAGGCTATTATCTGATAAGATGACCACAATCAATAGTATATTTTCAATGTTGTCAAATACCCTATTCTGTACATTGAAGATATTTTGAAAATTTCTTTTGGAGGGCACTCTATAATCGATACTGAAGCCAAAACTGCAATTTTTTTCATTTTTGTCTGTCTGTCTGTCTGTCTGTCTGTCTGTATCTTGGCCGCGCATCACGCCGAAACTACTGAATGGATTCGAATGAAACTTGGTACGATTTGAGTTTATACTCCGAGGTAGGACATAGGATACTTTTTATCCCGAAATTCAGCACGGTTCCCTTGGGAGAGGGTATGAAAGTTAAAACGTGTATTTAGCTGTAATTCATTAATGCGTTGTTCGATTTCACTCATTCTTTCTTTGTTAGAAAGGTAGTAATTTATATATTGTCCCGTAAATATTTCAAGGTCATAGGTGTTTTACTTCAGAAATGACAGACATTTATTGGGTTCAAATAACTTGGGACCCGGATCTTTGAACGTACGGCTTATTTTAAACTGGTGCGAGTTTAAATTTATTTCTTTGTCGTTCTGTCTATTTGTTCCAGCTAATCTCCGAAACGGCTGGATCGATTTTAATGGAACTTTCAATGTTATAAGGAGTAACAGGCTACATTTAGTTTAGGTACATAAAAGAATTATGGGATCCGATCCGATCCTATAAATAAACATATAAACACGCGAACGAAGTCGCGGGGGTCAGCTAGTTTATAATATAACCCGCGCCACGTACATCGAACGCTGAACGAAACGTGGAGGAGATAGCTGCGTATGGGAACTGTCACACACGTAATACAATAGCTTAACCCCTTCACTTTTCTTCACGTTTGATGTACGTGCCGATGTTTAGAAATACTAGTTTTTGCGTGATGCGTGCTCAAACATACAGGCAAACAGACAAACCGACAAACAGCTGAAAATTCCAAAATTGCTTTTCTACGTTCTATTACTTATCCCTAAAGTCTCCCAGTTATTTTTTAATACTAAAAGAATGGTCACAAATCACAATCCAAGTTTCGGAAAAATGCGTGGACAAACACAAAATGGTGTTTTTAAAGGAACGTCGTTTAGAAAGCTACAAAATTTCCATCCTCACGTTTTTAGATAAGAGGATTCTGTTATCAGTCGGTAATTGGTTTTTAATTTGATAACAAATACATATAATAGAAATGGGCATTATTTACTCTCAATATTAAACGCTATTTTATGAGAAATTTAATATATATGTACCAAACTAAAGACATTTCGATTTATTAAAGTCAGTTTAGTTTTTCTTAAATTATAGCTTATTTATTAGCTTACATTTACTTCAACTTAGGGAACAGTGCAATTTTCATCAACATCGGTTTAGTAGTTTTTGAGATATGGACAATTATTTATTTGGGTACCTATATTAAAGTCAGTTTAATTTTTCTTAAATTATATCATAGCTCGTGCAATAACCATTACTTAGGTGAGATGAAAACATTCAAACAATCTCTATACCTGTTTGAAGTAATAAGTGAATATAAAGTTTAGACACTCATAGCAGTGCGAGCTAAACTGCACTTTTTGCGTCGTTCTCTTGAACTACAAGCGAGTGTGAGGGTTGCCCCTCCATTAGGGTTGGCCCTTCGCTTAATGTCAAGGGCGCCCTCACGTCGATACCAGCGCTGAGGGGTTGAGCCTCAGATCAAATACCTCTAGATGGAACCATAGCGTGGTCAATCGTGAGACAGCGATATTTATAAGTACTTATTACATTGTACTTGGAAGCTACATATATATTGATAGGATACTAGTAACTACATTGCATTCAGTGCACAATAACTTTACAAAGAAAAGTTGTTTTTAATTTACAGAACAAATCAATAAGCATTTCTTTTAAAAAAAACTTGAGTTTAACCGTTAACGTAAAAAACCGAAATAAAAGTCTCACTTCACGTTGTTTGTCACAATGTCACGTCAAAATACGTTTTGCCAAACAAAAAACTGGCCACGGTGCAGTGACAAGGACAAAAAATCATTCGTCACATTCTAATAGGGGCTTCATTGCATAAAGCTATCTCGCTTTAACAGTACGAGTAACACTACTGCACAGTGCACCATCTAGAGGTATTTGATCTGAGGGTTGGGCAGATGTACTCCGCTTGCCCTTTGAGGGTTCCGGGAAAGGGGTCGCTAGTGTGCATTGCACCTTAGTTTATTGTGATGGCAACTACGCAATGTACGCAGTAAAACAGCAATGTATATCTAATTAATTAGTTGGCAACTATTTTCAGTTGCTAACTAAGTTACAGAATAACCCCCCTGGAGAGTGGCATAAGCAACTTTTATCCCGGTAAAATAACGAGCTCCCGCGGGATAGGATGCTAATTTTCACGCATTCGTCCTTCAATCACGCCGCATCAGAGCAACGGATCGACGTGATTTTGTTGCACGGCTACAGTAAATACCTAGGGAGCGACATGGGATACTTTTTCTCCTGAGAAAACAAACAGTTCCTATTCATACTATTTTTTGCATTCGTCCTAACATTAATCCGCAACAGATCGAGCTATTTTTTACATGGATATAGTTAAAGACTTAAGGAGTGACATGGGATACTTTTTATCCCGGACAACAAAGGGTAACTCCACGCAGTACAAGCCTCGGGCGAGAGCTAGTGACTGTATATATAGACATTATCACCAAGTTTTCCCCTTCCGAAGGTCGTGTGACGTCACACAAACGTTGACATCGAGTGACGTCACGCTGGACGCGCGCCAAATGATAATTTCACTCGTATATCACTACATATTATAAAACAAAGTCCCCCGTCGCGTCTGTCTGTTCGCGATAAACTCAAAAACTACTAAACGGATTTTCATGCGGTTTTCACCAATAAAGGGAGCGCGATTCATGGAAGTATGGAACAGGAAGGTTTTGCGTAAATTGGTTTATATAATATTATGGTTGATCACTGTTGAAAATGACGGAAAAAGTCAACCCCGCGCCGTGGAGATTTCATCGCAAGCGTTGCCTAATCCCTTTTAGATATAACAACAATGTATGGTGATAGTAGCGGGTAATCACTACCCGTGCGAAGCCGAAGCGGGTCGCTAGTTATTTATATTTAGGCTGCCAATACGGAGTGGACATGTCAAGAAGGGTCAAGGGAGGCAACAGGAGCGCTGTGGTCTCATAAGTGGGAGATGAGAGAGACGGGAGAGGAGTAATTTGGAAATTTATAATTTCAAAATTCTTCCTGATCTGGGGGGTTATTCTGTAACTTAGTTAGCAACTGAAAATAGTTGCCAACGAATTAGTTCGATATACATATGTACATTGCTGCTTTACTGTGTGAAATTATGAAAACACTTTATATTTCCCACAGTAAAGCAGCAATGTATATCAAACTAATTCGTTGGCAACTATTTTCAGTTGCTAATTAAGTTACAGAATAACCCAGCTGGTCGGCTATTCTCTATCTTAGTTACCAACTGAAAATTATAACCACTGAATAAGTTCGATATACATTGCTGTTTTACTGTGTGAAATATTTACAGTGATTTCATTTCACACATTAAAACAGCAATGTGTTTCGAACTAATTCGTTAATTCGTTGGCAACCATTTTCAGTTGGTAACTAAGTTACAGAATAACCCACCAGGTATGATGGGAGGCCATTTTTTAAAGAAAGGGCGTAAGTGAGTTTCTGTTTATTAGCTGTTTTCGTTTCGCTATGTCAACTGCCTCGTTGGTCTAGTGGTTAGCATATTCGACTGCAGATCACGAAGTCCCGGGTGCGATTCCCGGATCGAGCAAATAATAATTGTTAGATATTGAGTTTTTCTGTCAAGTAATTCTCAGTGCCAGCCCAGAGTTGGTAGTTGGCGGTGTTTCACCCCGTACCTCGGAGAGCACGTTAAGCAGTCGGTCCCGGTTATTATCAGTATCACTATCATATTGTGACAATAGTCGTTTAAGCCCGCCAACACGCATCGGAGCAGCGTGACGCAGACGAAGTCGCAGCCATCAGCTAGTCGGAAGCAAGTCAATAATCTTTACAAATTAACAGATAAACATTGCAGAACTGTAACTACTGAACACTCGACAATCTATTACATTATCGAAGATTAACCGACACTGTAAGCTGGAATTATCTAAGTGTTATCTTTTACCTTTACATTCATTTTACCAGCGGATTGGATATTTTACAATTTAGATTAGATGTAATTCAGGGTACTTACTTAATAATATGTATGATGTTAGGTAGGTACCCTGGATTTCATCCAAACTGATTCACTTTGGATGAAACGGCCAAAGTGAAAATATTGAGCTTCATCAATTCTTTCAACACGATTGCAGTGACATTGTATGATTCTATGATTCACTAACCCCCGACGCAAAAACGACGGAGTGTTATAAGCTTGACGTGTCTGTGTGTCTCTGTCTGTTCCACCGTAGCGCTCAAACGGGTGAACCGATTTGAATGCGGTTTTTTTTGTTTGAAAGGTGAATAATTAGTCGAGAATGTTGTTAGCTATATATTTGATGAAAATCGATCCAAGATGGCCGCCGCTACAATATGGCGGATTACATATTTTTTCACAACTCCCTCAATATGGGTATCAAATGAAAGGGCTTGACTAGTAGAATAGCACTATGTAAATCCAAGATGGCCGCCACCACAAAATGGCGAATTTCGGGGGTTTTTGTAATTTTTATTTTATACTTGTACGTACCTATGTTATTTAACAACGATTTGGTTGCTTCATCCAAATTGTAAGGCCAGTGGAAAGGAATTGAAACGTGTAATACCTATGCGTATTAGATATTTCCACGTAATAAGTACTTCTTACGGACATAGCTAAATGAGTCTCGAAGTTGAAATGGCAATGAGCAAGGCGCAAAGCACTTATTTTAAGAATATTTGTCATATTGCTTAGGCATGTCTAATATGCCTCTTTCTCCTTCAAATTAAGCTTAAAGCTTGTGCTAGAAGTGGGTACGACAATAGTACACTATTGTCGTACCGGGTCACTATTGTCGTGTCGTACGGGAGGTGTGCGAACCTTTCAGATTTCAATGGATCCTAGCCCGTTGAAATACTGAGGCTATACTATAGTTGCTATAATGTCCTCCTCCCGACCGAAATTCAGCTACGGCGGTCAGTCTCCACCGAGGTGGAGACTAGCCAACTGCGCAAGAGATATTATAGTGCACAAGTGTGTGCGCATACACAGGCGCACTCTCTATTACTTCACTCTTTATTCTTCATTTTTTATCCATTGAAGGTTTGCTATAAAATATTCATTTTTAACCCCCGACGCAAAAACGACGGGGTGTCATAAGTTTGACGTGTCTCTGTGTGTGTGTGTGTGTGTGTGTGTGTGTGTCTGTCTGTTCCCCTGTAGCGCTCAAACGGGTGAACCGATTTGAATGCGGTTTTTTTTGTTTGAAAGGTGAATAATTAGTCGAGAATGTTGTTAGCTATATATTTGATGAAAATCGATCCAAGATGGCCGCCGCTACAAAATGAGGGATTACATATTTTTTCACAACTCCCTTAATATGGGTATCAAATGAAAGTGCTTGACTAGTAGAATAGCACTGTGTAAATCCAAGATGGCCGCCGCCACAAATGGCGAATGTCGGGGTTTTTTTTTTAATTTTTAATTTATACTTGTTTATCCATTGAAAGTTTGCTATGTAATCTTATTTTCATTTCTCACAGCAAATCAGCAATATATAGCGAAATAAATTGGTTTTCGTTTAGTTGATGATCACAAAGTTAGAGAATAGGCCCCCAGCCCGTGGTACTGGTAGCCCGTCATCGATTTTCCCGGACGCCCTACTCCAAGGTCACAGATCTCAAGGCCAAGTGCACGCACAGTGGGACAGACGTAAGACGCAATACCGTCTCGGACAGGTCATACTCTATGCGCGTAATGAGCGACTTGGTAATTGACTCATTCGCGGGAAAGTAAGTAAACACTATTCCTTCACTCTCATAGCCCGATGGGACGCCAATGCGACACGAGTCACGACCCGAGAGGGATGACGCAGGAGAGACGGTTTTACGCGCTCTCCGAGGCAAGGGGGTGTATCTAACACCGCCTACTTCCAACTCCGGGCTGGCACTCAGAATTTCTTGACAGAAAATACATCGATTGAGATTGGCCGAAATTCTTCCAACTTCGCGCTGGCACTCAGAATTAGAAGACAGAAAATACATCGATTGCGATTGGCCGAAATTCAGTCGGGACTTCGGGAGGCATTAATCTGCCATCGACGATCGACGAAACCGTAGTCAGCCATCATCGATTTTCCCGGACCGTACTCCAAGGTCACGGTTCTCAAGGCCAACTGCACAGTGGGACAGGACAGACGTAAGACGCAATACCGTCTCGGACAGATCACACTCTACGCGCGTAATGAGCGACTTGGTAATTGACTCATTCGCGGGAAAGCAAGTAAACACTATTCCTTCACTCTCATAGCCCGATGGGACGCCAATGCGACACGAGTCACGACACGAGAGAGATGACGCAGGAGAGACGGCTTTACGCGCTCTCCGAGGCACGGGGGTGTATCTAACACCACCTATAATACTTCCAACTTCGCGCTGGCACTCAGAATTAGAAGACAGAAAATACATCGATTGCGATTGGCCGAAATTCAGTCGGGACTTCGGGAGGCATTAATCTGCCATCGACGATCGACGAAACCGTAGTCAGCCATCATCGATTTTCCCGGACCGTACTCCAAGGTCACGGTTCTCAAGGCCAACTGCACAGTGGGACAGGACAGACGTAAGACGCAATACCGTCTCGGACAGATCACACTCTACGCGCGTAATGAGCGACTTGGTAATTGACTCATCCGCGGGCACGCAACTAAACATTACAATGACGAGGCATAAACAAAAAAAATTATAATCCGTACGAACATTTATTTTACTTGTGACTTAATATAATCCATAATTACTGACAGGCAATTGTGGGCAACTGTATACACCTGCCAATCCTTGAAGTAGGTATTATGGACACTGTTTGATTATATTTTCGACGTGATAAGTGATAACGTCTTATAAATCGATGAACGCCGGCCGCACGCACGAAAAAGCGTGACCCATTGTCACGTACCACGTGCAAGCGAGAGTGCGGAACAAGCGATGGAGAAGACAATCGGCCGGCATAGCCATTTTTTCACAACCCCAGATTACCCTTAATATGGGTATCAAATGAAAGGGCTTGACTAGTAGAATAGCACTATTGCAAATCCAAGATGGTCACCGCCAAAAAATAGCGAATGTCGGGGGTTTTTTAAATTTTTAATTTATACTTGTTTGTTATACGAAACAGTAACTATTTCTATACGTCAATAGAGAAATAGCTTCGTCCGTAACTTCGCAACAATAGTACTAATCGTCTTGGACACAATCTCTGAATTAAACTAAATTGACATATATCTAAAAATAGTGCCGTCCCTGTCACAATGTTCCTCGCGGTAAGGAATAACATTATAAACATCGGCACGTAGATCGAACACCGAAGGAAAATGGAGGGGGTAAGCTGTTGTATTACGCGCGCGACAGTTCCCACTTCCCATACGCAGCTATCCCCTCCACGTTTCAATTTAGTTTTTAACCCCCGAAACGAAGGATGTTGTAAGTTTCACACTATGTGTCTGTGTGTCTTGTCTGTGGCACCGTAGCCCTAACGGGTGAACCGATTTGAATGCGGTTTGTTTTAATATGAAGGCAGTTTTTCTAGGGATGGTTCTTAGACATGTTTTATCAAAACCGGTTCAGCCGTTTCTCTTTTGTTAGCCGCGGTAGGGATCTAAGACGCATAATGGGTATTTACACTGATCATCATTTCATCAAAATCGGTTTTTTGTTGGGCCATGAAAAGCTAGCAGACAGACAGGTACACTTACGCATTTATAATCATCATCATCATCATCATGATCAACCCATTACCGGCTCACTACAGAGCACGGGTCTCCTCTCAGAGTGAGAAGGGTTTTGGCCATAGTCTACCACGCTGGCCAAGCGGATTGGCAGACTTCACACACCTTTGAGAACGTTATGGAGAACTCTCAGGCATGCAGGTTTCCTCACGATGTTTTCCTTCACCGTTAAAGCAAGTGATATTTAAATACTTAAAACGCACATAACTCCGAAAAGTTAGAGGTGCGTGCCCCGGGATCGAACCCACGAACTCTGATTAGAAGTCGGTCGTTCTAACCACTAGGCTATCACAGCTTTTACTAGGCTATCACAGCTTTTTTTCTTTTTTTTTTTTTCTTTTTCAGCGCATTTATAATATTAGTATGGATTTGATAATGGCTACTCAAAAGCGTAGCAAAACGGAATCCGTTGTCAATAAACAAAAAGCAAATCGTTTAACAGCACGCGTTAATTAAACGACCTGGCGTACACTTGACCGAGTTGCGTGAGCCAAGTCATAAGATACATACAACCCAAGATGTTTGAACCAAATCCAAAAACCATCGCAAGCAACGAACCGAATTTGTGGTGCAATTCACAAAGTGCCGCAAGCCCCAGAGGCTCAGCGGTCGCAAGGTGAATCCGAAAGGTCGCAGGTTTAAAGCGTGCTCACTGGTGTAATGCTGAGATATATTTATACATATTATAGACAGAGAGCGTATTTTTTTTACCCGACTAAGGCAAAGCCGTTATGATTTTAGCAGTCTAAGTATGTATGTTTAAATGTGTGTTTGTGTCCGATTATTGTATGAGATTCTGTGTGTTACATCGTAGCCTAAACTACTGGGCCGATTTTGATGAATGAGGTGTCAATTAATTTTTTGTTATGGTCCGGGTGACATAGTCTACATTTTATATACGAAGAAAATCGAGAAGCGACATCCGAGCGGCAAAAGTAAAATATTATTTAGTTTCGGATAGACATAATAGATGGCTCCACTAGCTACTTGCCCCGCGTTCTGCACAATAAATTATTATTTTATATTCAATTAAATTACTAAGCGTACTCGGGTTTTAGTTTACGAACTTTATCTCTAGTTATCCAATATTACGTTCGAGCTAAACCGAGAAAAGTTCTTGACATAAATTATTAGGTATAACTAGGTGTGTTATAAACCTTCCTGAAAGTATGTAGATTAAGATAGACAAAAATCATCAAAATCGGTTCATTGGTTTTTGAAATAATCGCGAACATACATACATACGGATCGAACACAAACTCTTCCTAAATGAAAATATAGACACATCTAAAACACAATTTGCGTCCTTAACGCACGGCGATTATGATCATTAACATTATAGCTGTCTTGTTGCCAGGTCAGCTGCCCTCTTACCACGAAATTTGTGATTGGCTGAATTAATGATATTCTTGCTGCAACAATGCATATATCGCAAACAAGGCAATGTGATAGTGACAGATTGGTCCGGCGCACACCGAGCGCAGAGCATTTTCTGAGATTACTGAATAATCAACTTTACGACTATTGACATACGGTTAATATTGCATTCCTAGAATAAGAGACCCCGCAGACAATTTCAAGTTGGCCAACTATCGAACAACTAAATCGCGAACTTTCACAATTTAATCGGCCAACTTTTAAATTGGAAATAAACGGAAGGAAATTTCGATTCTGGTACAATTGTCGTCCAATTATTTAGTTGAACGATTTAGTTGGTTACGATGTACGGGGTGTCATAACTCATAAGTCACTATGCTTATCAGTATACTCTGCGATTTAGTTGGCCAACTTGAAATTGTGTGTCTGCGAGGTCTTTAAAAATCAGCCAAGTGCGAGTCGGGCCTCGCTCTTTCAGGGTTCCGTACATAATTATGAACAATATAATATTTTGGGTCTAAGAAATATTTAATTTCCGAGCTAGACATCGCAACAAACCGTGAAAGAAAAACCCAAAAAAATGTTCGTTTATTTTGGTCACAGCTTATAAACTATTTAATAAATCATTGTTTTCAGTATTTGTTGTTTAAATAGAGCATATAGTACATAATATACTGAAATATCATATTCCCAACTAGTTTAGTTTTTGAGATAGCCCCCGTCACAAAAATGGTCTAAAACTGACAATTTTGATGGCCTCCCATTCCCTTATTTTTTGAGATAAAAATTAAAAAAATATATATTTGTACTCTACTTAATGAGCTCTAAACAATGATACCCCACAAGCTAGGGTAAAGAAAAATTTTTTTTTCCGGCTCCTTTTTCATGTATGGGAGCCCCCCTGAAAAATAATTTAATTCAATTTCTAATTCAATATTTGATTTTGGGTTAACGTTTTACACTAAATACCAAAATTTCAGGTTTGTAACTGATTTCGTCTGCGAGCTAGAGACCTGTGACCGGCGGACAGACGGACAGACAGACAGACAGACAGACAGACAGACAGACAGCCGAGTGACATTAATAGGGCTCCGTTTTTACCCTTTGGGTACGGAACCCTAAAAACGCGCGCGCTCGAGCCTACCGTACCGCGCGACCGTATGTCAATGTATGTATGTCAATAATCGTAAAGTTAATTATTCAGTGTTCTCAGTAAATGCTCTGCGCTGCGCTAGCTAGGTGTGCGCCGGGCCTAAGTCAGTCAATCAGCAATGATTGGGATCTTCTAGTCACACTGTAACTGTGGAACGTACATGATGTAGGTATGCGTAATTATTCGTATGCGCGTTTTAAGTATGTTCCCACCCGATTGGTTGACTGAAAAATAAGTAAATAATATAACTTTCACGGATATAAAAGTTGTTATGTTACTCCACTAGTAAGTAGCACAATTAGGTAAAAACAAACTTGATCGCTCCACTTGCGTAATTAAATACCTAGAAATGGACGTAATCAACAAAAATAATTAAATTGTCAAGAGCACAGCACACGGCGCACGAAAGGCCAACGCACCTACCGACCGGCAGATAATTACGCAAGACGAATGTATCATAAGACAGCCACCACTATATCGAATGAAAGTAAAACATTATGAAATCGCATAATTGAGAAGTATCAAGGTCTACAACTGTCTCGTTGGCCTAGCGATTAGCATGTTCGTCTGCGGGTGACGAGGCCCTAAGTTCGATTGGGGGCTGGGTCGGGCCATAGCTTGTTAGGTATTGCGGTTTACTGTCAAAAAATTATCAGTGCTGGTAGTTGACATTGCTTCAGCCTCGTATCTCAGAGAGCACGTTAAGCCGTCGGTTGTGGTTATTGTCACTATCATGTGATAATACCTAGTCATGAAAGCTCGCCAACCCACATTAGCGCAGCGTGGCAGGTCTAATCTCTTAATCCCTCTTCTCCAATAAGAGGCCTTTGCCTAACAGTGAGCTGTTAAAAGAGCTGTAGTGGAAGGTCAGAAGGTTTTGTTTCATTCAAACAAATAGTTTGTCTCGCAGATACAATGAGAAGCTCTGACACAAATACAAGATGTATTTCTATCAGACGGATACACTACCGTCCAAAAGTATTTGAACACCTGCATAACATGTGCTTCAATACCTTACAGTTAAAGATTTTTCAACAAGTGCGTTTTCGTTAATTTTTTTTTATACAACAACTACTTGGACAATTATTGCTGACTGCACTGCAACCATGCATCATGGCTTCAGTCAAGCATGATGGAGGCTCTATAATGATTTGGGGCAGTTTTTTTTTTTTTTTGGGTTATAGGATGTTGTGCCTTGAGCCTAGTGGTACCTTCTGAAGTTTAGAAATTTCTCGAATACTTTTGCCGGCAGACCTATGATAATTCGTTTTATCTCCTTGGAATATCTTTAGTTATCCCCATTTTGTATAAAAAAATTGACGAAAACGCACTTGTTGAAATATCTTTAACCGTAAGGTATTGAAGCACATGTTATGCAGGTGTTCAAATACTTATGGATGGTAGTGTATACAACTAGCAAACCTGGCAGTCGTTGTCCTGTTCAGTGACATACCAACTTCAACACCACCTACCAGGTCCAATTGTGCTTTAAAACCATCCAAGAACCCATTATATATTATATATTTATTATTTTGTGTGTTATATTGTAATATAACACACAAAATTTCATCCAAGTCAGTCCAGCTGTTTAGGAGGAGTCAGACACATACAGAAGATACAATATTAAGATAGGGGTAATACTAGCTATTAACTAAACATGTAAACATAAGCTAAGTTGATAAGCCATACTGCCAGCTTTGTGGAAATTCAAATTGATGCTATGTTTGTTATACAAAGAAAACTCAACAAATAACATTACTGGACAAAAAAAATCATTATGCATACTTTTAAAATAATAATGCTTATGAAATGTTATGAAACATAACAATAGGTGTAAAGGAAGATCCAATTTATGATACAACTAGCTGATGCTGGCAGCTGTGTATGTAAGGATTTAAGTAAAAAAAATCGGTGACAACTCTCTGATTTTCTGGGTGTTTAGTAACTAATCAAATCCCACACAGATGCAAATCAGTTCTATCAGCGCATAACTTGAATTGTAATGCCCCTTCTACATTCTGCAGTAGATCTCAGAACCAAATTCATTCATCTTATTAGTAAACTAGATGATGCCCACGGCTTCGCCCGTGTGTATTTAGGTTTGTAAAAATCTCGTGGGAACTTTGATTTTCCAGAACAAAAAGTAGCCTATCTGTAGTAAGTAGTAACCCGTCCACAAAACGGAAAAATTCCGTGGGATCCTTACGATTTCGGAATGCAATTCCTTACAGCATCAGGGTTGAGGAGTTGGACATGTACCTACTCGAGGTCATTCAACAATAAAGTCTTTAATTGGTATCCCCAATATCAATTTAAATAACCGACAGTGCCTAAATCCCATTAGTTTTGGGGATCAGATACCCTACAGCATCAGGATTGAGGAGTTGGAATCCAAATTTTTTGTAGGACAGTGTCGCAATGTTTCTCTATCGATTAAAAAAAAAATTACGCAAATCGGTTCAGAAATCTCGGAGATATCGGTGTACATAGGTAGAAAAACACAACTCCTCCTTTTTTGAAAGTCGGTTAAAAAAGTAGCCTATGTTACTCCCTGGTTAATTCTCTACTTGTATGTGAAAGTCCCGTCAAAATCGGTTCAGCCGTTCCAAAGATTAGCCCGTTCAAACAGACAGACAGACAGACAGACAGACAGACAGACAGACAGACAGACAGACAGACAGACAGACAGACAAAAATTTTAAAAACGTGTGATTCGGTTATAGTATCGTTCAAATAACCATATGAGCTTAATATGAGGTAGTTATTTCGATATTACAGACAGACACTTCAATTTTATTTATTAGTATAGATACCAGTACACTTGATAACAGGATAAACGTAATCTATGTCCATCTCCAAGATGCAAGATATGTTTTTTCCAAAATTTTGTCAAAATCGGTTAAGTGCTTGATTCAATAAACAAGCGAGTGCATGGGCTGGGGGATGCGGGTTGTAGCCACATCTCGCTGATACGTGAAATATGCATTCTGCACATTGAAACAAAAATATAATAGCATTTAAAAAGATTAGCAAGGCCTGTGTTTTTCTTTTAAGGTTATAGAAAACTTTAAGGAAACTTCGCAAATAATTAAAATATAAATAACAAAATACACAAAACAATCAAGGAGAATACTTTGCATAGTAATCATTTCATATGTGTTCAATTTGTTTTAAAACATTTAATAAAGTTAATGTAATTGATTTGTATTGTCGAATCAGAGCACATCTCGTGGATTGAAATAGCATTCTCTCACGCACAAGCTGTGGCTAATGGCTAGCGCATGCTTAATAACAACAATTTCAATTAGCATAATATTTGGTGATAAAAAGACTAAAGAGAGATACCTCCATGATTTGTTTTGTTTGATTTGATGACCTCCACAGTGCAGTGGTTAGTGCTGTGATCTTAAAAGTGGGAGGTCCCGGGTTCGATCCCCGGCAGGGGCAATTTGGGATTTCATAATTTCTAAATTCTGGTGGGAGGCTTCAACCATGACTAGTTACCACCCTACTGGTAAAGCAGTGCAGCTAAGCGATTTAGCGTTCTGGTACAATGCTGTGTAGAAACCGATCGGAGGTATGCATACCTCTTTCTAATTAGCCCACTTTGTTGTGAGTTGACACTGCATCGTCACTTACCATCAAGTGAGATTGCAGTCAACCTTGTAGTTGAATTAAAAAAAAGGTACCTTTACCTATTTATAGAAGCACAAAAGAAATCTTATCACAATGTTGTAACTGGCTGAATTTATGATATTGTTGCTGCAACTGAGCTTTCTAGTGAGCATCAGCCAATCAGCCAATCAGAGGTCATTAAGATCTTCATACTGTAGCAGTTAAACTATGACAGTACCAATGTTTCAGGTTCCAATGTTTTCTATATAAAGTTACCAATAGATTTTAGGTTATATAATGCCCACCAGCACCACCACTGCAATCTTTTAATGTCCCACTGCTGGACATAGGCCTCCTCTCGCATAGGAGAGAGGGATTTAGAACTTAGACCCACCATGCTGCTCCAATGTGGGTTGGTGGATATATAATGCAATAAGTGTCAATACTCTATATTGACTGATTGATAATGATAAAATCATTAGTAACACTATGACTAAGGTATATGATAATAAATCAGATTGCTGCAATCTAAGTATAGGGACTTACCGAAGGGCCTGCGCAGACTACTATTTCATTACTACTACATAGTTGTCATACTCATCATCATAATCAACCCATTACCGGCTCACTACAGAGCACGGGTCTCCTCTCAGAGTGAGAAGGGTTTTGGCCATAGTCTACCACGCTGGCCAAGCGGATTGGCAGACTTCACACACCTTTGAGAACGTTATGGGAGAACTCTCAGGCATGCAGGTTTCCTCACGATGTTTTCCTTCACCGTTAAAGCAAGTGATATTTAAGTACTTAAAACGCACATAACTCCGAAAAGTTAGAGGTGCATGCCCGGGATCGAACCCACAACCTCCGATTAGAAGTCGGTCGTCCTACCACTAGGCTATCACAGCTTACTGTTAGTTCTCATACTATTAGTCCCTCATATAGATTATGCAATGCAGTTATATGTTGGTATATTTTAACAGGCAAAATGTACAGAGGACTGTCCCTGGTCTGCGTAAGCTCTAAGGTTTATATTAAATTAAATTATTAAGTAGCTCATAGCTCATTATGATTGAGTTATAAATCAGCTTCATGTAATTCAAGAGAATCAAGAATATGGAAACATTAAAATATTTCTACTAAAGTTTTTACCTATTCTTGAAGGATGTAAGAAAAAAGCTGTGAAAAGGTAAACAACAGAGAGATACACACAAAGATGCGTAGCATGCACTGTATACGAATTTTATTCATATAAGATCAGATTCATAAGATTCATATGCACAGGTTTTGCACATACCTTTGCTATGCATTGGTTTGAATCCTTATGGATGAGAATGTAGCCTTTACAACTTAGTTATATTGGTATCTTGACAAACTTTCCAGTCAGAGCATTGTTGTTTACATGAGTATAATGAGTATAGCGCCTCACCTGCCAGGGGTTAACTTTGGGTATCGGTGCCTCGACGAACTTCTTGGGTTGGTCCTCAGCTTCCTGCTGTTCCGCACTCGCCTGGGGCTCGTTGTGCGGCTGGGGTGCCTTGTGCGGCCGAGGGGGGGCCCTGCGCTCGCGCTCGCGGCGGCTCTTGGGCGGGCGGCGCGCGTGCGAGATGACGGGCACGAAGCCCTCCTCCTCCTCGTCGTCCGCGCGCGGCGGCGCGTCCGCCACCTCCTCGGAGGCCTCGATGTTCTCGATGTTCTCTTTGTTGCTGTCCCCCCCGCGGAAGTTCAGCACCGACGCGTACGAGGGCCCCGCGCCCTCCGACACTCTCGCGGCCATGCCGCTCTCCGTGTTATGTAAGCCCGGGCGCGCGCTCCGCGCCGACATAGGATCACGAGCGCGCGGCCATGCCTCTTAGCAAGACGGCATGGTGCGGGTTGGACCCACGAAATTCACTTTTTACAACACACAGAGGTCCAACTCTACTCGACGATGTTATATCTGGAGCGGTTACACCAAACTTTAATAGAAATGAATATGCGCACAGTACAAAATTCACACCAGACTGACCCTGGATCGACCGTATTTACATCGAAAAAATTCACTTCCGTCGTCTCGTTCCAACTTTTTACGCACACCCGACGCTCCGGACGCACCGCGGCGATCGATTACGTGCACAAATATCACCGAAAATGACTTTTTCGACCTGGAAATAACTAAAGAACCATATTTTGTTCACAATTCACACATGTGGTCGGACGCCCAAAAAGGTATTTTCCGCAACACACGGATCTCGCGGAAGGCTGACTTAGTGATGTGCGGAATCGATTATCAATAATCGATTAATCGATTATTAAAATGATCGATTGCAATCGATTATGATTTTGCATAATCGATCATGATCGATTATAAAGATACTAGCTGTTGCCCGCGGCTTCGCCCGCGTGAATTTCGGTTTTTCACAAATCCTGAGGGAATCGTGGATTTCTGGTGGGGAACGGGTCCCACTCCCTTTTCCAACCTTTATACTTACTTTCAAGGTAGTTTGCTACATTGATCTACCTATAGCTGTAGATTTGGGTTTTTTCAAAATCCCGTGGGAACTGTGGATTTTCCAGAATAAAAAGTTGCCTATGTTTTAAGTCAGGGCATTATCTATCTCCATTCAAAATGTCAGCCAAATCTGTGATCGATTTTTAGTTTCTAGTTTTGGCCACCAGAGGGCGCTGTGATCGCTTCAAGTTAGCCCGCCAGAGGGCGCTGCGATCGGTTTTAGTTTCCAGTTTTGGCCGCTAGAGGGTGCTGCAATCGTTTTTTTTAGTTTCCAGTTTTGGCTGCTAGAGGGCGCTGCTATTGCTTCAAGTTTCCAGCTTAGGACGCCAGAGGGCACTGTGATCGTTTTTTAGTTTCCAGTTTTGGCCACCAGATGGCGCTGTGATCTCTTCAAGTTAGCCCGCCAGAGGGCGCTGCGATCGTTTTTAGTTTCCAGTTTTGGCCGCTAGAGGGCGCTGCAATCGTTTTTTTTAGTTTCCAGTTTTGGCTGCTAGAGGGTGCTGCTATTGCTTCAAGTTTCCGGCTTAGGCCGCCAGAGGGCGCTGTGATCGTTTCAAGTTAGGTCGCAAGAGGACGCTGCGATCGTTTTTACTTCCCATTAAAACTTTCAACCCCTATTTTACCACCCTTAAAAGAAGATTTTTCAAAATAAAATATACAGAGTTTTATTATTTAAAACTCATAATCTAAATGCCGATTTTCAGGTCTGTAACATTAAAAACATAGGACTTTCATAAAAACTTTCATCCCCTATTTTACCACCCTTAAGGAGAGATTTTCCAGAATAACTTATACAGGTTTTTATCATTTAAAAATTATAATCTAAATGCCTATTTTCATATTTGTAACTTCAAAAACATAACCTTCCTACCCCCATTTTACCCCCTTAGGGGAGGATTTTCGTGAAATATTTTCTAGGCTGATATCTAAGCCCTAGAATTAACTTACCTTTCAAATTTCAAGTTGATAATAGCAAAATTATAATTAAAACTTCCCATTAAAACTTTCATCCCCTATTTTACCACCCTTAAGGGAAGATTTTTCAAAATAAAATATACAGATTTTTATTATTTAAAACTAATAATCTAAATGCCGATTTTCAGGTCTGTAACTTTAAAAACATAGGACTTTCATACAAAATTTCTACCCCCATTTCACCCCCTTAGGGGAAGATTTTAGGGATATTAAATAGCCTATAACCTGCCCCAAAAGTTGGACTACCAAAAATAATTTTTCAAATCCGATAGGTACTTCCAGAGATTAGCGCGTTCAAACAAACAAACAAACAAACAAACAAACAAACAAACAAACAAACAAACAAACAAACAAACAAACAAACAAACTCTTCCGCTTTATTATATTAAGTATAGAAGTATAGATACGTTAATTACCTTTACTACTTTACTACCAGCTTTCTGTTGTTAATTTGCTTGCTAAAGTATAATATTATGGTTTGGAAACCCTATCATTGCAAAAAGGGGATTCCCTCAAAGTTAGTTTTAGGCTTTGTTCACACCAAACGGATAGTCAGCCGCCGACTGTGAGCGAGCGTTATGCAGCTTACAGCTTTTTCATACATACTCAACTTTTCGAACACACCGAACCGACGATACGCCTTTACCAACTGTAGTGAAATTACCCCCGCTATGAGTATCTATATAATATGTACAAGCTGTGCCCCGCGATGTTACCCGTGATTAATAAGTTTGTACACATAAAAAATATTTGAACAAAATCATCTAAGAGTAACTTAGCAACGAGAACGACAGCAAATTCATGCAAAAGCATACAAATGCATGCAACGACAGCAAACTATTGCAATAATTTGTTATGTGAGCGTGACGTACCTAAAAACAATCAGCGTTTAACAGCACCTATCTCGTTTTTGGAAGTCTATATCTATTTAAGTCCCTCAGGAACACTTTTCCGGGATAAAAAGTAGCCTTTGTGTTATTCCAAGACATAACCTATCTCCAATCCAAATGTCAGCCAAATCGGTCCAGTAGTTGCGGCGTTAAAAAGTAATAAACATACACACATATATACACACACACACAAACTTTCGCCTTAGTGTGATAAATAGGTACCTAATAGGTATGTATATTTAATTTTGATCAATTACATTATTTTTTAATTAATCTATTTAATTTTCAATTTCAATTTCAAAAATTTTTAAAAAATAGTGTTTGTTTTTCTTTTTTCAGAACAGTCTAAAAGGTTATAATATAGATGTTGCTACTAAATGCAAGGGTTCAGAATTTTTTTTTCAGTTCTTTCTAAGAATTATTTCATAATCGATCAATAATCGATTAATAATCGATTATTATTTTATAATCGATTAATATAATCGATTAATCGATTATCAAAATAATCGAATCGGCACATCACTAGGCTGACTTCTTATTTTACAGGGGGGGACGTTTGTCACCAGATGGCGCTGAAACATCATTGACAGCGAATGCGTTCAAATTAAAAGCTCGAAAAATTCAAATTTTAGAGAAACTAAGGCATTATTAAAAACTTCTTCGACATTTTCTCATTAATTAAATTTCTTCCAAGGTAAAAAAGTGCAACAATGCTCATATTACTGTTAAATCAATATACATTTGACATAACTTTTCCCTTATTTGTGAACGCAACAACTGTAAAATCACATTTCATTCTTATTTCTTGGCGACCTTGCAAATTTCGTAAACGTAACCTATTTCGAGTGGTAAATTCCATGAAGCCGATCTTAATTTAACTGAGAAATTAATTCAGCTTATCATGAAATTATGAAATGACTTTAAAAACAGGAAATCTCTTTCATAACAATTCAAAATTATTAAATAAATACCACAGAAATACTATTTATTATCTGTCACCATCGTGTTATCAAATTATTGTCTATGACTCGATACACGTTGCAACACTTGGCAACACTAAACAATCGTTCGGAAATTGGTTACATTCGTGAATGTTTCGTACTTCGTCGAGTTCCGAGTATCTTAGTTTTGGTTCGCTTTCAATGTGAGAGATTTGCCAAAGATGAATACTGAAGTTAATATTAGGGTTCCGTATCAAAGGGCAAAACAGAGCTCTATTAGTGCCACTCTGCTCTCTGTCCGTCTGTATGTATGTGTTCGTATGTCACAAATCTCTAGCTGTGAGTCATATACCTAAAAGTACATTTGTGTAAAACTTTGTTTTTGCATTACAAATTCTAATATTTATTTCTCTATTCCAATTTTAGAGATTTGTAGAATAATTCTATGTTTGCTACAGAAATCAAGAAAACTGCCGAACTACTTATTTGATGCAATTTCCAATTTACAGAGGACCCGCAACTATGCACAATTTCTTGAAACACTAGTTCCAAGAATTTGCTTATAGACCCATATGACGTCTGTAAGCAAAGTGGAGTTAAAACAATTATTAAAACATATAAATTATTATGTACATAATAAATGAAAAGTTATATAAATACAACTTATTGGTAATCAAGATAGGATTAATTCAACAAATAATTATTCAAGCATACGAGCCTTCTGGATTAGTCGGGCAATACATCCCCAGAAAGTTCCGGCAATTTCTACAGTAATGATAAACATCCTTGCAAGAACTTAAAACATATGGTAACGGAGCACATACCCAGCAGCATAATAAGCATAGGATTACTGCACACAAATGTGTGCAAAGCGTTATTTTGCTCGCTACTACAGTCATCCCTGTGTATCCACATTCGGGGCAAACAATAGTCATAGGTGTAAACCCGTAGTTATACACTCTTGTTGGTGGGGGTGGTAAAGGATTGTCGACGTAAATATCAAAGGCTGCCGCATAATTAGGTGGTGGAGTGTGCTGGATATATGACGGAGATGGTATAAACGTTCCCATCAATCTAGGCCTTCTTCTCGCTGCCATTTGTCTTAAAACAAATGAATAAGATGGCGGAGCGCTTAGCAATGAATCTGGAGGCGTAAGTTCCGAGTAATTTCTGGTATAATTAAACCAAAATTGAGGATTGATCCTTATGTCGGCCATAGCTAAACTTAATGAGCTCTCATTCAATTTGGCTAATGCTTGAAGGAATAAAGATTGTGGTTGGTTTGATAAAGGCATATTTATGGACATAGGAGAGGGTAGATTCGACATTATTCGTAAGGGTTGACTGGTTATCGGTGTTTGTAATCGTTTAATCGATTCCAAAGGTATTGATGATGTTCCACTATTAAATAATGATTCTTCGTTATCAAGTTTGGTTCTTGGTACCGTATTATCAGTTTGAGTGTCTTGTAAATCTAATCTTTGAGCACATATTTCTCTAGAACCTATTGATGCTTCGTCATCTTCTTGGTCTGTATGAATATTTCGGGTAATAGAATTAGTGTTGCTGCTTGCAGGAGGATTATCACTCTTTTGAATCTCCATTTTAACTTTTGTTTTAATAATTGGTGGAATAATAAATACAACTGCGAGATGAGTAAAAATAGTTCTAAAATTATAGTTGAATTTTGAATGTAAATATTTCAATTTTGAACTAAGGTAGCTCTACGTCAATATATGTACCTAATCGTTTAAAAATATTTACTTCCAGACATATAAGTTTGGTTTAACCATAGAGATAATAATAATAAATTATTATATTTTTTTCTCTCATTTATTTGCATACTCATATTTACAATTTTATTTTTAACAATGTTTAAGTATAAAAAATAACAAAAAATATATACACATATTAAAAGTAACATTCTTTAAAATAAAATTACAAAATGGGTTCCATCGGCAGCGGTATAAAGTCCAAGCTGCCGGTGGTCAGGGCTCCAGAGTGAGGAACCTCCTCACAATGCGTGCCGTCTCGAGGAGAACTGCCTTCTGTATCCTGCTCTTGATCCAACAGTCAAGCGAAAGTTTCTTGAGATGTTGGTCGAAACTTTTCGCTATCAGACCATTTACCGAAACGACAATCGGAACAATAATCGTTGAATCAACGCTCCACATGGCGGTAATCTCGTGGGCAAGGTCTAAATATTTCGTTAATTTTTCTTTCTCTGCCTTCACAAGATTATCGTCATGGGGGATGGTGACGTCAACAATTATTGCTTGGCGCGCTGACCGGTCAACTAACACTATATCAGGTCTATTGGCTACAGTGTACCTATCAGTGATAATTGACCGATCCCAGTAGAGCAGAGCACTACTATTTTCAAGAACTGATACTGGGTCATACCTATTTAGTACGGTACCTCGGATTCTAAAAGGCCGTATCGAAGAGCAAGTTGTTGATGGATTATCCTGGCTACTTGATTATGTCTGTGCAAGTACTCGCCGTTAGCAAGATGAGAACAACCGGAGACAATATGCCTGAGTGACTCCCCAGGACGATGACACGCTCGACATATGTCAATAGTGCCATCTTTCATAATGTGTCTCCGGTAGTTATTCGTCTTGATAACTTCGTCCATAATTGCACACACAAAACCCTCGGTTTCCCCAAAAAGGTCACCGAACTGTAACCAGGATATAGAGGCAATGGAATCTACATCAGGTCCGGTTATGGCCTTGTAGAACCTGCCATGTAACTCCTTGCTCTTCCACACTGCTATGCGATCCAAGGTACTGAGTACTATGGGCTTGTGCCAGTTCTCTTTGCCTAAGGAAAGCGGGGTAAGTCCCTTATCAACTGCAACTACATCCTTATGCACACCCGCGTTCTTCTTGAGAAAATAATCTCTAAGGTTGTAGACCTCACGATTATGGAGGTTCTTGGCATTTAAAAAACCACGTCCTCCACACTTGCGTGGGATGTACAACCTCATAACAGATGAACGCGGATGATGCATGCGGTATGTTGTCAACAATTTTCGCACCTTTCGGTCCAGGGAATCCAGTTCAGTTTGAGTCCACTTTAGTATGCCAAAGGTGTATATGAGTAAGGGCATGACCCAACCATTAAAGGCGCGCACCTTGTTGCCACCCGATAAAAGACTACTAAGCACTTTTTTCAGGCGGCCAAAGAAACGCTCCTCTACTGCATGTTTCATAGTCCCTGCCTCAATACCAAGCGCCTCTGACATACCAAGGTATTTATATGTTTCACCTTCACAAAGAGATCTAAGAATCATATTATTTGAAATAACTAGATTCTCAGAGGTCACAACCCTTCCTCGCTCTATATTGACAACCGCACACTTATCAACACCAAACTCCATCCCTATGTCATTGCTAAAGTTCTGAGTGATCTTCAGCAATTTCACAAGGTCTTGTCGTTTTGATGCATATATCTTGAGGTCGTCCATATAAAGTAAGTGAGATATGACCTCACCTCCCCTGCGAAGGCGAAAGCCTAACCCCGAATCCTTCAGTAGTGTACTGAGTGGATTAAGGGCCAAGCAAAACCATAAAGGGCTCAAACTGTCACCCTGGAATATACCTCGCTTAATCCTTATCGGTTCAACGGAATAAGAAAATTCAGTACTCCCTGGTTGACGAAGAACTGTCATCCACTGTCTCATACATGAATCCAGAAAAGAACATAGAGTTGCATCGACCTTATACAACTTCATGATCTCCATGAGCCATGTATGAGGCACCGAATCATAGGCCTTCTTGTAGTCAATCCAAGCAGCCACTAAATTTTTCTTATTTCGCCGTACCTGTTGACAAATAGCAGTGTCAATGAGGAGGAGTTCCTTTGTACCGCGGGAATTTTGCTTACATCCATTCTGAACCTGGGCCAAAATATTGTTTGCATTAATATGCGTAGTTATTTTAGTGGTCAGAATGGATGTGAGCAGCTTATAGATGGTAGGCAAGCACGTAATCGGACGATAGTTTTTTGGGTCCGCGGTACTACCGGACTTATGTAGCAGGAACGTGACACCAGTTGTCAAGAATGTCGGTAGCGATTAGATACTAATCATTAATCTGTGGTAGCGATCCTGAGTCAATGGCGTTCTGGAATTGCTTTTTAGGTTTTTGTTTCAAAAATGGCGGCGTCGGTGTCCTCTGGACGTGCCGTTACGACAGAATCTAGGAACAAGTATCTATGGAAGCGAAATATTTTAGACGAAATCAAACATCTCTTTGACTTACTCACTCGTACCGATTTTAAGCATAAGAAAGAAAGAGAAGTCTGCTACTATCAGTTGTCCTACTTTAAACAAAAATAACCACTTTTTCCTAGAGTCTGATGTAGTTCAACCGTGGACGTAGTTTAGCAGAAAGGACCCAATCCACAAAATGGTAAAAATGAGTTATACAGGGTATAAGGAGACCGCTTCCGAAAACTTGTCGCTATTATTAGACTACCTAAACACAATCCAGTATAACCGCAATAACCTTATAGCGTAGGTATCACGCGCAACAACGTGACTGCGCGAGGTCAAGGTAACGCAAAGTTCGCTGTCCTCCAGCGTCAGCTGATTTTATTTGGATTACTTTTAACTTTAAAAAAATACAGGCAATATTTTTTTTATTCCCCAAAAACGGGAATTGCACAAAAAATGCATTTTTGGTAAAAACGACTTTTTTCACATTTTTTTTATAATATCTTATCAGTAATCTTTCTACACGTCTCCCAACGTGAGAATGACTCCATAGAGCGACTTGTCGTACAGGGCAAAATAGAGGGCACCAGAGGGCGAGGAAGGTCGCCTATGCGATGGACCGACCAAATCAAATCAGCTGTGGGCGGTTCCTTGCACGATTGCACCAGGCTGTCGGCCAGCAGGGAGAAGTGGCGAACACTCGTGTGGCGCATAAATCTGCCCTTAAAGACGTCACTTCTGGATGACCACGACCGCTCTGTTAAGAGTGAAACGAAGAAGAAGATCAGTACTTATCAGTACTATCACCTATCTTCGTTTTCGAGAGCGTTTCGCATACACCTATTCAAAGAGATCCTAAAGGTTGTTTCTTTCACTCAGAAAAAAAGATCCCTGATCCTACAATGTTATCATGGTTTTTAACCGACTTCAAAAAAAGAAGGTTCTGTATTCGACCCGTATGTATGTATGTAAGTATGTATGTATGTATGTAAGTATGTTCGCAATTATCTCCGCAACTAATGAACCGATTTTGATGATTGTTTCACTATCGTTATCTACATACTTTCAAGAAGGTTATAGTATATAACACATCAAGTTATCATTCTTACGTACGAAGTTATAAGCATAAATGTATACATATGTCACTAATATGTTCTCTGAGATTGCCAGACCTATTGCTGAAGTCTGATATAGCTATTCTGTCCAAAGACTTCACTCTGCTACGCCTACGTAACATTGACCTTTTGCAAAAAATTTTGGGCCGAAGTCAGTACAGTTGCATATAGAGTAATTCCTTGGAGTTTGTGCATGGTTACGTGTATTTCCATTCTATACAAAGCCAAACCGCAAGGGTGTGAAACTAGTCGCGTATAGATTGTAAATTACGGTCTATCCAAATTATACAAGAGTTGTACGCATACAAACTAATCTTTTATAGATCAGAAGTTAGGTTAGGTTGGGTTAGAACATAATAAAACGACTCACCTATAGTATGACACATAAAATGTATATGTCACAGGATATTTAATAATAATTAATAATATATAGGTCATACTCTATTTTACATAGTTCTCGTTTATATTATTATTATTATTACCTAATATAAAGAAAAGAAATCACTAAAAAGCATAAAATAATTTTTTTCAAAGAAAAATGAACCGACTTCAAACGAATCGAACTAAAAAGTTTAAAATAATTTTTTATTCATTTAGATTGACGATTAAACTACCTAACTCAAATGATATATAATTTTTTGAAGTCGGCGCCAAACCACATTCAATTCGTGTAAGTAAAATCAGAATATCCACTTTTGAATGCGAGCGCGGTGAACCTAGTGGCGGAGGGTGAGTCCGGAATCCGGGGGGCACATTTTTGACTTGAAGTGAACTTGAAGTCATTTGGCGCCGACTTCAAAAAATTATATATCATTTGAGTTAGGTAGTTTAATCGTCAATCTAAATGAATAAAAAATTAATTTAAACTTTTTAGTTCGATTCGTTTGAAGTCGGTTCATTTTTCTTTGAAAAAAATTATTTTATGCTTTTTAGTGATTTATGTTATGTATGAAATTATGTGTGCGTTGGGCGTTTGGGCGTGCCTAATAAACTCGTATGTTTGCTACGAGAATTTCTTATAAATCATACCTTCCGTTACCGCCTGGACCAAGAGCGTCACCAGCTGATGGGCAAAGGGGGGGACTAGATAAATAATATTATATACGGAGGATGGAAAGAAAAATGAATTTTAGGTCCAGTCGAGAGGTTATGAAGGTGTAAAGCAAGTACATATTACAAGTTCTTGAATTGACGTGAAAATCATCATCATCATTATGATCAACCCATTACCGGCTCACTACAGAGCACGGGTCTCCTCTCAGAGTGAGAAGGGTTTTGGCCATAGTCTACCACGCTGGCCAAGCGGATTGGCAGACTTCACACACCTTTGAGAACGTTAAGGAGAGAACTCTCAGGTATGCAGGTTTCCTCACGATGTTGTCCTTCACCGTTAAAGCAAGTGATATTTAAATACTTTTAAAACCCACATAACTCCGAAAAGTTAGAAGTGCGTGCCCCGGGATCGAACCCACGACCTCCGATTAGAAGTCGGTTGCCCTAACCACTAGGCTATCACAGCTTTTATTTGGAAGACGTGAAAATAGTTATTAATTATAAGTCAAGTGAGTGAATTTAGGACTTTGTTTGCATTTGGCTATACTCTGATTTTTAATTCGGTGGAAATCTGACGTTTTGTAATATTACCAGAGATAAAACAATTCTCACAAAACAGATAAAAAAATCAAAACTTATTGTTATAAAAATCAACTGCCTCATGTAGCAAGTGCCAAGCGGGAGCTGATAGACATCTGCCCCCCTAGAGATTTGATAAAATTCATAATTTTATCAAATCTCTAGGGGGGGCAGATGTACCTATCTGCTCCCGCTTGGCAACACCCATGGCCTGGACGGCATCTTATCATCTCCGAGACCACTTGGTGCTTGAGTCCCCCGGCAGTGCTGTTTCCTCTCTTGTATGCGCTATTTACCAGCGACATACATTGCACCCCATATGTTATGTTAGCCTAGTTTGCGGACGATAAGATGACATATACGACCCATACCCAATTCTCGGTCATTCGATCTCGACTCCAAGTTACGGCTAGTCATCTAGGGTCTAGGCGACTGGTTCCGCCGCTGGAGGATAGAGGTCAACGGTGAAAAAACGGAACTGTGCTTTTTACAGGAAAGCGTGGTAGCAAGTACTCCGGCAAACGTGCCGTGCCCAATAATTTCTATACGGCGTTCTTTTCCCCTGGCAAGACAAAGCCAAATATCTAGGTGTGAACTTAGACGATAAGATGAACTTTGCCGCTCAAAGACGTAAAGCCCCAAAAGGCAGCATTTGTGCTCAAGTTGTGCATTGTGATCGAGCAAAGAACCTGTATTCGCTCAATAATGTCCTGCACATGCATAGTATTTGCACATATCCCTCCCTTCTCGATTAAAGCAGACTAGGTAGTTTTGCAAACACTGCAGAATAAGTTTCTGCACACGGCAATGGGTGCCCCGTGGTTTGTGCGCAATATTGATCTCCAAGATCTCGATCTCCCTGTTCTAGCCCAACACTTTAAGCAGTTTTCAAAGAATTACCTTGAGAAAGCTGCCCGCCATACTTTGACGTGAATCCCTTCCTCTGTTACGGGGACGTATGGATTAGTCTATTGCAAAACTAGCATTCCAACGTCACGTAAGCCGAGTTTCGAGACTCACAGGAGACGCCCTTAAGACGATGTTCTCCCCGATTTTTTTCAAGCCCTTGGGCTCTAGCTCCGCTGGCAGAGTTTCTGCGCTCGCTTCCTCCTAAGGGCCTAAACTTTCCGAAATAAATCATTTTTATTTAAAAATATCAATTTGTTTAGAAAGTTTTGTTTTTAGTTCCTTTCTGAGCATTAAGAAAAATACCCCGTAGTGTTAAAACCAATTTAGCAGAAACGACTCAAACCCAAATTTTCCCCGATAACCGTAAGATACGTCAGTCTTTGAAGTACAATAAAAATATTAGTATTTTTGCCCATATTTGACAATATTTTCAACTATTCCAAAGACAATATCATTGCAGCAATTACCATCCAAACTTCAAACCTCGATTACTCAGAATAACTTTTTATGGGTTGGGTCATTTCTACTAAGCTACGTCCAGTTGATAGTCAATTTCTCGTAGGGTAAACGGCAAGTATTAACGACCCCCTTAAGATAATTTTAAAATCGATATCAATTATTAACAGTAGTATATTACTAAGTAAATTACAAAATAGCACTAGCTTTCACATTTTTATTTGTTGTTTATGTTATTTTATGTTACTTACATATTCTATAGTTTATTTGCGCTACCTTAAATGCTTTTAAATATAAGATTACCGTATAATAAATATCCATATGCCTATTTGTAGGTACTAACTATAACATGTACTAATTAAAAAGCGGTGATAGCCATCATTTGCTGTAACAGTGAAGAAAAACCTGCATACCTGAGACTCTGCATAATGTTCTCAAAGGCTACCAATCCACACTTGGTCAGCATGGTGTACTTCGGCATAAACCTTTCTCATTCTGAGACGAGACTCGTGCCCTGTAGTGGGCCGTTAAGGCGTTGATAATGATGATGATGAATTATAACGTGTCTGAGAAGTAGTCTTTAATAGAATCATATCGCGTTTGAGCATTAGTGAAACTTAACCGCGTGTTATTCTCTCATAATACACCTATTCGACTTTTACAGCGAAGCTGCATAAACCGTGACTAATTAATAAAGGGATTGTCAGATAAAAAATTTCGCACAACAAAGCACTTAGAACTTAAAAAATTACAAAATAACGTAATTTGACTTAGTTATGTGGATGCTCTATAAGTCGGCAGTTTAACGTCTGTGTCACGTTTACTTGTTTACTTCGTTTGACATGTCTACTGTAGACATGTCAAACGAAGTAATTTCAGTACAATATTTTTTCTTCTAATACTTGATTCTTTTGACTTTTTGAGTCAACTAATAGTATTTGCTTTTTGTATAAAGAAGTAATTTTCAATTTATTTAAAAATTAAGTACTAATTTGCCTAAGCTCGGCACCTTTGTGCCTTTTTCCAGCATCTGTGTCCTCAAAGTCGGCCCTCACGTGTCTGAAAGAAAATCATATTTTACCCGCGACTTCGTCCGCGTAAATTAATGTTTTTCTTAATATTTATAGGAACTCTTTTCTCCTTTTCATTTTATTTTCCCGCCAAATAAATACCCTTCTCCAAAATTAATAGAACTTTTGAAGAAATGGATAGAATTATTTTCAACAATCAGACAATTTTTTTGTATAGACAACATCAAGTTTATCCAATAGGATAAACAGGATACCTCACAATAGGATACCTTAGAAATAACCCAAATTCTAAAAGGTGGCACCCCCTGCCGACCCCAGGTACCTCATATTACTGGTTTTCCTTAGTCCACCACCCTTGTTTTTTCTTTAAATACGTAAAATAATCGTGTTATACTACTATTACAAGACATCAAATATTATAACAAATTAAATTGCAGCAACAAGTCTTAAATATTATTCATACGTAATTTATATATTGTCAAACGACGCTCGGAAAGCAGAAATTTTATAAGAAATTAAGCTATTTACGCACTTGCACTCGTTCTAAGCGATAATTGAGGGATAGGGATGCAAAAAAATGCTGCCTTATTCTAAAACTATTTTCCCATTAGAGCAAGCTATATGTACACATAAAATACTCAGTGTGCCTAAGCGGCACCCAAAATGTTAATATTTACAAACATAGAACTGAGTGCCGACTTTTGCTGGGCGGCTTTAGGAGCATCCACCCTATCACCGGACGGTTAGCAAAAAACAAATTTCTTGTCAATCTGTCTTTCAAGATGACACTGAAATTATATTGCGATCTTTTTTTTGACAGTGCATATTGACATAAGCAAAAACGAAAGATATAATAAGTATTTATTCATTTTAAATAAGTTCTCTCTAGGAAGAAGAGGGGGTGGGGTATAATTTCTCTTAGGACAGAATAGATTGAAAAATATAAAAATTTTGAATGTTTGTGGAAAGTAACTGACAAAAATTATAAAAGTAAACAAAATCGACCAAAAGCTCTAGAAGAATCAGAAATATATAGAGTAATCCTACTAATATTATAAAATATGTGAAAGTGTGGATGTTTGGATGTTTGTTACTCAATCACACCGCAACTACTGAACCGATTTGGCTGAAATTTTGAATAGAGATAGATTATGCCCTGACTTAAAACATAGGCTTTTTATCCTGGAAAAATGCACAGTTCCCACGGGATTTTGAACGAAATCTATAGCTACACCTATCTATAGCTACAGTAAGCTAAGTAATCTATAGCTACAGCTATCGATTACTATAGCGAACTTCCTTGATAGTAGGTATAAAGATTGGAAAAGGGAGCGGGAACGGGAACCGGAAATCCACGATTCCCTCGGGATTTGTTTAAAACCGAAATTCATGCGGGCGAAGCCGCAGGCATTCTCTAGTGAAGATATAATATAGAGGAATCAGAATTCATTTTTTTCGACCCAAATGGGCTGTACAGTGTACACCTCCTAACAACAGCCCGGCCGATCGAAAACTGAAGAGCCGGAGTGACGCCAGTGAGTGGGGAAATTTAGTTGGCCTAAACCATTTGGAGTGACGCCACAGTTTTACGTCTGGACTGACGCGAAAAACTGACCGTCAATGCCCAGCTTAAGAGAAACTAGACACTGACAAAGTTTAGCGTAAATCTTAAACTACCCAAATTGACTATTTGAATTTTTTGTACCATGGCAATCATAGATAATAGATTATAAGCGATGAGCAACCTTCCCATTTTTTAATTAAAATTTATTTAAAAATCAAATTATTATTATTTAAAAATAACAAAGAAGATGAATTGAAAAAATTTGAGTTGTCAAATTTTCAATATTCTACAATATATTTTTCAAACAATGTTTTTCAGTAGATAAAAGATTGGTTTTGATTAATTAATAAATATGGCAACTGTCGTTTATGGATTGTCACTCAGTAAAACTGACGCTTCCGGTCTTTTTATTCCTCCGTGGCATGGCGGATGGTCTATACCGCCGATTATAGTGTTTTTTCGGAGGAATAACCTCGCTGATAAAGCGAAATGGTAAGTTAACGCTATTCAAAAGTGCATTTAATTATTAAAATTTCATTTCCACAGTGAGAATAGCAAAGTGAAAGTGTTCATGACTTAAAATAACAGGGTGCTTCGTCCACGTGTTTCTAAAAGAATCGCCTGAAATATCGTATATTTGATGAGTATCAGTGAGTTTTTTTTATGTAAAACAATATTCAGAACATAATTTACGAAATTGTATGCATTAATTGCTGTAGAAATCCAAATATTTTGACAAAAAAATGTTTTGAATATAGATTGACACACATTTGCCTTTCTAAAACTATGTTTATATCGAATATTTCAGGTTCAAATTACTGTATTCATTGCTAAAATGAGAATTTTTTTTTAGTATATTTTAGGGCTTGATCATTATATTTGTATTTGTTGGTTATGTTGAGGTTATGTTCTTCCGGTTTTATGGTAAAATTGTTATGAAACGGATCGAATGCCGTGCTTGCTTGATGTTCAGCAGGTGTGGAACTTCTTTTGAACAGGCCAGGTTCGAATACTTCTTGAAAAGACCTCTCGATTTCACCAAAAACTTGTTTAGCTAAATCCATACTAACTGATACTATTAATACGACTGAATGCAGAGTATACCTATCAATTTTTCCTACAATTTTACTATATAATACTAAATAAATAGCTGGACAATCACTACCAATGTTATCCCATCCAAGCCCTTAAAAACAAGCATGTTTACTCTGCATGGTCATGTGTTAACTGTTAAGTAGTTATAATGAATATCACTCACAATAGCATAAATACCATAGATAAATGAATAAGAAGAGATATGGCAAGGGGGCGTGGTTCCTGAGAACTTTTCTGGTGTTAAATACACCTGAGAACCGTTTCTGTCTTTAGTCGAATGTCGTCCACCGATCGCTTCACCGCTCTCGATTTTTAACAAAATGCCGTGTTGTTCAGTGGTTGTTTGAAAAAAATCAAGCAAAAAAGGGAATCACACGAAAGATGGCATCTCATTTCACACTTAAGTACAAGTTATTGTTGTTATTTTCCATAAAAAACAAGAAAACATTATTATGTATATTTACATTATGCTCAAAAAGTGTTAAATTGAGAAGTCTGTATCTCATTATGAACAAAATCCATTGCTTGCTTAGTAGAAATCAAACATTGAATCGGTCGGTCTTAGGACGCAATGGTACTTGTACTATATAAATATATTCTTTCACTAAAACTTTAGACCTTTCATGGAACGGGCGCCTTCACTCAACATCGATAACGTGTGATGTACGGTGATTGAAATTGAACGCTGTGTACTAAACGATAAAGTATATATTTGCTGGTGCTGCTTGCACTGATCTATCAGTATGCAATATAGCATTTTGTAGCAAGTGGTGGGGACAAACTAACGACAGCAGGTTTCCATACAATTTGATGTAAAGGGCAATTCTCCCTCTTATTCATTATTCTATGATAAATACTGTGTTTATTTATGTTTACAGTAATTATTTAGTGCACATATCCCCGAACTCTTCCTGGTTGTGCTATGTCTAGCCCTCCAGGTACATTTTAGGGGTATATCAACTTTCCTTTAGGAAACATTGCCCAGTAACCTGCTGGTGGTGTGTCGACATATGGAATACATCTATACAATATTGTTAAAATTAAATGTGTGATTTCTAAATGACTTCCTCTCATAAAATCATGTCATTATTTGAATCCTACTAATATTATAAATGTGAAAGTGTGGATGTTTGGATGTTTAGATGTTTGTATGTTTGTATGTTTGGATGTTTGGATGTTTGTTACTCAATCACGCCGCAACTACTGAACCGATTTGGCTGAAATTTTGAATGGAGATAGCTTATGCCCTGACTTAAAACATAGGCTACTTTTTATCCCGGAAAAGTATTCCTGTGGGACTAAAATAGATATAATCTTCCAAAAACGCCATAGAGGGCGCTGACTGTTCTTAGGTAAATCACGTTCACATAACACATTATTGCAATAGTTTGCTGTGTTGCATGCATTGGCAACACATAGGCTACTTTTTATCCTGGAAAAAATGCACAGTTCCCATGGGATTTTGAAAAACCCGAAGTCTATATCTACAACTATAGGTAGATTATTATAGCGAACTTCCTTGATAGAAAGTATAAAGGTTGGAAAAGGGATCGGGAACGGGAACCGGGAATCAACGATTCCCTCGGGATTTGTTCAAAACCGAAATTTACGCGAGCGAAGCTGCGGGCAGAAGCTATCACACATAATCACAATACCAATCCTACTAATCCTACTATCCTACTAATCCTACTAATCCTCCTACTATCCTACTAATCCTACTAATATTATAAATGTGAAAGTGTGGATGTTTGGATGTTTAGATGTTTGTATGTTTGTATGTTTGGATGTTTGTTACTCAATCACGCCGCAACTACTGAACCGATTTGGCTGAAATTTTGAATGGAGATAGCTTATGCCCTGACTTAAAACATAAGCTACTTTTTATCCCGGAAAAGTATTCCTGTGGGACTAAAATAGATATAATCTTCCAAAAACGCCATAGAGGGCGCTGACTGTTCTTAGGTAAATCACGTTCACATAACACATTATTGCAATAGTTTGCTGTGTTGCATGCATTGGCAACACATAGGCTACTTTTTATCCTGGAAAAAATGCACAGTTCCCATGGGATTTTGAAAAACCCGAAGTCTATATCTACAACTATAGGTAGATTATTATAGCGAACTTCCTTGATAGAAAGTATAAAGGTTGGAAAAGGGATCGGGAACGGGAACCGGGAATCAACGATTCCCTCGGGATTTGTTCAAAACCGAAATTTACGCGAGCGAAGCTGCGGGCAGAAGCTATCACACATAATCACAATACCAATCCTACTAATCCTACTATCCTACTAATCCTCCTACTATCCTACTAATATCATAAATGTGAAAGTGTGGATGTTTGGATGTTTAGATGTTTGGATGTTTGGATGTTTGTTACTCAATCACGCCGCAATTACTAAACCGATTTGGCTGAAATTTTGAAAGGAGATAGATTATACCCTGACTTAAAACATAGGCTACTTTTTATCCCGGAAAAATCTACAGTTCCCACGGGATTTTGAAAAAAACCGAAATCTCTAGCTACAACTATAGGTAGATTACTATAGCAAACTTCCTTGAAAGTAGGTGTAAAGGTTAGAAAAGGGAGCGGGAATGGGAACCGGAAATCCACGACTCCCTCGGGATTTGTGAAAAACCAAAATTCTCGCGGGCGAAGCCGCGGGTATTCTCTAGTGATAGCATAAAGCCCAAATTAAACAGTTTCAAAGAAAATTTCACAGGGTTTTATACAAGTGGTAACTAAGGCTACATTTATTGCCCAAGTATTTAGTATGAAAATTAACCCTTAAATATAAGGAATTAATTATCTTAGTGGACAAGAATCTGCACTTAAACCACAATGGTTTGCTGTGTGCGTACTTTCACTGCCTAACCATTGTAATTATTGACGTCAAGTAATTTAAGTCACCAATTCCTATTTCATTCACGTAACTCCTCATTACTGAAGACTTCAAGGGATTAGCAATGCGGAGAGATACATAGTAATTGTTCTTTTCCAGAGTCTATCAGTAGCCCGACCGTTGGTGTCGGTGTACTCAGAGAAGAGTGAGAAGGTGGCTGATGCGTCAGTGCCACTGCCGTTCGTGTTCAAGGCGCCCATCCGGCCGGACCTGGTCAACGATGTGCACGTCTCCATGTCCAAGAACACCCGCCAGCCCTACTGCGTCAACAAGGAGGCTGGTGAGTCTTGAGTAGTGGACAATTTCAGGCTTGCTCCTCTTCAGTGTTGCCAGCAGCTTAAGGTCTACATATTCTAGGTCTAGGTTGCTCCTCTTCAGTGTTGCCAACAGCTAAGGTCTAGAAAGATACAGCATTTGGATTACATGCTGTCTGTAAAATTCCAATTCATCAATCCATTTTGAAGTCCAATACTCCAAATGCAATTACTCTGTCTAGAGTCTAATGGCTAGTTTACACATCATATTAACCCTAGGTCGGTCGCGCTAGTTTTTGTAACTTCGTCGGTCGCATGGGGTCTTTGAAAGCCCGCGCGCAAAACAAACGTTTATCATGCGCAAACGCAGTGCGCTAAATCGGAGATAACTGCTCTATTTTATACTTAAGTATATTTTAGGAAGCTACTATAAATCACAAGTTCGTACCATAACTATTAAAAAAAATATGTCAGTTTTTGAAAACCCCGGGCTTTCAAAGACCCCATGCGACCGACCTAGGGTTAAGTGAATAAGTAGCACTGTAAGTTAATAAATGAAGGTCACATGGTGTCTTTTGATAAGTAATTTATGTTCAGTATTGTGCTAAAGAAACAGCATGACACTGAAAATTAAAAAAAAATACTTATTTAAAATCTATGGAATTTGGGCTCTAAGGGATTTGGACACAACCATTATCAACCACAGTATTATTTAAAATTTTGAACAAAATGTTGCATCACTTCTGACTGGCTGACATTCAAACTATTGGCTAAAATGCACTGTTGCTGCAAGAATATCATTCATTCAGCCAAATTGTAGTATGTAATTAGATAGTCTAAACTTAGGTGCTAAAGGAGTAAAGTCAATTCAATTCAATTCTTGGTTTCATGGCTTGCATTTGTACCAGCTGGGTACAATTGAGTGAAGTCTTATGCACTAAATGTCCACATCCAACACATTTGCCATGGTGTTGAGTGTTACTGCGAAACAGTGCTACATTACTGTAACTATATGGTGTTCTGGGTTTATCTTGTGATTGACACGGGTGCAGATTTGTTACTACAAGATTTCATCGTCCTCTCAACAGATGTCCACTGCTGGACATAAGTCTTTAGCAAGGATCTCCACAGAACATGATTTCATGTCAGGTCAAGTCAAATAAACTTTATTCAAAATTGGTACACTGTACACTTTGTGAACGTCAATTTAAGAACATTAATGATGATAATTATATACGAAAACTTAAAAGTAAAACTACGAGGGTTCCATACGCGCCCTGTTCTGAGAAGAGCTCAAAACAAACTCAGCCGGGGGTTTTTTTTATTATCACCATCTTACAATATGTTTTAACCTTATTAATGATTTGAACTGTTGGCTTTTAAAGCAATCTATGTCCATGGTTTTTTGTCATTAAAAAAATCTTTTATGCTATAATTTACGTGCGATTTATATTTTATACGCTATTTCATTGTTTGTATAGCAAATAGTAATTGTATGTCCGTTTGTCCTCAGGCCATCAAACCAGTGCCGAGTCGTGGGGCACCGGGCGCGCCGTAGCGCGTATCCCGCGCGTTCGCGGAGGCGGTACCCACAGGTGGGATTAATATTAATTTACACAATAAACAACAAACAGACGAAAACATGAAGAAAAAACAAGTTACACAGATTCACATTATTTTGAGAATACAATTCCTATTTCCATTTATTAAGATTTATCTGCTGACACTATAGTTTATTCCACGAAACAAACTCCAAAAGGAAATTGCCCTTGTGCTCCTTGGTGAATGTGCATGACCTTCATTAACTAAAACATTTTTAGGATCGTCTTACATGCCAGATTTTCTCAGTATGTTCTTAGTTCTTGAGGTGGTTGGACATGTGTTAGTGAAATGTATTTGTCTGATAATGTGAACTTAGATATGAATATATTTATAACACACAGTATTATTATAAAAAACACTCAATCATCAAAAAAATATGTTCTACGAAAAAGTTGTTTTAGTAAAAAAAATAATGCCTGCCAGCATGTAAACCTTCCCTTTTAAGCAGAACATCTTCACTCATCTCTAGCTGCGTGCGTCGACCAATAAGGCGCGTGTATTTTGTTCCCTAGGAGTTTGACTCGTGGAATGGACTTTAGTCGTCTTTACGCACACATTCGTAGCGTGTTTGCTGCAAAAAAAGCTCACGTCGTTTCGCGGAATAAGGCCTCTTGTTAACACGTCGTGGAAACTCACGTTTTGTTTATCCATATCAAACGTGAGTTTCCACGGCGTGTTAACAAAGGGCATAAAAGTACTGTAACATGGTGCTAACCCCCCTCCTCCCCCCCAGATCAGGTCAGGGCGCGTTCGGCAACATGTGCCGCGGCGGGCGCATGTTCGCGCCCACCAAGCCGTGGCGGCGCTGGCACCGGCGCGTCAACCTGCGCCAGCGCCGCGCCGCCGCCGCCGCAGCCGTCGCGGCCGCCGGCGTGCCGGCGCTCGTGCAGGCCAGGGGTGAGTGAGGGTGCTTCGCACACCCACCAGCTCGCTGAAAAAAAAAAACCGCAACAACATAATGATCGTCGTGAGTGGGTTCCTTTACGATTGTCGTAACTTTACAGTCGTGAGTTGGTTCCTTTGCGATTGTAGTGAGTAACTTTACAGTCGTGAGTTGGTTCCATTGCGATTATCGTGAGTTGGTTCCTTTGCGATTGTGGTGAGTAGGTCGCTTTACGATTGTCTCGAGTTGGTTCCTTTATGATCCCTTTACGATTGTCGTGAGTAGTGAGAGCTTAGTTCCACCAAAATCAGTTTTGATTCAAACTACACAATAAATAATTTAGCTCTCCCTCCGAGCAGGTCACATCATTGAGAAGATTCCTGAACTGCCGCTGGTTGTATCGGACAAGGTGCAGGAGATCAACAAGACGAAGCAGGCGGTCATATTCCTGAGACGAGTCAAAGCCTGGTCCGACGTCCTTAAGGTACAAATGACACAAGTTCATGTTCTGTGGCAATCCTTGCTAAAGCTAAGGTAACAACCTGTAGGTTTGGACAATGATAACTACGAAGATTATTCTGGATAAGTCCCTCTTCTAGACCAGTCAGTCAATTTTGACTGTCTGTTATTCCTCTGGGACAAGATTGAAATTTCTTCAACAACAAACCAAAAAGTTTATTTATTTTTTGGTGATAGATGTAGAAGACAGTTTTTTATAGCATTAAATTTTACTATAGAATCTAATATTATTCCGAGTATTAAAAATATTTTTAGACTAATCACATCACTCGCATTTATAACTTACTAGCGGACCCGGCAGACGTCGTCCTGCCCGCTATTAGCGTCACCTACCGGGTCCAATTTTTCTACTTATAAACCTTCCTCTTGAATCACTCTATCTATTAAAAAAAACCGCATCAAAATCCGTTGCGTAGTTTTAAAGATTTAAGCATACATAGGGACATAGGGACAGAGAAAGCGACTTTGTTTTATACTATGTAGTGATTACAAAACAGTAAATTATAACTCTTTTAAAAAATTTCTTTACATTTTTTTATATCTATACTGAACACCTGACGAGGGCAGCCGGTGCCGCGGCCGAGTTTGCTGCCAAGTGAAGTGCCTTTGGCGGTGGAGACGATGGGTTGCTGGGGTGTAGTGGCAAAGGCCTTCTTAAAAGATATCGGCCGTCGACTTAGGGAGAGAGGCTGTGACCCACGCTCTGGTGGCCTTCCTGGTCCAAAGGCTATCCATCGCTATCCAGCGTGGAAATGCGGCCAGTCTGATGGGTACCTTTGAGCCAGGAGCCACCAGGGGTGGACTTTTCGACTAGTTTTTAGCAGTAGTTATTTTCTGAAAAATATACAAGTTTAGAAAAATATACATAGTTAAGTTCATTATTATCGATAAAAAAAAATCGTAAATAATGATTTAACGAATAATAATAAATTATGAAGGATTTCTTCTGTATTAAACGTGTTGTAAATGAATAAATGATTTTGTCAATAATGATTTAATGAATATTAATATTATAGAGGAATTTAAACATTAAAATGTTGCTACTTTCTGTCATGTGACAAAGTAATAAACTAAGAGACATCAATAGCAATAAGACCTTTGTATATTATACACAGTTTATGCCAATAAATGAATTAATTAATATATAATTATGTTTGTGGGTAGGTGTACAAATCACAACGCCTGCGCGCCGGCAAGGGGAAAATGCGCAACCGTCGCCGCGTGCAGCGCAAGGGTCCTCTCATCGTGTTCAACAAGGATCAGGTAATTCAGCATCAGCCATCATCACCATCTCAGCTGTGGAGCTCTGCATTTGACCTTTGTTTCCTCCGTGCCTCGAAGAGCACGTTAAGCAGTTGGTCCCGTAACCCGTTTATTATATTCCAAGATCTATACTCTATAGCCTCAATGTTTAAGTCACGAACTCAAAATCGAAAGGTCGACGCGTCGCGCTTGTTTGGATGGGAAAGGGCAATATAAGTCAGGTTCAGCATGGCTTATGTCCCTTTGCTGGGCACAGCCTCTCTTTGGAGAGAGATATTTAGAGCTTAGATCCGCCACGCTGCCCAATGTGAGTTGACGCGCTCTTACGAGTTACGACTGTTACCGACATGGTAGCGATTATAACCGGGACCAGTCGGCATCAGTAGTCGAATATTCTAACCAGGGACTGAAAGCGGTAGAGCATACCGGTACATACCACCGTTATCATACCGGTACAAAATAGGTACCAAAATCTCAACCTTTATAAAAGATACCTTTATTTAACCGCTTTGCGATTTCGGTACCGAAAAAATACGAAAAGGTGCGCGCGCGGGGGTGAAGAATTTGGCAACGTGCCGCGCGCCGCGCGTCCCCCGCTTCCCGTCGGTTCCTGTGTTTGTTAAAACGTAAGGATTTTAAGAAATTCCAAATTCTAAATCTAAAAATAAGAACATTAAAGAATAAAGAATGCCGAAGTGGTGGGATTCATTCAACGGCACATCAAAGTAAAGCCTTATTAGATAAAAATATCGATATAAATAGCGGTATCGAAATAAAAGTACCGTTTTTTATTTCGGTACCGCTAAACTGAAATATAAAGGTACAGAAATAAAGAGGTACCGAAATGAAGCGGTATCGAAATTATAGGTATTTAAACATTTCGCTACTTTTATTAAAAGGGTAGGCCCATTACCGCTAAATAAAACTACCATTAAATTCCGGTTATTCTGTCCCTGATTCTAACCACTAGATGAGGCATATGTATATCATACACAACAAGCCCATATAATTATGTTGTTCAATAGTAAATTTGCTTTAAATGTCCCACGTTGTCTCTCCCCAGGGTCTGACGCGCGCCTTCCGCAACATCCCAGGCGTGGACATGCTGAGCGTGAACAAGCTGAACCTGCTGAAGCTGGCGCCCGGCGGACACGTCGGACGGTTCATCATCTGGACGCAGTCCGCCTTCCAGAGGCTGGGTATGTACCGGATTACTATGTGATGATAAATACGCAATATGCTTTGCTTTGTGGTAGGATTGTACCCCGAATCCGCCACAGTGTGGCTAGCGACCACACTTCAGCCGTAATCTGCCGCAAAGCATCCGTGTGTTCCGGCAGCGAGCTGAAGAGCCAGTCCCCTTCCTCAAAAGCCGGCGACGCATTAGTGGTTCCTCAAGTGCTGCTAGGTGCGGCGGTCATCACTTAACATCAGGTGACCCTAAAAAAAAGCATGCACCGAACTCTGAATAATAGGCACTTGGAAGTGTAGTGTACGCGTGACTTTGTCGCCGCACTGTAGGCGAGGACGTCGACAGTGCAAAGTTGAGGTAAGTGAACGATGCGACTCATTTGCAACCTTAACTCGTTAATCCTACGGCTTAATTCTGTCTGCACAGCATTGAGCGTAAATATGTTTGCGTGATTTCATAGAACTATATTTGTAGTAAGGCGGCGACATGCGTTCTGTATAGTTTGAAGTGGTCCACAGGATTCCTGTGGTAACATGATTGGGCTTTTTGATGTGGTCTTGATGAATAAGTTTATCTTTATTAGTATTATTCTAATAAGTAAGTAAGTTTATTTATTAGAATAAGTTGGCTTATAGGCTGTGAGTAGGGTCTTATGATGGAGCAGGAGACACATGCATCATGCACTAAATGTCCACTCAGCACAAAATTCAATGTTGTGCTGAGTTACTGCGAAATAGTGCTACAGTAGTGTGTCGCGCAGGTGTTCCATGTACCTCCATCTCTGAGGCAAATGGGTGCAGTGTTGACACTACATTCTATATACATACTAACCACGCCACCACTAGTGTTTTAGCATCCCACTGCTGGGCATGGGTTTCCTCTTGGCTGGAGAGTGGGCGCTTAGAGCTTAAATCTGCCAAGCTGATCCAATGCACGTTGGCGGGTTTTAACGACTATTGTCACACACAAAATTTCATCCAAATTGGTCCACCCGCTTAGGAGGAGCTAGATTACAAACACACGTACAGAAAGATTATATAGGTACGGGTGAGAGAGTTTACCGTATCGACAGGATGAACATTAAATGTTTGACAGTTTTGAAACCCATGAACATTTTGTATGGGAAAATGTTTTTTCCTTCATTTAATTTTTTCATCAATTTTCCAATGTTTTTAATAGTTTTCTGCTATTTGGGATGGAGGCAAATACAACAAATCAAAAACCATGAAAATCGGTGGCTTTGTTTTATATATTAAGATTAATTGTTTATCAATACTGTATTTTATTCATTAAACAGTCGATATAATTTGTAACAATTAGATTTGTGCCCTCAGATTCCTTATTTGGTTCATGGAAGACACCCTCGAAGGAGAAGAAGAACTTCAACCTGCCGCAGCCCAAGATGGCCAACACCGACCTCACCAGGCTGCTCAAATCTGAAGAGATCAGAAAATGCCTGCGTAAACCCAAGTAAGACCTTTTTCTTCTATAGAGACTCCTAACTTCCACAATTTAAACTAAATGGTGTTGTAAGTTGTAACTTCCAAACTAGATGGTGCTGCACGGCGTTCAATCACACTAGAGAAGTTTTCAACCTATTATAAACAGTGGCACGAAACTCGAGCGCTGACCTTCAATACGCAGGAGTCGAAAATGAGGTATCTCGGGGTGTGAGGGGGTCGCGGGGAGGGCGTGGGGATTGTTCGTAAGCGCTGATTGGCTCTCCAATCGTACTGTGTCCAGCTCACTCGTACGACGCTGCGCGCACTTCTCTCGCTCAGCGCTAGACTTACGTGCCGCTGTTTATACCACTATTAGACATGCTTCAATGAATATAGGATACGGGGATATTGTTGGCTGATATATTTTGATGGCTAAGTAATGTCGATCTGAGTCGGTAATTGGAGGGGTGACCGAATTTGGAGGTCCGAATTAGACCTCTTCCGCCGTGCCTCGGAGAGCACGTTAAGCTACCGGTCCTGGTGATCACCTAGGAGTCGAAACCGTGTACTCTTATGCAGAAGAATCAGGAAATCCACATCATTATATACCCTAGGAAACTATGTAATTAACAAAGATCGGAATAGGTAGTGCAATTTAGGGTGATCGACCTGGAACATTATTCATAGTATGGATATGACTGCAGGATTTCTGTCTTGCGCGATTTTGAAACCTCGTATAACATTCAGTATCGAAGAGATTCCTCTTTTTCTACTACTAATAAAAACTGAGTAAGGAAACCACAGATAATATTTTAAAATATTACGAATTGGCATATCCACATTATATCATGCGAAATTGCACCGTCTATTCCGATCATCAGTAATTAATGTAAAGGTGTCCGTCCCCTCAGCAGTGAGGAGTACTAGAGAGAGTATAGAAGAACTTAGCAACACTACTAATATGATGATATTACTCTATCAGAGCATTGGGTTATGATAACACCATGATTACCTAAAAATCACGTTGACACATACTGATCAATACCTCGCTGTACGAAACGCACTAACTCCAAATATAACGTCACACTAAAACAGCCCTTATTTCATTCACAGTAAGAGAGTGGTTCGCGCGACTCGCAAACTCAACCCGCTGGTGAACTCCAAGGCTATGCTGCGTCTCAACCCGTACGCCGCCGTGCTCAAGAGGAAAGCCATTCTCGACCAGCAGAGGAAGAAGAACCTGAGGGCGCTTGCTCTGGCGGAGAAGCGTGGTGTAAGTATCCCTCGTATCTCCCGATGGACGTATACCGTTGGGCATAGATCTTTTACCTTATCAACGAATTACAGATAGATTGGATACAAGAACGGGCGTCGCGTCGGTGAAAATGTAGTCAAGGGCTATTTTGTTTTTTTTTTCAAACAAGCGATATTAATAATCTAAAGGAGTGAAAGTAAAGCCGACTTCACCACACACTTAACAGTCCATATCTTGTAAACTACCAAACAGATTTTGATGATACTTGCACTGTTCCCTAAGTTGTAATAAATATAAGAATGGTTACAATCCGATTGACAGTTTCGGAGATATCCGCGGTCAAATATACATACAAAATACACCTATGAAATATTGTTTATTTGTTTGGAAGCCCTTACTTGAAGCCGGTTAAAAACGAACTTAACGCAGCTCAGGCAAAGTCTAATAAATAATTAATAGATAATCAGTAATCAAAATGATGAAATTCTCTATACAGAGCATTGGGTTATGATTAAACCATGATTGCTATATCACGTTGACACACCCTGATTTTATCCCATAACAACCCAATTCGCCTCTCCCCTTTTTGACCCCTAATAACAATTGAAATATTTTCAGATTAAACTACCGGACTCCGACCCAGCGGTCAGGGCGGAAAAGCTACGCGAAAAGAGGGGAAAGTCCATCAAATTGGCTCTGTCCAAGAAACCCAAGAAGCCGGTCGCCAAGAAGACCCCCCCACCACCCAAGAAGCAGAAGGCGCCGAAGGACAAGACCAAGAAGCCGGCGGCCGCAGCGGCGCCCAAGCCGGCGGCGGCGGCTCCTGCGCCCAAAAAGTGAACGAAATAAAAAGTTTATAGAAATATATTTCGTTTTTTCTTTTTCTTTTATATAACTTGAGTATTTTAAAGATGTAAATAAAACTTATGTAAGTTAATAAATACAGACTATTTTTTTCTGATAAGAGAAACCAAAAGTTAGTTTAAAGAAAAGGTTTTCCTGTAGGAAACTGTTCCCAATTCAAAAAAATATCCCCCATTTTTCTGGTCAAAGATGGAACCGTCTGGAATGAAAATGATTCCTCTTCCCACGACAAGCGAGGATTAGCGACAAGGTGAATGTAGGTCACGCAGGTGCCCATGTTCCCGATTTACGCAATCAATTTTTACCGTTACTAACTGACAGTATCTAATAACGATGAGAGTAACAATTACAAGAAAAATAACGTTTTCAAAATTTTTATCAATATAGGGAAAATGACGTTAATAATTTTCGATAAAAAATAATAATTTTAATCTAAGATAATGTAATATATCGTCGCCTTACTTTCTCAACCTCGTATCTGCATTTTGTAAGGTTTTGGGAAATGACAAAAAACTGTATAATATTTTTTTACGATTTTCTGTTATTATTTGGAAGTATATATTATGTGTATAATATCAATACGCATTCTGTAAGTAGTTATCAAATAATTATGAATGATTTTAAAGCAACTTTTGATTAATTTTGCAGATACGAGTTTGCCGTTTTACAAGTACTGAGTAAAGTAGTAACTCAAACTTTGAGTTACGAGGTTGCTGAATTAAAACTCTCATAATAAGAATGAAATTTAATGATAAAACCTTGGATTCTAAGGATTAAAAAAACAATTATTCGTAACGTAGATTATTATCATAGAACCCATGATAGTCCCTTGGGATTAGTTGCTTGATTGATTGCAGATCATCGAATTTTCTTTTATGTATTTGTAGTGCTTCATTGTACATTTTCCCTACATCAAATGAACTTTGGTGGTTCATGCGTTGTGGTAAGAATTTCCACTCATCGATGAATTTACCATTACATTTTAAAATTAAAAGCAAATTCAATTAGTGTTATAGAATAGCCAGGGTATCTACTGTTGTTAAGTTAAGTAGTTGATAATATTTTTAAGAGTATCCGAATAAATTAACAATATTATAAAGTACCTATAAACATGAACACTTTTAAATCTTTGGAAGAAATACCATCTATACCTACCTATCTAAGAACATAATGAGAAAGGTCCATAGTAGTTAAATAACCAATACTCAACAGTACATCAAAATACGTCAATAAACAGATATTGAAGCATTATTGTTAGAGTACATAGGTACCTTGGTACCTATCATCCAAAATAATACTCTATTACAAAATATATTTGACTAGCAGATGCCAGCGACTTCGTACACTTGGATTCTTATAAATCTCATCCCCTATTTAAAGTACTTGGGGGTAGAATTTCCGAAATTCCGAAAACACGTAATTCTTTATTTTTAATCGACAATACAAATACCGATTCTCATTGATATAACTTTAAAAATGACGGACTTTCATACAAACATTCATCCCCCATTTTTACCCACTTGGGGGTAGTTTTTCCAAAATTCCTCAAACACGTAAATCTTTATTTTTAACCGAAAACCTAAATACCAATTTTCATGGATATAATTTGAAAAATCACGGACTTTCATACAAACTTTCACCCCCTTAACCCTCTTAGGGGTGGAATTTGCAATAATCCTTTATTAGTGTGCGCCTACGTCATAAAAGGAAGCTACTGTGAAAATTTCAAGTTTCTAGCTTCAGTGGCATAGGCTGTGCGTTGAAGATCAGTCAGTCAGTCAGTCAGTCAGGACAAGCCTCTTTATATTATAGATTTTCAAAACAAAAACCAACGAAACCTACAACTTTTGTCAACTGACAATTACTTCTGACTTCTCTGAAATAAGAGCGGCAACCTCGTATCTCACTTTATTGGTACTCAAAAATAGACTTTACTGCAGAGAGCTTAGGACTGAAAACTCGCATAAGTTACGAATTTGTGCAGGTTATTGAAATGAAGTCAACAAGATACGAGAAAATTGTATCGTCTATTGCCGCTAACTTAATTATCTGATTGGTATAAGAGTTTGTTGCAATTATGAAACAGGGCTTGTAGATTTTATTTGTAAAAAAAAACAAAAAAGTTAAATTTTTAGATACGAGGTTGAGTAAGTAAGGCGACGATATATCTATAAATGAATACTCAATATGTCAATGATACTCAGGCATTATTTGCGATTCTCTTAAAATAGTATTACACCAATTAAACGCTAGCTCTTACACCTTAACTTACCGTTATAAAAATAATGGTGTAACTTTACTAGCAAACGTATAACGTTAAAAGTTACAAGTTTCGAAATCGATTTTATTGAAATCGAGTAGGTATAGACCGACCAGAATCTCATGAAAAATAGGGAAATTAAATTTTGTAGTAAGCAGCACTAGGTTAACTCGGCTGCCCTAGTGATAAAGAAAGTAATTACATTCAGAACACCTTTCCTGGGATCATTTCACAAACAAGCAACTGCATTTTAAATACAAAAACAAAGAAATCAACATCCAATTACTTTGTTTTTGTGTTGTGCTTGTTGTTTACTTGGTTTTTGCATTTATATTCCGGGTTAATGTGAGCTGTTACTTTGTTTGTGCAATTCAAATTTCAGTAAACGGTTCAAGTTATTTGAAATATTAAACTGTAGTAAAAAACTACTCGACATAAAACTTTTGTTAATGCAAAAAAGTCAATTTCACAAAAAATTACAGTTACTTTGTTTACCGCTAGGGCAGCCGTAGTGTTGCTAACTTTGGAATTTCATTTCCGTATTTTTCATGAGATTCTGGTCGACCTTTACCTACTTTTTTATTTATTTCAGGTAACTTTTGACATGACCGTGCTGGCAACACTGGTTCTATGCCAAATAAAAAAAAATACATAACCTAAAAATGGCCGTATTTTTAACCTTGTAAATAAGAATCTAATCAATAAAAAATGAGTGTTTTTATACGAACTTATAAGACTGGCGGCATTTACAACGCTAGAATATGGCGTTACGCTTCAACCACCGCAGAGTCGACCAAGCAAGGTGAAGATGAGGAGGAATTCCGTGTTCTAGATATTTTGAAGAAAAGGGACAAATTCCAGAAGAAAATCGCCCGTAGGGCCGACGTGCCGCCCGATAGGTCGGAGAAGATGCGTACAGATCAGGTAAAGACTCACCAAAAGCCCATGTTAGGTAAGAATAAGTATCGGTTCTTAGCTTAGGAGTTAGGACCTACTTCGGGATCGATCTCAGTCGAACGGTAGGCCACTGACAACTTTAAACAAAATATTTTCCATTATTTACAGAAATGGGGCAACGTGTGGCCTGGACCCCGATCCTTTCACCCGTCGTCTGTACCTCTACCTCTAAGACAAGGCTACGTACCAAAAGGGCAAGCTCCGCCTGGCAAGAAGGCCAACGCTGAACTGATGAAGATACCCAACTTCTTGCATCTAACACCGCCCGTTATAAAAACCCAATGTGAAGCAATAAAAAAGTACTGTACTGAATGGCCCAAGCTTCTTAATTCAGAGGAAGCGATAGAGAAACATTATCCGTTAGAAATTATTACATCGGACTACTGTCATGCTAGTCCAACGATAAGGAATCCAATGTCACGGATCGTTATACTCAGAATCAAACTGTCTGATTTAGAACTTGACAAACATGCTCGTGATAAATTCCTCAGATTGGTCGGTGAAAGGTATGATTTTTTTGTCTATTTTAGGACATTGTATAATGTAATAATGGGACTTCCTCCCATTCATGACCATAATCCATGTGACTGTTGAAATATCAATTTAATATTTACACTGACGCCACACAGAGAAACATTTTAAAAAAAACTTTGAAGGACTTTCTCACACATTTGAACATAGGTTTGCGTACCTGCCAGACAGACTTTGAAAATATGTTTGCTTCATTTAAATTTGAACTTTAAATGCTTTGTTGTGCACTCAAAAAACTGATACTGTATGGCAAAGTGCAAAGTGTGTTCAAACTTTGAACAAATACCAAACATAGCAAAGATGTTCAAATAAGTGTTCAAATGTTTATGCTGTGTGGCACAGCTGATATTACAAAATTTAATAAATGTTTTGTCTTATATATCTGTATAAATATATAATTGTTGTATATCTAACTAGCAACTCGCCCCGGCTTCGCCACACAAGTAGTAAATCTACAGAGAGGAAGCTTCCACAAGCGGCCCGCTGTAGGTATACTCACACAAACACACTCACCAACGGTTCACGGACGCCCGCTCGTTCCACTAACCGGTACAGTTGGTGACAAACTGTGCGCATATGTGTGAGTGTACCTACAGCGGGCCGCTTGTAGAAGCTTCCCCTCTGTAGGTACTCTGTGGCTTCGCACAGGTAGTAATTACCCACTACTATCCCACCATACATTGATATCTCGAATAAATTAATTAGCCAGCGTTTTTGATGAAAGCTCCCAGGCGGCTTGACTTTTTCCACAATCATCGTCATATTTCAACCAATTTACACAAAACCTTAACAAATTATACACCTAAACCTTCCTCATGAATCACTTTGTCTATTGGTGTAAACCGCATGAATATCCATTCAGTGGTTTTTGAGTTTATCGCGAACAGAAAGACACGCGGCGGCGGGGGACGTTGTTTTAGCATCCCGCGCCCGCCGACCGCTGCCTGCTAACCAAGACCGGAGGACGTACAGCCCGCCAGCCGTTCTGCCCCTGCTTTGTAAATCTCTGATATCTTACTAGAATGTGTTAACTTTGCTATATCATGTTTATCAGGTTGTTGAACACTACATGGTCAATCTTGACGAAACCCGCAAAAAACACTAACTACAAGTCACAGCAAATAAGTCTCCCGGTGACCTTCGGTGCGCAGAAGTCGAAAATGAGGTATCTCGGAATGTGAGGGGGTCGCGGGGAGGGCGTGGGGATCGTTCGTAAGCACTGATTAGCTCTCGCGTATCCCTCGTAAGCGCTGATTGGCCCTCCACTCGTATTGTGTCCCGCTCACTCGTACGACGCTGCGCGCACTTGAAAGTCACCGCTCGATCTACGTGACGGGGGTTATACAAACACTAAAGAAAAAAAAAACAACTAAAGAAGTCCTCGGTCCTTTGTTAAGTGTGGATATTGTTTACAGGTACGACAAAGAGACAGACTTAGTTACAATAACAGCTGATCGGTGTCCGGTCAGACAACAGAATTTGGATTACGTTAACTATTTACTAACTGCTTCCTATCACGAATCATGGACTGTAGAAGATTGGGAAGGTGATAAGACTTTAGCGGATATGGAGTATTATGATTTCGACCTGAACCAGTCAAAGAAGAACCTCATCAACTGGCATTTATTGTGTAATAATGAAGAAAAATCTTTGAGCAACGAAGAATATCAATCATTTGATGTGTCAACGATACCGAATGCAACGGAATACAAAAACGCAGTGTCATCCCTATTCAACGATGGTGAAAGTGATGGCACACTGAAAAATTATGATGAAAAAGTTAGGAAGTTGCTCGGGTTGCCAGATAAGAAAATTGAAAAATAAATGTAGTTTTAAGTTGAAATTATAATGTATTCTAGTTTGTATGTTGTTGTTTTATTCAATTTCTAAAGGTACAAACAAACATGCTACTGAATGTAAATGTAAAAATACTATACTGAATTATACTCCATACAGTCATTTAAATAATAAAACCGGTCAAGTGCGTGGCGGGCCACGCGCAGTGTAGGGTTCCGTAGTCACAATCCTCGAAAAACAGATATAACTCCTTAACCTGTGAACCCTACTTAGCCGTGATAGTTTTCCTTTAAAATTGATTATATACCCTACTGCTGTGAATTTTTTCAAGTTCCTATATACTGCCATTTGGCTGATAGAGGGGGGGGACACTTGACTCTAATAAAAATTTGCACTTTAAAACATCATATTTTACAAACGGATCTAGAAATCGAAAAATGATGTTCCCACACCCACAGTATTTTTAAAAGACCTATTCAACGATACCCCACACTATGGGGTAGACGAGAAAAAAAATATTCATCCCCACTTTACATGTAGGGGAGCTACCCTAAAAAAAAATATTTATCAAAATTTTATTTCACCACTTTGTCGGCGTGATTAATATTTATACTCATGCCAAATTACGGATTTCTAGCACTAATAGTCTCTGAGATTAACCGAGGACGGACGGACAGACGGACAGACGGACAGACGGACAGACGGACGGACATGGCGAAACTATAAGGGTTCCTTGTTTACTACGGAACCCTAAAAAGGGATTTCGGAACGGCTGAAACGATTTTGACGAGACTTTCAAACGCAGGCACATAAACAAGGATTCGTCTATCAGCAAGGCCACTTTGGCAGGAGACACTACATTCCCTCACTCTCAATCAGGCCAATTCTGTCGACTGGTCCTTTTATACCCTGTATTATAGGCACATCTAATGCAATGTGCACGACCTAGTGCACCCATGCTGACCTAAGATCGGTTATCTTGACGTATTTTGACCTGTGATTTTGACACCAAAAATGCATTCCCAACACGTGGAATACTTTTTATCCCGTAAAATAAAATATTTTTTTAGATACGGACGATGTCGCAGCAAGTCTCCAGTAACTTCTTACATTTTATATCCTTTCTTTTCATAATATGGTTCAGTAAATTTAATACTTAGATCGTACGAATCGTAAAAATGCTCGTAAAAAAATTGCGTATTGAGTTATGTACCGTACGTTTTTGATTTCGCCATAATATTTGAATCAAACATGGCGATTTATTGGCAAACATTTTCAACATTCTTCTATGCTAATTATATAAATCTGTCAATAGTTTTAACGGTGCTGATTACACATGCAGCTGCTTTTGAAAGGGAACATTTCGTGTACTGGCCAAACGGGACTGTACCGTTTTATGTGAATGACACACATTTTGGTAAGATAGTTTATTTATTTAATTAACTGGTAAGTAGTAGAAATTAATAACAGTAGAAAGCTTTATTGTTGTATAAACAATAAAGTGAGTTTGTTTGTTACCTATACTTTCACGCCTAAAAACCGTTGAACCGATTTTGACGTTTGGTACAGAGTGAGACTTGGCTTCTCCAAGTCTTCATAGGCTACTTTTTAGTCCGGAAAATTATAGTTCCCGAGGGATTTTTAAAAAACCTAAATCCATGCAGACGAAGTGACGGGCATCTAATTCTCGTTATCTTATCACTACAGTGATCTCTTACAAGTTCTACTACGTAAGTAATCACTACAGACAATCGACGCGTATGAAGCTAACTTACAAATTACTTCAATCCTGGATAATAATTTTTAAAATGTTGCATCGTTCTATTTAATTTCATTTCGTTACATGTCGATTAATCGAGCCATACTTTACTCGAACGAGCGTTACATAGCCGAGCGTGACGGCTCAGTCTCATGAATGGTTGCTCAGAGCGCTTGAAGAAGTTTTCACTTCAAAAATCGCCTAAGAAGATTCCGTCTCATATTTTCAATTGCCAGACAAGGAGCAATCGCTGGGGATCCAGTCGGCCCTCTCCCTCTTCGCGCAAAAGACCTGCCTCCGGTTCAGCCAGGTGGAGGAACCGCGCCTTAACCAGCATGTCATGGTGCTGGAGAACCCCCGCGGGGTGCGCCGCTGCGTGCTGAACACGGAGGGCCACGCCAGGGAGGAGCCGCATGTAAGGCTGGTTTTAGTGCCACGCTGATCGTCGGCGCGTAGTTGTTGTCTTCAGTGAACGTCTTAGTATCGCGCTGACGAGCGTCAGTGCTGAGCGGATGATCGTCGGCGCTGACAGGCCAATATCACACAATATGTATGGTTGTTGTAGAATCGTTTTACTTATAATAACGCCGACCGCTCAGCGCGACGAGCTTCAGCCACAGAGTACCTACAGAGGGGAAGCTTCTAGTAAGCGGCCCGCTGTAGGTACACTCACACATATGCGCATGTTTGTCACCAACTGTACCGGTTAGTGGAACGAGCGCGCGTCCGTGAACCGTTGGTGAGTGTGTTTGTGTGAGTATACCTACAGCGGGCCGCTTGTGGAAGCTTCCTCTCTGTAGATTTACTACTCGTGTGCTTCAGCGATATACAGCTGATAACACACCTAGTTATCATCCTTATGTACTTACGAAGTTACCTATGTACGCCTAAATGTAGGTCATTGATGCAGGTACGTACATTATTTGTATGTAATATTTTTGGTGTATTTTTAGTCGGTTTGACTGCCTCGTTGGTCTAGTGGTTAACATATTCGACTGCAGATCACGAGGTCCCGGGTTCGATTCCCGGGTCGGGCAAATTATTCTTAGGTATTCAGTTTTTCTGTCAAGAAATTCTCAGTGCCAGCCCGGAGTCAGTAGTTGGCGGTGTCTCACCCCCGTGCCTCGGTGAGCACGTTAAGCAGTCGGTCCCGGTTATTATCACTATCACGTGACAACAGTCGTTAAAGCCAGCCCGCATTGGAGCAGCATGGCGGGTCTAAGCTCTAAATCCCCCTCTCCTATGCGAAGGCTTGTGCCCAGCAGTGGGACGTAAAAAGGCGTAAAAAGGCGATAGTGTTGGTGGTGAAGTCGGTTCAACTTTTCTATACCTATAGCTAGTTTGAAGTCGGCTAGTGAATATAGGCACCGATATAAGGCATTCGTTTCTAGAGCTCATAAGATGCTTATAAAAAGCATAGGTAATACCTATACAATTGAAGATTATAATATAAATGATAAAAAAGCGTGGATTTGACTCGCTCCAGCAATGCGCGAGACGGCAATTCAATCATGTATTTAACATACAATTGTTATATTGATATTGTTATTCTAAAAAAGAGCAACCGCCGAGTTTCTTGCTTGTTCTTCTCGGTTGGAACGGCATTCCGAACCAGTGGTAGATTCAACTTGACGATTCGAAAGTACTTGTAAGTTTATTTGAATAAAAATCTTTTCTATTCTATTCTAGAAGGTGACCGTCGGCTACTCGTGCCTGCGCGGTCCAGACCTGCAGATGATCATCATGAGAGCGCTGGGCTTCCCGTTCGAGCACAACCGGGCGATACGGGACCTGTACATCGACGTGCAGTTTGAAAACATCGAGCCGGGTGAGTGATTTCCATAGACAATATAATATTATCAACGATAGAATGGGCTTGTCGGAGGAAAACGTGTGCCAAACTTGTGTACAGTTGTACACAAGTTTCCAAAATCTTTGAGAACATGGCGTAATTTGTTTTAGTGAACAATAATAACAGTGAAAGTGAATGAAAATATTTTGCGGTATGTCGAACTGAAGTTCACAGGAATAAATCGCAAAAAATTAGGTAAGTATGTCGCCTTTTGTTTATAGTGTTTCCTATACTTATGGCACACGAGTAGATAAGTACAGAGGGAAAGCTTCATACAAGCGGCCCGCTGTAGGTACACTCACACAAACACACTCACCAACGGTTCACGGAAGCCCGCTCGGTCCCCCAACCGGTACAGTTGGTGACAAACGTGCGCATATGTGTGAGTGTACCTACAGCAGCGGGCCGCTTGTAGAAGCTTCCCCTCTGTATTTATCTACTCGTGTGCTTAAAGGTTAGTTATTATCACAGAAATCCTAATAATAAGGGATCAGAACTGCTGTGTACCACTTCAAACTATACAGAACGTGTGGTGCTGCCTTGCTACATATATACCTACAGAAACATAGCTCTATGCAATCACGCAAACACAGTTACCATCAGTTACGCTCAATGCTGTGCAGACAGAATTAAACCGTAAGATTAGCGCGTTAAGGTTGCACTTACTTAAAGCTTCAAGGTCAGGAAGGTTAAACTTAGGGTTAAACCAAGGTTAAACTATGTTTACAGTAACTATGTATATTATATATTTATGAGCTCTGCATCAGATTGTATATTCTGTGTTGCTTCAGGCAATTCAGAAAACGGACGATAACAAAATCGGGGGTAACCATTTGTAGTTGCAGTCGCTATAATCTGGTTCTTTGAAAACCTAATTTCTTTGTTTTTAGTTTGTTAAAATTTAAAAATTACAAATTATTTATTAATTTAAGTAGGTACTTACTAGGTCTCGTTTGTTGTGTTCTAATAAAAAAATCCAAACAAATAAGAATAACATTAAAAACTAATGGTCTTAAGAAATACTTAAATATAATTTATTTATGATAAAGGGTTCAATCAACTCGGCTAACCTGTTTAAATACTTATACTATACGTCTGTAACAGATAAACATACCTACACAAAACGTATATCTACATATAGTTATACATAATGATATACAAGTGCCAACATACTATTTAAAATGTGTTTATAGATTTTGATTAGCAATTTCTTATTTAAAACTTAAACTAAAATAGTCTATTCTCGTGACAGAAAAACCCACTCATTATGTTTTGGTCCGAACCGGCCCGGGAATCGAAACCAGGACCTCGTAATCCACAGTCGATCGACCATTGAGACAGTTGACATAATATACCTATAGATACCTACATACCTATACAGGGTATAAAGGGAAAGGTTACCGAAAACGTAACGTTATTATATTATTACCTGAACACAATCCAATACCAATAACCATTTGTCTTATACTTGTAGTAAGTGGTTTAGTATTTAGTATTTTTCAAACCGGCAATGTGTAGCGTGCACAACTCGACGACAACTTTAATGTAACTTTATTTACCCAGAGTTCGTTGACTTGTAGCGCTGTTTTTGCATTCCACTGCGAACTTTAAAAAAATTACAGGGATTTTATTATTAATCTTTTTTCGCGTTTTAGGGTTCCGTCCCCAAAGGGTAAAAATAGAGCTATATTAATGTCACTTTGCTGTCTGTCCGCGTGTCACAGGTCTCTAGCTCGTAGACGAAATGACTTTCAAACCTGAAATTTTAGTGTTTGGTGTACCTACTTACCTATAGAACGTTTTTTTTTTTCGTGTTTACTTTTCAGTAATCATTACTATTGCCTGTCTTAATTTCAGATAGAGGGGGACCTCTATCTGAAATTAAGACAGGCAATACACACTGTATATATGTACATACCTAAGTATTAAGTAAAGTATAGAAGTACTTAATTGAATAAAAACTTGCTAATCAAAATAATGCATTGATAATAATGCTACCTCTTTGTCCCCTGTCTTTGAACCGATATCGAGAACGTGGCGTATCAGCAGCTTCTTTATCTGATAACAAAACAAACAGCTGATAAGCTCAATAAAATTTAAGTGCTCAGTTAAAACATTAATGTAATTAATTCTCTATATTACAGTGCGAGAGCCCGTAGTGGGTTAAGAGGAAGTGCTTGATAAAAAAAAAATTAAGTAGCTTTTGCCCGCGAGTTAGGTTTTTAAGGTTCCATAATCAAAGGGAAAAAGGCACCTTGATAGGATCACGTCTTGTTCGTCCGTGTCTGTCTGTCAAGGCCCTTTTTCTCAGGATCGCGTGGAGGTATCAAGTTGAAATACTTACAAGGCATTTTCTATCAGATGAAAAAAAGACGAGCGAATGCGCGCGGCTAGCGCAGTGGTGCGCGCACATTTGTACGAACTCGTTGTGCCTTATTTTGTGGAGATAGGTAAATAGGCAATATGCCATGAACATTTCTTGATTGACGCTTCGATGCGCTTCGACTCTGTGCTAGTATGCCCCGACCCTTAGGAGCAACGTTCAGTGCTTTCATAGTTTATGAACTTCATACCTACAACTACAAGTAGGTATGTACAGAACTATATATAGTAGGTATGTATGTATGTACGGCGCGAGTCGGATTCGCACTTGGCCGGTTTTTGTAAAACCCGCGGTAATCCATTGTTTCCCGGGATAAAAGTAGTCTATGTCACTCCCTAAGAGTTTCAGAGGACTCGATCTTGCGTCGCTTGTATCCAGTGGCTCCTGCCGTTTGAAGTCGTTTGTTCACATAGTGGGTAGTTCGCCAACACTGCGCTTTCCAGTGTGAGATCGCCATTCCAACATCTTCGAGACAACGTCTTTCAATGCTTTAAGCTTCAGCTTTCCGTTGAGCTATTACGGTGACTCTGGAGTCTGGATATTCTACAGTTCCCCGCGTTTACGGTGGTTCTTTTGCTGTATTGAAGTGCTAGCGAGCAGATAATAATACTAAGTAAAAAATATCTCATGGATTGTTTTTTTTTTCATACATTTCCAAAGTTGCATACCGCAAATTCTTCTTAAAAACACAAAAAGTCAAATTGTTTGAAAATGGTAGACATTTGCGTAGGGGTCATCAGGAGCCATTTAGTTGCAATTGACCCCTTCTACTCCCTTAACGGATTGCCGATATATACCTACCAGTAACCCTGTATACAGGCAACGCAAAAGAACCTCCATAATCATCTTCTCAAAATATCCCATGGCTCTCGGTCTATTATCAACAGTCGAAATAATGTTCCATCGGGTTTACGTTCGCCTCAGTCGCTTATCAAACTGCGGCGCGACAACATGGCCCAAGACTTCAAGTTATACGAGAACATATTCATAGAAACAAGTCTCCAATCGCCCGATTACGATGGAGTCATACTCATTTTGTATCCACAAGAAATGAACATACGTCTGCCGCGACACATCAGCAGCTTCATTGACAAGATCTCTTCGGTGGACAAGCACATCCATAAAGCCCCCACAGTGTGGAACTGTGACTACGTATCTGGCGGAAGACTGGTGCTGTCACCGACGGGGAAAATCACCCCGTACCATGACGTCGCGGTGGTCAAGGAAGCGGCGAAGAAAGGCATGCAGAGGGCTCTGGACGCGGGCATGAAAAAACCGCTTCTGATCGTCGAAAACATCGTCGACTTCCCCGACGGGCAACTCGTGTGCATCCTCGGCGCTCTGGAAGCGTTCTACGTGGCGTTACAAATAAGGGAACGGCGAGACATCAAGAACTTCATCAGGATAGGCTTGCACGCGGAGGAGAAACAGAAGGAAGCGTTCGAGAGGATCGTCAGGAACGCGATAGCCTTGGAAAGGTCGAGGATATTCGCGAGAGACATAGCCGGGGGAGATCCCGAGAGGATGGCGCCTGCTAGGATCGTCGAGTACGTGAAAAGCTCCTTCGCCGGTGACAGCAATATATCGGTCAGTGTCATAGACGACGAGGAGGTGATCGCCGAGGACTATCCTTTGCTAGCCGCCGTGTCCAGAGCTTCGAACAGAGTGGAGCGACACAAGGCCAGAGTCGTGGAAATAGAGTACAACAGCTCCGATCCCGCGCGAGTGACTGAAACGTTGCTGCTGGTGGGCAAGGGTGTGACTTACGACACTGGAGGTGCGGATATCAAAATTTCGGGTAAAATGGCCGGCATGTCGCGAGACAAGAGCGGCGCTGCGGCCGTAGCGGGCTTCCTGAAAGCCTGCGCGATACTGAAACCGCCGCATCTGAAGGTCATCGGTGTTCTGTGTCTCACGAGGAACTCCGTGGGCGAGGAGTCGTACGTAGCCGACGAGTTGTTGACGTCCAAAAGCGGGAAGTTGGTTAGAGTTACCAACACTGACGCCGAGGGTAGATTCGCAATGGCCGATTCGGTGTTCAAGCTGTCCGAATTGGCTGGGAAGGAGTTGAATCCACATATTTATACGATCGCCACGTTGACGGGCCACGCGCGGGCTTGCTACGGCAACTATACCGCCGCTATGGACAACCACAGCGCGAAAGCGACCAATCACTCCGGTAGACTGCAGTTCAGCGGTTCCAGGATCGCCGAGGGTTTCGAAGTGTCCACTGTGAGAGCTGAGGATTTGGCGGTGAACGAGGGTAAGTGCAAGGGGGATGACTTGGTGCAGGTCTGCTGCGACGCCAAGTACCGCCATCACCAGCTCGCGGCCGGGTTTCTGATCAAAGTGGGCGGTTTGGAGGACAAGAACGTTAAGTATACGCATCTGGACATCGCCGGCTCGGCGGGCATGCCTCCGGACGAACCCACCGCTGTGCCGATACTCTCGTTATGTCATCTGCATAAGGTTCTATTGTGAGTTACTTTGCTCGGGCTTCATTAGCGGGCTACGGCGAATGTTCGCGTTGTTCGTTCGACAAGTGTGTCCGGGTAGTTCGTCGCATCGCGGTGTATTCGGGCGCAGACGATTGCTCATCGCGGCACTGTCGGTAAACAGGGCGCATCAAAGGGTTTTGTAGTTTTGACTGCGCGTGTAGCCGCCAGACGATGTTTTTGGCGCGACAACGCGATACCAATTATCGTCCGCTAATGAAGTCCCAGTACATGGTAAATGACGATGCAGTGTAAGGTGGAAGCGGGCTAATTTGGTAGAGGTATGACAGTTATTAGACTGATTATTAGTGTGACATTAGACCCATTCATATCCCTGATCGGTTTCTCTGCGGCATCGTACCGCACACGAGTAGATAAGTACAGAGAGCAAGCTTTATACAAACGGCCCGCTGTAGGTACACTCACACAAACACACTCACCAACGGTTCACGGACGCCCGCTCGTTCCACTAACCGGTACAGTTGGTGACAAACGTGCGCATATGTGTGAGTGTACCTACAGCGGGCCGCTTGTAGAAGCTTCCCCTCTGTACTTATCTACTCGTGTGTCGTACCGGAACTGCAGATTGCAGAATACATATTTGATATTAGTACAGGTATCGGAACGCTAAATCGCTTGGCGGCGTGGCTTTGCCGGTAGGGTGGCTACTAACTAGTAACTATAGCCCATCGATGTATGAGTTCTAATCAATACATCGATGCTAAGCCAGGAGCCACGTCTGAAGTCTCCCATATATAATTTTAATTTTGTATTATAGTAGGTATATATTATAATAATTATATTGTTATAAGGTTTATTCTTGTATAATGTAATAAATAAATTTTCTTTAATATATTTACATTTGTTTTATTCGTTCCTAAGAGTTCAAAACGGGGAACTAACTTTTATTAAGCAAGTACCTACCTATGTTAAATGTTACACTTACAATAATAATAAAAAATCAGCCAAGTGCGAGTCGGGCCTCGCTCTTTCAGGGTTCCGTGCATAATTATGAACAATATAATATTTTGGGTCTAAGAAATATTTAATTTCCGAGCTAGACATCGCAACAAACCGTGAAAGAAAAACCCAAAAAAATGTTCTTTTATTTTGGTCACAGCTTATAAACTATTTAATAAATCGTTGTTTTCAGTATTTGTTGTTTAAATAGAGCATATAGTACATAATATACTGAAATATCATATTCCCAACTAGTTTAGTTTTTGAGATAGCCCCCGTCACAAAAATGGTCTAAAACTGACAACTTTGATGCCGGAAAAAAAAAAAATTTCTTTACCCTAGCTTGTGGGGTATCATTGTTTAGAGCTCATTAAGTAGAGTACAAATATATATTTTTTTAATTTTTATCTCAAAAAATAAGGGAATGGGAGGCCATCAAAGTTGTCAGTTTTAGACCATTTTTGTGACGGGGGCTATCTCAAAAACTAAACTAGTTGGGAATATGATATTTCAGTATATTATGTACTATATGCTCTATTTAAACAACAAATACTGAAAACAACGATTTATTAAATAGTTTATAAGCTGTGACCAAAATAAACGAACATTTTTTTGGGTTTTTCTTTCACGGTTTGTTGCGATGTCTATACCCGAATTACCAATTCCCCGGAATTCTGACAGCTGTCATTGACATTTACAGATGAGTTATTTGTATGGAGAACAGGGTTAACATCTACGAAGTACGATTTTACCCCAAACTACTTTAATTCCCTGTCATCATAAAAAGCCATATGCCGAGTAATAATATTAGTCGTTTGGCCCTAAAATAGAAAACACCAAGTGTGGAAACTAGAAAGTGCACACTAACAGCAATAGAAAACAAAAGAAGCACATTGAAAAAATTCATTCAAAAATGGATGTCGAATGACATTCTCACCATGAAGTGTCTGTTAGGCATTTGTCATATCTACATGCGGCAGTTGATTTTTATTTGCATAAGTTTTGAATTTTTTATCTTTTTTGTGGGAATTGTTTTATCTCTGGTAACATTACGAAACGTCAGAATTCCGGGGAATTAGTAATTCGGGTATAGCTCGGAAATTAAATATTTCTTAGACCCAAAATATTATATTGTTCATAATTATGTACGGAACCCTGAAAGAGCGAGGCCCGACTCGCACTTGGCTGATTTTTCATGTATGGGAACCCCCCTGAAAAATAATTTAATTCAATTTCTAATTCAATATTTGATTTTGGGTTAACGTTTTACACTAAATACCAAAATTTCAGGTTTGTAACTCATTTCGTCTGCGAGCTAGAGACCTGTGACCGGCGGACAGACGGACAGACAGACAGACAGACAGACAGCCGAGTGACATTAATAGGGCTCCGTTTTTACCCTTCGGGTACGGAACCCTAATAAACTAATCCTACTAGGTAATATTATAAATGTGAAAGTTTGGATGTTTAGATGTTTGTTACTCTACAACGTCGCAACTACTGAACCGATTTGGCTGAAATTTTGAATGGAGATAGATTATGCCCTGACTTAAAACATAACAACATAACAACTTTTTATCCTGGAAAAATCCACAGTTCCCGCGGGATTTCGAAAAACCCGAAATCTATATCTACAGCTATATGTAGATTACTATAGCGAACTTCCTTGATAGTAGGTATAAAGGTTGGAAAAGGGAGCCGGAACGGGAACCGGAAATCCACGATTCCCTCGGGATTTGTTTAAAACCGAAATTCACGCGGGCGAAGCCGCGGGCAGATGCTAGTAGTAAATAACATATACCATTACTTATGTACCTAATCTAACAAAAATTATTCAAAACAAGTATAAATTAAAAATTTAAAAATTCGCCATTTTATAGCGGCGGCCATTTTGGATTTGCATAGTGCTATTCTAGTCAAGCCCTTTCATTTGATACCCATATTGAGGGAGTTGTGAAAAAATATGTAATCCGCCATTTTGTAGCGGCGGCCATCTTGGATTGATTTGCAGCAAACATAGCTAACAACACTCTCGACTAATTCACATTTCAAACAAAAAAACCGCATTCAAATCGGTCCACCCGTTTGAGCGCCACAGGGGAACAGACAGACACACACACACACACACACACACACACACACACACACACACACTCACACTGACACTGACACTCACGCTGACACTCACACACACACTCAATCACTCACACACACACTCGCGCGGGCTTGCTACGGCAACTATACCGCCGCTATGGACAACCACAGCGCGAAAGCGACCAATCACTCCAGTAGACTGCAGTTCAGCGGTTCCAGGATCGCCGAGGGTTTCGAAGTGTCCACTGTGAGAGCTGAGGATTTGGCGGTGAACGAGGGTAAGTGCAAGGGGGATGACTTGGTGCAGGTCTGCTGCGACGCCAAGTACCGCCATCACCAGCTCGCGGCCGGGTTTCTGATCAAAGTGGGCGGTTTGGAGGACAAGAACGTTAAGTATACGCACCTGGACATCGCCGGCTCGGCGGGCATGCCTCCGGACGAACCCACCGCTGTGCCGATACTTTCGTTATGTCATCTGCATAAGGTTCTATTGTGAGTTAATTTGCTCGGGCTTCATTAGCGGGCTACGGCGAATGTTCGCGTTGTTCGTTCGACAAGTGTGGCCGGGTAGTTCGTCGCATCGCGGTGTACTCGGGCGCAGACGATTGCTCATCGCGGCACTGTCGGTAAACAGGGCGCATCAAAGGGTTTTGTAGTTTTGACTGCGCGTGTAGCCGCCAGACGATGTTATGGCGCGACAACGCGACACCAATTATCGTCCGCTAATGAAGCCCCAGTATATGGTAAATGACGATGCAGTGTAAGGTGGAAGCGGGCTAATTTGGTAGAGGTATGACAGTTTTTATTAGACCCATTCATATCCCTGATCGGTTTCTCTGCGGCATCGTACCGCACACGAGTAGATAAGTACAGAGAGCAAGCTTCATACAAACGGCCCGCTGTAGGTACACTCACACAAACACACTCACCAACGGTTCACGGACGCGCGCTCGGTCCCCAACCGGTACAGTTGGGTGACAAACGTGCGCATATGTGTGAGTGTACCTACAGCGGGCCGCTTGTAGAAGCTTCCCCTCTGTACTTATCTACTCGTGTGTCGTACCGGAACTGCAGATTGCAGAATACATATTTGATATTAGTACAGGTATCGGAACGCTAAATCGCTTGGCGGCGTGGCTTTGCCGGTAGGGTGGCTACTAACTAGTAACTGTAGCCCATCGATGTATGAGTTCTAATCAATACATCGATGCTAAGCCAGTAGCCACGTCTGAAGTCTCCCATATATAATTTTAATTTTGTATTATAGTAGGTATATATTATAATAATTATATTGTTATAAGGTTTATTCTTGTATAATGTAATAAATAAATTTTCTTTAATATATTTACATTTGTTTTATTCGTTCCTAAGAGTTCAAAACGGGGAACTAACTTTTATTAAGCAAGTACCTACCTGTGTTAAATGTTACACTTACAATAATAATAAAAAACTAATCCTACTTACTAGGTAATATTATAAATGTGAAAGTTTGGATGTTTAGATGTTTGTTACTCTATAACGTCGCAACTACTGAACCGATTTCGCTGAAATTTTGAATGGAGATAGATTATGCCCTGACTTAAAACATAGGCTATTTTATCCTGGAAAAATCCACAGTTCCCGCGGGATTTCGAAAAACGCGAAATCTATATCTACAGCTATAGGTAGATTACTATAGCGAACTTCCTTGATAGTAGGTATAAAGGTTGGAAAACCGGAACGGGAACCGGAAATCCACGATTCCCTCGGGATTTGTTTAAAACCGAAATTCACGCGGGCGAAGCCACGGGCAGATTCTAGTAGTAAATAAAATATACCATTACTTATGTACCTAATCTAACAAAAATTATTCAAACAAGCTATAATTTAAAAATTAAAAAAACCCGACTGCCATGCTAAACAACGAACTAAAAAATTAATAAACTACCACCGTACCACTTACAGTGTAGTTGTTATTTATTTTGTTTTTCATGATTTGTCACTTCAAATTGATTTAAAACATATAGATTGTAGGTATACATTTTCGTACTCGCCTTTTAAAGCCCTTTATTTTGATACCACACTCGAGGGTCTTGAAGAAAAAAAAAATTTCAGCCCGCACATTAAAGTGCATAAAATTCGCCATTTTGATTTTTTATGAATTTTATGTACCCAGTAACATTTGCGCCATCAAGACAAATCTAATGACGTATAATTTATCAAAATAGGTTGCGCCGTTAAGTAGTTACGAACTGACATAGGAAACGGTCATTTTCTACGATTTATCACTCCAAATTATTTCCAAATATATAAATTTATACATTTTCGTATTTGCCTTTTGAATCCCTTTATTTTGATACCCCACTCGAGGGTCTTGAAGAAAAAATTTTTTTTCAGCTCGCACATTAAAGCGCATAAAGTCCGCCATTTTGATTTTTTTTACATTTAGGCACCCAATGACACTCGCATCATCAAGAAAAATCTAATGACGTAACATTTATCAAAATCCGTTGAGCCGTTGATTAGTTACAAGCGGACATAGGAATGGACATACATACACACAGGTGAAACACATATACCCAGTCGGGTAAATAAAAAATAGACTTCAATCGCCATTACAAAGTATAGGTAAGTTAGGGCCTGTTTCACCACCTTCTGATAAGTGTCGAGAACCATGCTGAATTTCGGGATAAAAAGTATCCTATAATATGTTACTACGTAGTATGAACTTAAATCATAAACATACAGACAAACAGATATAAACAGACAAAAATTTCAAAAATAGCTTTTTAACCCCCGACGCAAAAACGACGGGGTGTTATAAGTTTGACGTGAGTGTGTGTGTGAGTGTGAGTGTGAGTGTCAGCGTGAGTGTGAGTGTCAGTGTCAGTGTCAGTGTGAGTGTGTGTGTGTGTGTGTCTGTGTGTGCGTGCGTTCGTGCGTGCGTGCGTGCGTGTGTGTCTGTTCCCCTGTGGCGCTCAAACGGGTGGACCGATTTGAATGCGGTTTTTTTTTGGTTGAAAGGTGAATTAGTCGAGAGTGTTGTTAGCTATGTTTGATGAAAATCGGTCCAAGATGGCCGCCGCTACAAAATGGCGGATTACATATTTTTTCACAACTCCCTATGGGTATCAATTATCAAATGAAAGGACTTGACTAGTAGAATAGCATTATTGCAAATCCAAGATGGCCGCCGCCACAAAATGGCGAATGTCGGGGGTTTTTTAAATTTTTAATTTATACTTGTTTACCCGACTGGGTATATGTGTTTCACCTGTGTGTATGTATGTCCATTCCTATGTCCGCTTGTAACTAATCAACGGCTCAACGGATTTTGATAAATGATACGTCATTAGATTTGTCTCTATGACGCGAGTGTCAGTGGGTACCTAAATTAAAAAAAAATCTAAATGGCGGACTTTATGCGCTTTATTGTGCGAGCTGAAAAAAAACTTTTTCTTCAAGACCCTCGAGTAGGGTATCAAAATAAAGGGATTCAAAAGGCGAATACGAAAATGTATACAATTTATATATTTGGAAACAATTTGGAGTGATAAATCGTATAAAATGACCGTTTTCTATGTCTGTTCGTAACTACTTAACGGCTATACCAATTTTGATAAATTATACGTCATTAGATTTGTCTTGATGGCGCAAATGTTACTGGGTACATAAAAATCATAAAAAATCTAAATGGCGGATTTTATGCACTTTAATGTCCGGGCTGAAAATTTTTTTTTCTTCAAGACCCTCGAGGGGGTTATCAAAATAAAGGGCTTTAAAAGGCCAGTACGAAAATATATACAATTTATATGTTTTAAATCAGTTTGGAGTGACAAATCATGAAAAACAAAATAAATAACAACTACGTATGCCCTCATACGCATTAGCGGTTGCGGTAGCAGGCGGTTCGAACCGCCTGACGCGGTTGAAACAGCGGTTCACCGCCACCGGCGGCGAGCCGCTGTTGAACCGCGTCAGGCGGTTGGACCGCTTCAAGTCTGACAACTACGTTCAGTCTATCATAAACGAACAATTAGTAGATATTTACCAAAAATATCTACTAATTCTTTCCATTGTCTTCATTTTAGGTCTCTGTTTTTATAAACTGCTGCTTCACAATTCCATATTGCTTATTTTCTTTGTTGACAACACACCTGCGGCACGCCGCGAACCGAACCGCCTAGTGCGTATAGGCAACATGGCGGCCAGCCGCGAAGCGGGCCGCTGCCTCCCAGTCAACCGCCGCGGTTGGAATTTCGTCGCGGTGTAGTGCGTACAAAATGAGCGGTTGCATATAAAAATACAAAAGCGGCTGGCCGCGCCGCAACCGCAACCGCTAATGCGTACGAGCGCTAAGCCCTCATACGCATAAGCCCTCATACGCAATAGCGGTCAACCGCGTACGCGGCTGACCGCGCGGCTAGCCGCTTTTATATGCAACCGCTCATTTTGTACGCACTACACCGCGACGAAATTCTATGAAGAGGCTAGCCGCGCGGTCAGCCGCGTACGCGATTGACCGCTAATGCGTATGAGCGGTGATAGTTTATTAATTTTTTAGTTCGTTTTATAGCATGGCAGTCGGGTTTTTTTTACCCGACTGGGTATATGTGTTTCACCTGTGTGTATGTATGTCCATTCCTATGTCCGCTTGTAACTAATCAACGGCTCAACGGATTTTGATAAATGATACGTCATTAGATTTGTCTCGATGACGCGAGTGTTATAGGGTACCTAAATTTAAAAAAAAATCAAAATGGCGGACTTTATGCGCTTTAATGTGCGAGCTGAAAAAAATTTTTTTCTTCAAGACCCTCGAGTGGGGTATCAAAATAAAGGGATTCAAAAGGCAATTACGAAAATGTATAAAGTTATATATTTGGAAACAATTTGGAGTGATAAATCGTAGAAAATGACCGGGCATTTCCGCCAACGACAAAAAATCATGTAACAATTAGCTAGCAGCCAAAATACTCATTATCTTTGTGACTTTTAAATTTAATAATGTTATAAAATCCATTCTCTACATCGTCTGTTAGTATCAGTAGTCTATCTGTTATAGATATTAAACAAAAACAAAAATTATACCTTAGTCGACGCAAATTCTAGTGTAACAAACTACGTTTTCTACATTCATTACGAATTTACAAGAAAAAGAGCAAACAAATTGACTTCATACTAACATTCCTAGAATAAACGCCTTTTACTGATATCGAACCATGTCATAACATAATGCTATATGGTGTAGGTATATATTCTTTTGGTTGTAATATATGTGTATCTCGAAAATCGGTCATTACCAAATCACACACAATATTTCAATTTTCAAGTTATTTATTCACCCGCCCCCCACTTCAGTTAGAGAGATGCGAAGCTTTCGCCATCAGCACGCTGATGAATGCTGTGAGTGGCGGATGTGTTGCATAATCCGGTCTCAGGATGCATTCTTTTGCGAAACTATAAAAAATGTCCTTACCTACATAGAGTGAAATGTACTAATAAATAAACATTTTATCCTGTTTATTATTGAACTAGCCGACCCCCGCGACTTCGTCCGCCTGGATATAGGTTTTATATAGGATCGGATTGGATCCCATAATCCTTTTTTGTACCTAAACTAAATGTAGCCTAAGTTACTCCTTATAACATCACCTATCTGCCATTGAAAGTTCCATTAAAATCGATCCAGCCGTTTCAGAGATTAGTTGGAACAAATAGACAGAACGACAAACATAAATTTAAACGCACGCCAGTTTAAAATAAGCCGTACGTACAAAGATCCGGGTCCCAAGTTATTGGAACCCACTAAATGCCTGTCATTTCTGAACTAAAAAACCTATGACCTTGAAATATTTACGGGACAATACTTAAAGTACTACCTTTCTAACAAAAAAAGAATGAGTGAAATCGAACAACGCGTTAATGAATTACAGCTAAATACACGTTTTAACTTTCATCCCCTCTCCCAAGGGAACCATGCTGAATTTCGGGATAAAAAGTATCCTATAACCTACCTCGGAGTATAAACTCAAATCGTACCAAGTTTCATTCGAATCCATTCAGTAGTTTCGGCGTGATGCGCGGCCAAGATACAGACAGACAGACAGACAGACAGACAGACAGACAGACAGACAGACAAAAATGAAACAAATTGCAGATTTAGCTTCAGTATCGATCATAGAGTGCCCTCCAATAAAAATTTTCAAAATATCTTCAATGTACAGAATTGGATCTGTTACAGTCTTATTATATTATAGACTAGCCGACCCCCGCGACTTCGTCCGCCTGGATATAGGTTTTATATAGGATCGGATTGGATCCCATAATCCTTTTTTGTACCTAAACTAAATGTAGCCTATGTTATTCCTTATAACATCACCAGAAAGTTCCATCAAAATCGATCCAGCCATTTCGGAAATTAGCTGGAACAAATAGACAGATCGACAAACATAAATTTAAACGCACACCAGTTTAAAATAAGCCGTACGTTCAAAGATCCGGGTCCCAAGTTATTTGAACCCAATAAATGCCTGTCAATTCTGAACTAAAAAACCTATGACCTTGAAATATTTATGGAACAATATATAAAGTACTATCTTTCTAACAAAAAAAGAATGAGTAAAATCGAACAACGCGTTAATGAATTACAGCTAAATACACGTTTCAACTTTCATCCCCTCTCCCAAGGGAACCGTGCTGAATTTCGGGATAAAAAGTATCCTATAACCTACCTCGGAGTATAAACTCAAATCGTACCAAGTTTCATTCGAATCCATTCAGTAGTTTCGGCGTGATGCGCGGCCAAGATACAGACAGACAGACAGACAGACAGACAGACAGACAGACAGACAGACAGACAGACAGACAAAAATGAAAAAAATTGCAGTTTTGGATTCAGTATCGATTATAGAGTGCCCTCCGATAAAAATTTTCAAAATATCTTCAATGTACAGAATTGGATCTGTTACAGTTTTATTATATTATAGATAAGATTGAATGTATTAGTACTATGAATGTCTATCCGGTGATTAGAAACTAGAAATCCTTGATTTAAGTACAAAATTATCAGAAAATATTCAAAATGTCACTACCGGTACTGTCTTTACCGTGGTTAACCAGAAGCTACGGTAAGGACACGATAGCTACGGAAATGACCAATTGCATCACATACAAAGAGAAGCTGGCGTGAACAAGCAAATGATGTCGTCATCATTGTGAGTAGGTGTCTCCCCTTCACCCCGCCCACCTTCACAAAGCATCATTTCATACAAAAATACCATCCCCTCTTGGAGATGGTACAGCGCTCCATCTCCTCTTGCTCTGTTGCTAATAATAATTAATCTGACTGTCTCGATGGGCTTTTTATTGACGAAGGAAGAAGTAGGTATTTAAAATGCAGTGTTTGTTGCACTTAGAGATTCTATTCTAACTCGTATTATTAATTATTCTTATGATCAAAGCATCATTTAGAGACTTCAAAAACATAAATTATTTATTACGTCGATATTTACACCCAAAAATATTAAAATGTCGAACGTGAATACGGCAGCAAATAAAGAAAGAACGACGAATAAATAAAAAGAATCGATATGAATATATAAATCTTGAAAAATATGCAGAATTACTGGAAAAAGAAAGAGAGCGTTAAAGAAAAAGAAAACAAGCAAAAAAAACTTAAAAGCATTGCAGACATGCCAGAAAGAGAAAGGAGGTTGTGATAAGAAAGAAATGGAAAATTAATAAAAACTATATATTACTTGTATTATTACTTATGCATATTATGACGATTACAACTTTTGCAACTTTTTGAATCGTTATATCTCAAAAACAGTAGCTCTTACGAAAAAAAGTATTAAGTCATTTTTTATAGATAATTATCTGATCTACAATTTTTGTTTGGACTAATTTTATGATAAAATTATAGTCCATTGAAATGTTACAATTTAAGGACCGAAAATTGCATTTTATAGAGGACGCAATTTTATTTTTGGGACATGTGTCAATAGAAGCTTAACCTCAAGTTTGTAGGATCGTCACCCTTGTCCTCCGGCCGCCATCTTGGAAAAAGGCGTGATAACACTTTTTTCGCGATATCTCGGAAACACAAAAAAATCGCAAAGACATAATTTGTAGCAAATTGTTTTGCTTACAAATATGTTTATATAACTTTTTGCCCTAAATTAAAAATTAAAGAAGTTATAAGCAAAACGTGAGATTTTTTTTAATCTTTTTTGCTCTATTACTTTTTTTTATACATTTTACAAAAAAAATTACCTCAGAAAAATCATTTTTTTTTAATTTTATTCATTTAAAACGCTGTTACTGCACTCCAAAGTTGACCGGGTTCGTCAATGCTCATGAGAATCCGGAGCAAAAAAGATTTTATAATAATTTTCTTACTTTTTTCCACATAACTTCTTTAATTTTTAATTTAGGGCAAAAAGTTATATAAACATATTTGTAGGCAAAATAATTTGCTACAAATTATGTCTTCATAAATTTTTCGTAAGACGCATAGTTTCCGAGATATCGCGAAAAAAGTGTTTTCACCCCTTTTTCCAAGATGGTGGCCAGGGGACAAGGGTGGCGACCCCACAAACTTGAGGTTAAGCTTTTATTAACCCCCACACATGTCCCAAAAATAAAATTGCGTCCTCTAAAAAAATGCAAAGCTCATGTAACATTTCATTTCCGTTTTGCTGAAAATCGCGAAAATCCCGTTTTTGCAACCTTTGACCCCGAGTAATTTTTTTCCAGGTATCGGATCGATGAGGACTTTTCACATTTCATTTATAATAGTGTTTTGAACAATCTTACCAATTTTCAGCCAAATGTGAATTTTTGTAACCTTGGAAGTCTAAATTGACCGGGCTAAAAATAACACCTGGAGATCAGAAGGAAAATTTTAATTTAATTTATATTATTAGCACAATTTTAATTATTATTAACACAAATTGCTTTAAAACTTGAGATAGATTAAGATGTCAATTATCTTCTTCTATTCTATACAATATACATACTTAATATAATAAAATCGTAGACTCGCCGTATCTGTACATTAAAGATTTTTGCAAAATAATAACTGGGGGATGTTAGGGATAAGTAATAGAACTTAAAAAAGCAATTTTTGAAATTTTTGTTTATCAGTTTGTCTGTATGTTTGTGCGCGCATCACGCAATAACTGCTGAATGGTTTGAAATGAAACTTGGCATGATTTAAGTTCCTAATACGGAGTAACATATTATAGGATACTTTTTATTCCGAAATTCAGCACGGTTCTCTTGGGAGAGGGGATGGAAGTCAAAATGTGTACTTACTTAGCTGTAATTCTTAATGCGTGGTCCGATTTCGTTCATTCTTTTTTTGTTAGACCTTTCTTTTGAGATACTTTATAGATTACCGGCTAATCTCTGAAAGGCTGGGTCGATTTTGATGGGACGTTCACTGGCGGATGTTTACATATTGATGTACCTAAACATACGCCAGTGAACTTTTAACAGTTTTTAGCAAGGTATGAGCTCAAAAGAAAAACCAAGAGTTCCCGCGGGATTTTTAAAAACCTAAATCCACGCGGACGAAATCGCGGGCATCCTCTATTTTTATAATATTTTGATTAGGTACCTACACTAAAAATGTTGATTATATATATTATTTTGATTTTTAACCATGACATAGAGAGATTAAGTCAGATTTCAGACATCCGAGTTCCGACTGTAAAGCAGTCATTGCCGTACTTTAATGTCCTTACCGTTCCTTACGAGTTTTAATTATTTATGATGGCAATAAAAAAAACCCACGATGAAAACATTTCCTTCTTCGATTTTCTATTGACTGCAGTTACTTTAATTGGATAATGTTACAGTTTTTTTTAGCGTGTCCTTACCGTGTTTTTTGTGTCCATACCATTTTTTCAACATGGAATATTTATTAAACTTCTCAAAATAATTCTTGTACACAGAAGTGAGACCTTTATAATGGTTGTGGAAATATATTAAAGCCATCCATAATCTGATATCTAAAGATTTTTTTTAATCTTTCAAATTTTGCAATTTGGCGGAAATGCCCGACCGTTTCCTATGTCAGTTCGTAACTACTTAACGGCTCAACCTATTTTGATAAATTATATGTCATTAGATTTGTCTTAACGGCGCAAATGTTACTGGGTACATAAAATTCATAAAAAATCAAAATGGCGAATGTTATGCACTTTAATGTGCGGGCTGAAAAATTTTTTTTTTTTAAGACCCTCGAGTGGGGTATCAAAATAAAGAGCTTTAAAAGGCGAGTACGAAAATGTATACAATCTATATGTTTTAAATCAATTTGGAGTGACAAATCATGAAAAACAAAATAAATAACAACTACACTGTAAGTGGTACGGTGGTAGTTTATTAATTTTTAGTTCGTTTTTTAGCATGGCAGTCGGGTTTTTTTAATTTTTAAATTATAGCTTGTTAATTTTTAAATTATAGCTTGTTTACGTTCTATTACTTATCCCTAAGTCTAACATCCCCCAGTTATTATTTTGCAAAAATCTTTAATGTACAGACACGGCAATTCTACAATTTTATTATATGTAGGTATAGATTAAATTAAGAATACCTAGGTACCTACCTAATTATGATAATGTAGAGGTTTTCGTAATCGGTTTAGTAGGTATTAAGATAGTGTTATCTATTTATTTATTAAGAGTGCTAATCTTTGAAGGTAATGAAGGGGTATTATTTTGTAATGGTAGATTTCTATAAAATAGATAGGTAAGTACAGAATCATCATCATCATGATCAACCCATTACCGGCTCACTACAGAGCACGGGTCTCCTCTCAGAGTGAGAAGGGTTTTGGCCATAGTCTACCACGCTGGCCAAGCGGATTGGCAGACTTCACACACCTTTGAGAACGTTATGGAGAACTCTCAGGCGTGCAGGTTTCCTCACGATGTTTTCCTTCACCGTTTAAGCAAGTGATATATAAATACTTAAAACGCACATAACTCCGAAAAGTTAGAGGTGCGTGCCCGGGATCGAACCCACGACCTCCGATTAGAAGTCGGTCGTCCTAACCACTAGGCTATCACAGCTTTTTTGTACGAGGTACAGAATACATAATAAGAAATATAAAATAAATAAAATAGCCTTTTATTTCAGAGTATTTGGTAAACATAGGTACATCAAATTTTCTTATAAAAAATCCCTAAGCTCTGAGTGCCTTACGGCAAAGGCCTCCTCCAGCTCTCTCCAGTGCTTGCGGTCCTGACTCCTGAGCCACCCTTCTCCAGAATGGACCGGCTGTAAGTTCCCCACGTCTCGTGCTCCCAACGTCTTTGCTGCCGGGCGCCGGCCCTTACTTCGTTTCCCGTCTCTCGGGTACCAGTGTTATTTGGGTACTCCACTTTCCTTGGGTGTCTCGGACTTTTTTTCCTTTAAGTTCAGGTTCAGGTCTTTGCTTTTAATAAGAAATACGTAACCTATAATTTTTTTCTATTTATTTACTTACTAGGGGATGCCCGCGGCTTCGCCCGCGTGAATTTCGGTTTTAAGCAAATCCCGAAGGAATCGTGAATTTCCGGTTCCCGTTCCCGCTCCCTTTTCTAACCTTTATACCTACTATCAAGGAAGTTCGCTATAGTATCAATCTATAGCTGTAGCTATAGATTTTGGTTTTTTTTTAAATCCCGTGGGAACTGTTCAGCAGACGTACGCAGCGGGCCGCGTTAGTTTCGAGGAAAGAAAACGAAAAACTTCTAGTGGTCGAGCCAAATGATATTTAATTATTATGAATCACATTATATACATTATTTATAATTTATGTTACGAGGAATAAAATAGAAACGCGTCACATTACGGCGGCCAGCGACGAGAGAGAGGTCAAAAAGTAAAATGTCATATTAGGCTTGTCTATGGCAAGAATGCGTTCAGAATAACAATGGATACATTCATTTTTCAACACTGCTCCTCATTCTTGTCAAGAAAAGCATAGCTAACTAATATTATATAACAGTACAAGTATTACATTAGTCATACACATTACAAGTAAAATACAACTCATGTCATAATTAAAAGAAACATTATTCTACCAATTTAGTCGCAACATTTCAATTTCAAACATTTTACAAAACTATGATGCTTTTGCGAACACAATGGCTTAGTAAAGACATCAGCAATCATTTGATCAGTTGACATGTATTTTACATTTATTTTTCCTTCCTGTATTAAATCCTTGACAAAATGGTATCGTAAGTCAATGTGCTTAGTTCTTTTATGGCAATACTCTTTGTGTAGCAACAATGTTTGTGCACTTTGATTATCATTATATACAGTGACATCAAAGTGTTTGTCAGTAATTTCAGATAAGAAACTCTTAACAAAACTGATGTCCTTGCATACATCACTAATTGCAAGATATTCAGCTTCAGTGCTGGACAAGGCAGTGCATCGTTGCTTCCTAGCCTCCCAATTGATGACATCTTCACCAAGTTTTATGACAAAGCCAGTATATGACTTTCGGTCAGATAAGTCATTCGCCCAATCGGCGTCTGCGAAGGCACTAATAATGTTCCAATTATTGGTTTTTTCAAAGAAAAGACCATAACTAATTGTTCCCGCTAAGTACCTTAATACTCGCTTAGCAGCGCGCCAATGACTGGCATCAAAACATGTACTATACTGACTCAGCTGACTGCAGGCATACGATATATCCGGACGAGTACATACAGACAAGTACATAAGTGAACCCAACAGTTCTCTATACTTATATTTATCATTTTCTAAAGTACATTTTTCCGACTTATCTAGCTTACAGCCAACAGGCAATGGTGTGGCTACATGCTTACATTCGCTCATGTTGAACTTACATAGTAAACGCTTTATATAATCAGACTGATCAAGGATAGTTACCGCACCTTTTTTAGTGATATTCATGCCTAAACAATTTTTTAATTTTCCTAGATGTCTGACTTCAAAATTTTGAGTCAACATTGATAACACACTATCAATACATCCATTATGAAAGACATAGAAATCATCTACATATAAGGCAAGAATTACAAACTCTCCTTTAGTTCTCTTTACATATACACAAGGTTCACATTTGCTTTGCTTATAGCCATTTGCAGATAATACATTGTTAACTTTAATATTCCACATGCGACTCGCTTGTTTTAAGCCATATAAGCTTTTCTTTAACAAACACACCTTATTACTATTACTTTCAGATTTAAAACCAGTTGGCTGCTCCATGTATATAATTTCATCTAATTCACTATTTAAAAAGGCCGTTGTGATATCTATGTGATCCATACACAACTGATTTGAAATGCTGATCAAAATACGCAAAGTTGAATGCCTAACAACAGGTGCAAAAGTGTCAGCATAGTCAATGCCTTCTTTTTGGCTATAACCACAGGCAACTAGTCTAGCTTTGTATTTTATAAATTTACCCGTTGCATCAAACTTTTTCTTAAAAACCCATTTGTTTTTAACTATATTAGCATTCATAGGACGATCTACTAAGTCCCAGATTTTGTTTTTTATCATAGAGTCATACTCACCCCTCATCGCACTATACCATTCATCCTTCTCAGGAGAATTCATGGCCTCTTGGTAAGTGGATGGCTCATCAGATGTGCTTACACCAGCCAGTAATGAAGACAAGTGATAATCCTTAAAACGCTCGGGTACAATACCTCGGGTACTCCGTACAGGGCGAGAGATAGACGCGCCGGACTCTTCCGACGTAATCTGCTCTGCTCCTCGAGATAAAGAGGGCGACAGCGTGGTCCCAGTGCCAGAGAGCACCTCAGCCTCATCATCGTCATCCTCGGTAGAATCTTCGCTTGCAGTACGGTACACATCCGACAGTGGAGACAGCACAGGAACGCTTGCACTCACATCTGTATCCGAAACATTCTTATTAGACTGGTCATTATTATTAAAACTATTATCACAGCTAATATCACAGGTATCACTTATACAATTATCCTCATTTGTAACATTATCAGTGTTCATAAAATTGACATCATTCATAAAATTGTCAAAAATATTAAAATTGGCTCTCCCACTATCAGCTCTCAGCGTATTGGCATCCTTTCTATAAAATTTATCCTCAAGAAAAACAACATTTCTAGAATAAATAACCTTTTTAGGATCAAGTGGGTCAACCAGACGGTAGCCCTTGCACATTTCACCATATCCTACAAATACATACTCCTTCGCCTTAGCATCAAGCTTGCGCCGTTTCTCGTCAGGAACATGTGAATAAGCTATACAGCCAAAAACACGGAGGTGACTAAGATCAATATCAGATCCGGTCCACTCACATTCAGGTATTCTATCTGATAGTGCACTAGTTGGAGACCTATTCTTTAAATAAATAGCTGTCATAACAGCTTCGCCCCAATAACGTTCACACAGACACGAATCCTGTAACATGGCTCTACCCTTCTCAAAAACTGTACGATTAACACGCTCAGCAGACCCATTTTGTTGAGGGCAATAAGGCACGGAGGTCTGGTGAATAATGCCTTCCTTCTTAAGGTAATTGGATAAATTATTATTACAGTATTCCATACCGTTATCAGAACGTAACACTTTAATTCGCAAACCAGTCTGTTTTTCAACTAAATTTTTAAAATTAATAAAATGGGCACTTACTTCCGATTTATTCTTCATAAGGTAGCCAAAGGTTTTCTTGGTACAGTCATCGGTAAAAGTCAGCAAGTAGCGGGCTCCTCCCCAACTGCTCACTTGAATCGGGCCGCATACATCACTGTGGATCAGGTCTAGTGGATTAGCAGCACATCCAGCACTTGACCTAGGAAAAGATGACTTATGCATCTTCCCGGTAAGGCATGAGACGCAGCTGCCAGGGACGTTATCTTCACGCTGAAAAACAACACCTTTACACTGATTCCCACCACCAAGTATGCACATACCTTTATGGTTTAGGTGACCCAAACGCTTGTGCCATCGACTCATCGACACACATGCAACAGCATTGGCACTCGTGGTTCCCTGCCTAGACTGAAGGGACATAGAATGACCTACTCGGGGGTCAGGCCGATCTTGCAACTTAAATTTATATAACCCATTAATTTTATTTGCAGTTAAAACCTGGTTGCCTGTGATTTTACAATCACTATACACGTTACAGTAATTCTTATGGAAAGTTACAACATAACCCTTACTAGTAATCTCACTGACGGATATTAAATTATTTGAAAGATCAGGCACAAATAAAACATTACTAAGAGAAACATTTCTTGAAAGAGTAGTCTTACCAACCATTTCACTGTGTAATTGTTGTCCATTGGCCACTGAAATGGTACACTTCTTGTTCACTGCATCCTCGACCAATGTTGAGTCAGCACACATATGAGTAGTTGCTCCGCTGTCTATGATGAATTCGTTTAGATGAGAAGTGGAGTACGCAGCTGCATACAATGTATGTTTATCTTCTTCCTTCTTCTTCTCATCGTCACGTTTCTTCTTGAAACAGCGATTAACCTTGTGGTTACTCTTGTGGCAGTAAGTGCAGACAAGCTTGTTGGTACTCTTTCTATTCTTGTTAACAGCATAAGCTAAGTTCTCAGATGTAATACTACCATTATTTCGCCTATGATCTTCTTGGAGCAGGCGAGTCCGAACAACTTCACTTGAGAGTGATTTCGTCAAACTCGCAGTCTCAAGACTTGAAACTAGAACATTGAAGTCCTCAGGCAAACCCGACAATAATATTTCCGCTATCTCTCCATCATCAATAACTTTTCCGATATCGGACAACTGCGCTACAAGCTTCATGACGCCTTCAATGTAGTCAGACATATTTGAAAAATGGTTGTATTCTACACGATGTAATTGTCGTAGTAAAAGTACTCTTCTGTACAAACCTTTATCTTCGAAGGTATCTGACAATCTCTTCCAGGCATCTTTCGCGGTCGTCACATCTCGAACGACTTGATAAAGATTAGGTTGAATTGCGGGCAAGCGCGCGACCATCACGTGCTGGGTCGGGATCGGTGCCTTCGACGCAGTTCCACAATCCGTCAAGATTGAGTAACATTTTGATGGCAAACTTCCAGTTCACCCAATTGGAAATACCTTCTAGTTTTTCGATGGAAATTATGTTGTTAGAGTTGGACGCCATTTTGTCTTCCAAGATTACAACGCTGGGGCCTCTAACCTGTTCAGCAGACGTACGCAGCGGGCCGCGTTAGTTTCGAGGAAAGAAAACGAAAAACTTCTAGTGGTCGAGCCAAATGATATTTAATTATTATGAATCACATTATATACATTATTTATAATTTATGTTACGAGGAATAAAATAGAAACGCGTCACATTACGGCGGCCAGCGACGAGAGAGAGGTCAAAAAGTAAAATGTCATATTAGGCTTGTCTATGGCAAGAATGCGTTCAGAATAACAATGGATACATTCATTTTTCAACAGGAACTGTACATTTTTCCAGGATAAAAAGTATGTGTGCCTATGTTTTAAGTCAGAGTATAATCTATCTCCGTTCAAAATTTCAGCCAAATCGGTTCAGTAGTTGCTGCGTGATTGAGTAACAAACATCCAAACATCCACACTTTCACATCCTACTTAATATTATAAATGTGAAAGTGTGGATGTTTGGGTGTTTGGATGTTTGTTACTCAATCACGCCGCAACTACTGAACCGATTTGGCTGAAATTTTGAACGGAGATAGATTATACTCGGACTTAAAACATAGGCTACTTTTTATCCTGGAAAATCCACATTTCCCACGGGATTTTGAAAAAATGGAAATCTATAGCTACAGCTACCTATAGCTGTATACAGTGTGTCCGGGATCGAATTAGCGATATTTTAGGGACATATTCTACAACTCATTACCTCTCTGAAAATACCACTTATTAGTGCCTGCCCCCCTCCCCCTCCCAGGGACAGCCATTTCAATTTGGTGTGCGTTTTTGTGGGTATGTGCGCACAAAAAATGTAATAACTCGAAAGTCTGCTGATGCACAGGTCTTCAAATGACCTTATTCGATTAGATACAATATTCTCCATCATTAAATACCAAACAATAGAATAAAATGTTAAAATAACTCGATCAAAAATGCTTCGGAAAAAAATTATTTTTTCAAAAATATTGAAAACTACAAGTTTTTGCCACGTTTTGCAAAAACGAGGTCGTTAAGATTACATTGTTAAGTATTAAATCGACAGTTTTTGAGATAAACAACAAAACGACATAAAAAAATTTACTGTAAGTTATTTACTTTTGGAGATATTATTGTTTAAACATAACTTAACCGCGAGCGCGTAAGTTCTTATGTTATTCGAATGTGGGTTTCCATCGCATACCTCGGGCGATCAGGTAATAATAATATTGTTTTTGATTAGTCAGTGAATGAGGTTAAAACTTAAAACTAAGAATCGGACCCCAACTTCAACTGATTAAAAATACTACTTAAGTTATTACTCATTTTTGTTTGTGATTTAGGTTTGCGAAGTTTGCAAAGTTTAAAAACATGCCTACTCGGTATTATTATAGCCATAAGAGAGCATTTAGAGGTCAACTATTCGCCTTGGATCGGACGTGGCAGCAATTCAATGGAATGGCCACCTCATTCTCCAGACCTTACACCGTTGGACTTCTTTTTATGAGGACCTATGAAGCAGAAGGTCTTTTATATGGTACCAAATACCAGAAAAAGCACTTTCAAATACAATAGAAATCTCAGGACTGCCAGAAATCTCTTTAAAAACCTCCCAAGATACGGTCAAATCAGTTGCCTGTAACTTGAAGGTTGACATAAATGCCGTTGCTTCCACCCGCTGCATGCCAGTTCGGAAAGATCACCCGAGTTCTCTCCTTGTGGAATTGAAGACCGGCGAATCCCGCGAACAATGGATTTCCTCAGCTAAACAGATGACTCCTACAGTTGGTGACGTTGTACCTAATGGATCACACGAAGTGGCTAAGAATCCAGTTTACGTTCGTGAAGCACTCACGCCTCACAATAAAATGTTATTACCTATATAATGCAAAGAAAAATCTTCGTGAAACTTTTGGTTCAAATTTATTTGGTGTAAAAATGGTAAAGTTTTTGTGCGAAAAACAAAGGCAAGTAAGGTACATGTTATTAGAAACATGTCTGACATTGTATCCCTAGCCAAATAAATTACTTGTTTTTTAAATCAGTACACTAGGTACCTATAATTAATATAATTTGCCTCAAAAGTAATATTATTTGTCTTAAATGGATAATAATAATCTGCACTCGTCTGAGATAACTGAATACTTTGATTGCTTAAACTGTAATTTATAGAAAAACTACCCTATTGTCATATTAACCTTTTATGTATTCATATTAATATACGTTCCATGATAAAAAATTACTCTAAATTACTACATATTATAGAAATTAGTTTACATCCCATTGATATAATAATATTAACCGAAGTTGCTATATCACAGAACATATGTCATTTGTTTAATATTCCTGGCTATAAAATGCACCCACAACTTCGTGAAAACAAAAAAGGCGGTGGTATCATTGTTTATGTTAAGAATTATTAAAAACTAGCGGTCCGCCCCGGCTTCGCCCGTGGTACATAATATATAGCCTATAGCACTCAGGGATCACGTACATATCCAACGGTGAAAGAATTTTTGAAATCGGTCCAGTAGTTCCTGAGATTAGCGCGTTCAAACAAACGAACTCTTCCGCTTTATTATATTAGTATAGATTTACGCCTATTACCTATAGATCGCTCACTTTTGAGTCAATAAAATTGGATCTATTAAAACACCTTGTAACGAAGTAATCGCCGTGTGTGCCATCTACAGACCGCCCTCATATAATAAACAGCTATTCATAAACGATTTGTCAATATTGCTAAAATACCTACATCACTTTACAAATCTGGGGATATGAACATAGACCTAAAAATAACATCAGTTATTGGAGACCGTTACTTGAATTTGCTGGCGGAGCAGGGTCTGAAGTGTGGTATCACTGAGTATACGCGTATTGAGAAAAGATTAAATATAATTACACAATCGTGCATTGATCACATATTTGTACGCTCCCACACGACAGACGCCTGCACGGCCGCGGTTGATACTGTTAACTGTACTGGCGGACCATCGCTTAATTGTGATAGCATTATGCAATATCTACGAATCAAAAAAACTCAACTGCACCGAAAGTAAGCGTATAACTTGTTATAAATGACCATGTAATATTGAACGAGGAATTATGTACAGCGGATTGGTTTCTTTTGAACGATTTACAGTCACCACAGCAAATGTATTCATTCATTAAAGATACATTTAGCAATGCATATTCAAAGGCAACTAAATTTATTTCAAAAAACTTTGAATGTTATCAGCGGGCGCCTTGGATAAATAAAAATTTAATTAATTTAAGCAATAAACGAGATAAATTGTTTCGAAAATGGAAAAATGATCAAAACAATGTAGTTTTAAGACATTAAGACGCGAAATAAGGTAAATAAAGTAACTGAATATTACAGAAATTCATATTATAAAAAGAAATTAACTAAAAATTTTAGTAATTCAAGAAAATTATGGCAAATTTTGAATAACATTGCTGGTAGGATAGTAAAATCAATTGAATGAGGTTGTATTAAATGCTTTTACATCACTAAATCTTTTGCCAAAACTAATTGCAGACAAGTTTGCTACCAACTTTGATGCTGCTGTAAAGAATATATTGCCTAATTGCAGTCAAAATGTTTTAAACTATCAAAACATTACTAATAGTAACGAATTTAGCTGTAGTATGTACTTCAAGAAGGCAACATCAGATAGCGTTTTTAAGTTGATCAATAAATTAAATACTGATAAAGCTCCAGGTTTTGATTGCATTAGAATGAGGGATATCAAGAGAATTGCCAACAAAATTTCAGAACCCTTAGCTAAATTTATAAATACATGTATCAAAACGGAATCGTACCCCGATGAACTCAAGGTAGGCTGTGTTAGACCAGTGCATAAAAAAGGTAAATTAGATGACACAAATAACTACAGACCCATTACTTTAACATCATCAATAGACAAAATAGCAGAAAAATATATTTGCAATCAGATTCATACGTTTTATCAAAAACACAATATTTTAAGTCCTAGCCAATATGGTTTTAGACCTGGAAAGAATACCACAATGCTATTATCGGATTTTGCGGATCAAGTTAATTCCTGGATGAACCAAAAAATGCATGTTTTGGCTTTATTCATCGATTTTTCCCGTGCTTTTGACTCTGGACCATAATAAGCTTATTAAAAGGTTAGAAGATACAGGTATTCGCGGAGCACTATTGGGCTGGTGTAAAGATTATTTATCTAACAGAAGTTATCGTGTTAGGATTGATGACAGTTATAGTACACCAGTCACAGTAACCGAAGGCACCGCACATGGTTCTGTGCTTGGTCCACTGCATTTTATAGCTTACGTTAATGACATGACTAAGGTCTTTAAACATTGCACTACTTACCAATATGCTGATGATACATGTATGCTGGTGGCTGCTAAGGATGTTAATGATGCCTTGCTAATGCTACAGGTTCATTTCAACAATTTAAATAAATGGTGCCATGACTGTGGTCTAATTTTAAATTCGCAAAAGACCAAATTAATTCATATACACTCACCAAATTTAAAGTCCAATAGTATATTAAAACATAAACTCATTGCGCATGGGCATAATTGTTTGCATAATCCTCAACACTACTGTTCTTGTTCCACTATTGAAATTGTTAGATCACATAAATATCTAGGATTAATCATAGATCATAAATTCAACTGGCACGATCATATAAAGCATGTATGTGATAAGCTTCGAGCTTTTTTGGCTAACATGTTTATAATTAGAAATCGTTTAAATTACAAATCCAAAATGATTCTGTATAATACTCTTGCCGATTCTATTATAACTTATGGACTAAGCACTTATGGACGAACAGACAAATCACATCTTCAGAATATTTATAAATTACAACTTAGAATTCTAAAGACCATTGTACCTTTAAATATCAAAACACAAATAAATAATGATGAAAATTTAATATTTAAACACTGTAAAGTAATTCCAATACATGATTAAGTTAAATATCAACTGCTAAAAGAACAATTTTTTAACTTAAGTATACAAAGAATCCCTACAAAAAGCAATCTTACACGTAGAGGAAATCAAGAAAAACTAATAACTATATATTCAAAAAATAAATATGGTGAACGCACCTCTGCGTAGAACCACGTTTAATAAATAATTTAGATAATAGAAAGGAATTTACTAAAAATAATTTAAAATGTAAGCTAAGAACATATTTTTTAAATAAATTGTAGTCCTTTATGTATTCCCATCTGTGAAAGTTATAATCTATTTAACTATGTATATGTACTTACTCATCTTATATTTATTTAGTATTTCATGTCACATGTGCAATTATAGTGTAGTTTAGTATTTTATAATTTGATTGTAGTCGGAATGGCACGCAGTTTTAACCTTAGTGGTTTCTCGTCGTGCCCATAAGTCTGTTTTTATATTTGTTCTTTATGCTGATAATAAAAATTCAACTGATAATTCAATTGTTGCCCACTCGCTGAAGGCTTTTGCATCAGTAATTAAGACCGATTTACTAGTGAAAATATCATTAAATATTGTACGAAATGAATAGAAGAATAAGTTATACATATCATTTGGACTTTTATTGATTATGAATTATTTGGTAGAAATGGAATGTCCTTAACTACACCTGTTCTCATTTTCTTTATACGGTCTAACGTTACTGGTACAAAAGTTATTTTACGTTTAGAAGACTTTTCCCTCAAACTTTCGAATTGAATCAATAAAAATAACTACAATCCAAATGACTAAAGTACATAAGTGCGTGAATTAATAAAGAAAGCGAGACACGCGTCGTTACCTGCTCTGTTCGAATTAAAAAATATTAGACATTGATTTCTCATCAGTGTGGGACTTTGAATGATTTGCAATACAACTTTTGGTGCTTTTAAAGCAACAAAGGGAGTTTAACTTACAAGAGTACGGTTTGTCTCCAGTGTGAGTCTTCATGTGGCTTATCAGATTACCTTTACTTGAGTATTTCGAATCACAGATATATAAGGTTTCTCACCAGTGTGGGTCATCATGTGGTTTTTCAAATCAGATGATACTATACATTTATAGTTACATTTTAACATTTAAACTATCGTGAGTGATATTCATTTTAAGGAATTGAAACACCGGCTTTAACTCACGTGTATTTTTGTCGGAGTGTGCCCGACTAGTTTCGAGCCCATCCGGGGCCCTTAGTCATGAGCATGTTCGCGCGGCGCGGCGCAAATCAAAAGCGAGTTTTTGATTTGGCCGCGCCGCGCGAACATGCTCATGACTAAGGGCCCCGGATGGGCTCGAAACTAGTCGTGCACATCATCATCATCATGATCAACCCATTACCGGCTCACTACAGAGCACGGGTCTCCTCTCAGAGTGAGAAGGGTTTTGGCCATAGTCTACCACGCTGGCCAAGCGGATTGGCAGACTTCACACACCTTTGAGAACGTTATGGAGAACTCTCAGGCATGCAGGTTTCCTCACGATGTTTTCCTTCACCGTTAAAGCAAGTGATATTTAAATACTTAAAACGCACATAACTCCGAAAAGTTAGAGGTGCGTGCCTGGGATCGAACCCACGACCTCCGATTAGAAGTCGGTCGTCCTAACCACTAGGCTATCACAGCTTTTTCGTCGTCGTGCACACTCCGACAAAAATACACGTGAGTTAAAGCCGGTGTTTCAATTCCTTTATAGTTACAATATTTACAATGATGAGGTTTCTCACCAGTGTGGGTCCTCATGTGGATTTTCAAATCAGATGATCTTATACATTTATAGTTACAGTATTTACAATGATGAGGTTTCTCACCAGTGTGGGTCCTCATGTGGATTTTCAAATCAGATGATCTTATACATTTATAGTTACAGTATTTACAATGATGAGGTTTCTCACCAGTGTGGGTCATAATGTGGATTTTCAATTTAGATGAATATGAACATTTATATTCACAGTGTTTACAATGATGAGGTTTCTCACCAGTGTGGGTCATCATGTGGATTTTCAAATCAGATGATCTTATACATTTATAGTTACAGTATTTACAATGATGAGGTTTCTCACCAGTGTGGGTCATAATGTGGATTTTCAATTTAGATGAATATGAACATTTATATTCACAGTGTTTACAATGATGAGGTTTCTCACCAGTGTGGGTCATCATGTGGATTTTCAAATCAGATGATCTTATACATTTATAGTTACAATATTTACAATGATGAGGTTTCTCACCAGTGTGGGTCCTAATGTGGATTTTCAAATCAGATGATCTTATACATTTATAGTTACAGTATTTACAATGATGAGGTTTCTCACCAGTGTGGGTCCTCATGTGGATTTTCAAATCAGATGATCTTATATGTACATTTATAGTTACAGTATTTACAATGATGAGGTTTCTCACCAGTGTGGGTCATAATGTGGATTTTCAATTTAGATGAATATGAACATTTATATTCACAGTGTTTACAATGATGAGGTTTCTCACCAGTGTGGATCATCATGTGGATTTTCAAATGAGATCAGTGTGGGACTTTGAATGATTTGCAATACCACTTTTGGTGGCGCTTTTAAAGCAACAAAGACAGTATAACTTACGAGTATGGCTTGTCTCCAGTGTGAGTCTTCATGTGGCTTACAAGATTAGCTTTACTTGAGTATTTCGAATCACAATAATCACAGATATAAGGTTTCTCACCAGTGTGGGTCATAATGTGGATTTTCAAATGAGATGATCTTATACATTTATAGTTACAGTATTTACAATGATGAGGTTTCTCACCAGTGTGGGTCCTCATGTGGGTTTTCAAATCAGATGATCTTATACATTTATAGTTACAGTATTTACAATGATGAGGTTTCTCACCAGTGTGGGTCCTCATGTGGATTTTCAAATCAGATGATCTTATACATTTATAGTTACAGTATTTACAATGATAAGGTTTCTCACCAGTGTGGGTCCTCATGTGGATTTTCAAATCAGATGATCTTATACATTTATAGTTACAGTATTTACAACAATGAGGTTTCTCACCAGTGTGGGTCATAATGTGGATTTTCAATTTAGATGAATATGAACATTTATATTCACAGTGTTTACAATGATGAGGTTTCTCAACAGTGTGGGTCAGCATGTGGATTTCCATACTCGATGATAGTAAAGATTTATAGTCACAGTATTTACAATGATGACGTTTTTCACCAGTGTGGGTCCCTTTGTACGTTGTTACAGTACCTGTGTCCAAATATTTTAAGTTACAATAATGACACAAATAAGGTTTCTCCAAATGAGGTGCACATGAAGACTCACACAGGTGATTCGTCATGTGCACCACCAATTCAAGTCTCTTTGCACTTTTGTAATTATTGCAAACTTTGCAGGAATAAGATTTTGTAGTGCTGTGTTTTGTTTTCAAATGTTTTGCCAAGAGTGTTTTGTTGGCTTTGAATTCACAATGGCTATAATCAAATGTGTTTTTGCAGAGCAAACCTTTGGTTGCGTTTGACAGGTTAGATTCTCCTCTTTCTTGTGAAGAGTGTTTGTTTGAAGAAGTATCCGTTTTTTCATCAATGACCGGTTGGTTATCATCGAAACTTGCTTCAGCTTGAGAAGGCTCGCTCTGAAACAAAATATTTGACATGATATCAAGCTACAGCATCAAATGACATCGCCAAATCCTTCAAAGTACTTCTTAACATACACATATTGAATGGATTGCCCACACAGGTAGTGACATCCAGCTCAATCAATCAATCAATTTAAAAATAGCAGTAGAAATTTTAGAAAAGAAACAAAACACAACATAATATTTACTACAAAGACAAAAGAAGGCCGCAGGTACTAAAGTGATCTATACAACGTTAGTTTTACTTCGCGCAAAAACAGAAACACGTTTCAAATATTTTTACATTTGAAATAGTTATAGAAAATTTCAAAAACATACATATAATGATAACTTATGAAGTTATAAGCCTCTTGTATTGCGTCATTGCCCTCGAAAAAAAATGGTCACTTCAACTCGTAAGCCATCACCGCCTCGACTCGCGAGTTGAATGACCGCGCGCTGTTTGCCAATCGTCAGCTGATGCGCGTTTCAACCATTGTGCATAAGCTTGCAGGATTTTAAAATATTTTTGGACAAAAATATAACACCATAAATATAAAAACGATTGGATTAGATTTTGTTACGTACTGATTCTAAACACTTGCAGGTTTTGCTTAAAGTAAAACTAACGTGTATAACCTTAAAGTGTAATCTGTATTAACAGATATAACAGATTCGACATTATAAAAACTTGGAGTACAATTGAAAATTTTAAAGGGTTTTGCCACTTCAATGTATGTAGATTAAAGATATAATATGCAGTTTAGTCAAGAAATACCCAAATTATTTTAAGCTTCAAAGCGAAACAATTAGAACAAGCAGATATTCTCATAAACTTTGTGTGCCAAGATGTCATATGAATATCTTCAAAAAAATTTCTTCAACATAGCTATAATAATATTTAATAGGTAGGTAACCTGAATAAATACAGGCCTCTCCTAAGTGAAACTAAGGATATTAGAATAGAAATTTATAATTTAAAAGAATATGTAACAACAAACTATTATTTATTGCAATAAAATACAGTACAGAATAGCATGGGCAAGTTCGCACCATTGCATAGGTAACCAGGGAGGATTGCCACAGAAAATGATCTTGTGCCACTTGTGTCCAGTGACTAACAGCAACTTGCTCTACAACTGTGGGGAGCCTTCAAATGGTGCATTACACAGTGCTATCGATTCTCCGAGCTATGTGCTATATTAGGCAGAGAATGTAGGTTAATATATATGTAGATTAGGTCTAACTGCTGAACTGATCTTGACTAAATTTGGCTTTAAAAGATGATGGACGTTTCGGTACTCCTGTCCAATCAAAATGAGTCATACTTTGTTGGATAGATTTTTTTAAGTGAACAAAAAAAATACTGACAACAAGCTTGAATTATTTGCTAATTTTGAAATATATGCTTCACAATGTTGAATTTTTGACTTGACACAGAAAAAAAAAACAGTATTTCTGACTCACAGGTGCGGTACAACAGCCACAGCAACTTGTACATTTTTACAAGCAAGCCACTGATATTGTACAAGTGACCATGTTATGTCGCCTCTATTTATTGTTCACTATGCCAAAATGGAGAAAAAATGTCACAGGTTGAAACACAGTAAAAGCTCTTTATTCGCGCTTCCTTTATTCGCGGTTTCACTATTCACGGATTAAAAATTTGTGACCCAATTCCTATATTCGCGGATCTAAACAGTATATCGGTCAATATAACAGCAACGGTATATGTTGTTAAAACATTAAGCTATCAATTTCTTCATGAAAATTGATACATCTAGAATGAAGTCTTATTTTTAAGAGGCAAATTGTTAATGCCACTGCAGACTAGCTATTTATCAGTATGAATTGAAGGAGCTTTTAAAAACTACCAAGCAAGAAAAAATTACAAAATTCTTGAAACCAATTCCTAAACCTGAAGACAATAATTAATCAATATGGTGAAAAACTTCAATTAAATAGATTTTTCTATCCTATATTTATTTTTTATTTCATCGCCTAGGAACGTATCCCCTATAATCCCATATAAATTACCATTCCATATTCACGGTTCCTGTATTCGCGGCATATTTACAGAATGTATCTCCCGCGAGTAAAGACCTTTTACTGTACTTAAATAGTTACCGAAAAAATAAATAAATACCTTTTAAGGTAAGATTACTCAGGTTGGACCGTCAACTGGTATTAGCGCTCCAGATATTCTTATTCTATACAAAAAGACCCTTCCAATGATGTATCATTCATTGGAAGGGTCTTTTTGTCACCAATTGGTGCCTGTACCAGGTTCCATACATTTTTGCTGATCATCCTTTTGCTAAAAACTTTCGTCTTTAACTTGCTTCCAGGAATGGACGTAGGTTACCTTTTATTCCATCAGAGTTCCTCGGGAGATTTTCAAAAGACCTACATCCTTACAGACGAAGTTATGGTAATTAGCTAGTTTAAAAATGAGAAAAAACTACTCACTTTATGTGTGTTCATAATGTGTAATGTAGATTTTTCTGTATTGTCAGATGCCTGAATTACTTTTTGTAACTCTGCGATCTCTTTACTCAACACTGTTTCTGTTTTAATTGGCATCACCATGTTGACAATTTGTTGATCCGAATCTGCAGTGTCTGAGTGCATGCTAGAGTCCGATAACTCTTCCTTGGGTACACTCAAAATAAAGTCAATATCACTGTCGAGTATAACCTCTGGACAATCTAACTTTTCCTCTTTAGGTTCTACGAGAGAGTTGGGATCACAAATGATATCAGAAGTATTTCCTTCTTGGTTCATCTTGAGGTGTTTTGTGCTATTTCTGCAATATCAAGTTTAAATGAGGCGGTAACAGCGCAATGCGGAAGGGTTATGATCATTATTCATTATTTGTTTGATTCTTAAATAAAACATTGGATGTCTGTCGGCGGTTGGGTGGCGGGAATTGAGTTCAGTTGCGTAAAATTTAAGCCCGTCAACCCTGCCGCACCGCTAAAAACTCCACTACAATAGTTTAATCTACTAGAGATTGGTGTAAGTATTTAGTTATTTACTGTAAAGAGTAAATACATCGATCTCTAGGTAGATTAAACAGAAAATAATAAGAGTACCTGTTCAATTAATCGCTTACTGTTTTTAATACGTAAGTAATAGATTAATATTATTGCTTACCTACTACACTAGCGGCACGCTATGATGGCCGGTTTGACACAATCACAGATTAGGTATTAGTTACTACGTAACAGATGCGACAGTGACTTTTCTTCGGGCCATTTCCATTTACGCCATTTTCTGCGTTTTGGCGCCACTGTAGATTTGCGGCTAGGGCTTGCCAGTCGATGATTTGTTATCGATACTAGTGATGAACTCGTTTTATCGATAACCAAATAACAGGGTTTTCTTACTAAGGCCTCTTGTTAACACGCCGTGAAAACTCACGTTTTGTATGGATATCCGTACAAAACGTAAGTTTTCACGGCGTGTTAACAAGAGACCTCATAATTAAATTCAAACAAGATAAATTTATTTCAAAATTATTTATTCAAATCTTTCTTTCTTAATCTAAATTACTTGTTTTTCAAATACACATTTATTAATATTAAAAACAATTTTTTCAAAAACTCTGGGTAGGAAAACACCCCAAGAAAACCTACAGTGTTTAAATTGCTACCAATATTTTTTTTATAACCATTTTCACTATGGTAATTGTGCATAAAAGTGCTTGCATCCCTGTATACAATAGTATGTATGTAATTAGAAAATTTTCATTAGGATAATATACTAAATTATTATTTTTTAACATTTCATTATATTCTCTATACAACGTTAGTTTTACTTTGCGCAAAAACCGAAACACGTGTCAAATATTTTTACATTATAAATATTTATACAAAATTTCAAAAAAATATAATGAAAAGTAACGAAGTTATAAGCTTGTTATGTTGCGTCGTTGTCCTCGAAAAAAATGGTCACCGCAAGCCGTCGCCGCAGCGCCTAGCGATCGACGCGAGTTGAATGACCGCCGTTGTGTGCCGACCGTCAGCTGATGCGCGGTAAATCATTGTGTTTAAGCTTGTAGGATTTCAAAATATTTTTGGACAAAAATATAACACTATATAAAAATGGTTGGATTCGATTTTGTTACTGATTCTGAACTGTTACTTTCAGGTTTTGCGTAAAGTAAAACTAACGTTGTACCTATATTTTTTTAATGAATAAATATTGGCATCCATAGAGCTGTTTGTCTTTATACAACTCTTACATTGGTTTTTTTGTTAGACATAATTATGAATCCAACAGTTCATGCCGCGAATTTGCATTGATGATGTAAATATATGTACATGCCGAGCATTGCACTTTAATTTTTTGAAATAAAACCTGATCTCTAAATATAGACCCACTTGGACTACTTGAGACATTCTCATTCCTATGAAGTAGATGGGATTGTGATTGAAAACAAGTCCCGACTTGTGCATGTTCCATCCCTTCGTCTTCCTGCTTGCTGTAGCCTCCATCGTCGTCGTCGTCGTTGTCAACCGATTGACGTCCACTGCTGGACATAGGTCTCTTGAAGGGACTTCCACTTGCCACGGTCTTGTGCCGCTTGTATCCAGCGGCTCCCTGCGACTCGTTTGATGTCGTCGGTCCACCTAGTGGGGGGTCTACCAACACTGCGCTTCCCGGTGCGAGGTCGCCACTCCAGCACCTTGGGACCCCAACGTCCATCGGTTCTCCGAACTATGTGCCCCGCCCATTGCCACTTCAGTTTCGCAACCCGTTGAGCTATGTCGGTGACTTTGGTTCTTCTACGGATCTCCTCATTTCTGATTTGATCGCGTAGAGAAACTCCGAGCATAGCTCTCTCCATCGCTCTCTGAGCGACTCTGAGCTTTCTTATGAGGCCCATAGTTAGCGACCATGTCTCGGATCCGTATGTCATCACTGGCAACACGCACTGTTCGAAGACTTTCGTCTTCAGGCATTGAGGAATTTTGGACGAGAAGACATCGCGAAGCTTCCCGAACGCTGCCCATCCGAGTTGGATTCGGCGGTTGATCTCTTTCTCGAAATTGGACCTACCTAGCTGGACTGTGTGTCCTAGGTATATATACTCGTCTACAATTTCGAGCGACGAGTTCTCAACGATTATCGGGTGAAGCGGGACATGAGTATTTGACATGATTTTCGTCTTACTCATGTTCATTTTTAGGCCCACCTGTTGAGAAACCCTGCTGAGGTCGTTGAGCATTGTATTAAGATCTTCCAGAGACTGCCATCACGACTATATCATCGGCAAACCGCAAGTGAGTGATGTACTCGCCATTGATGTTGATGCCAAGTTCGTTCCAATTCAGAAGCTTAAAGACGTCCTCCAATGCTGCGGTAAAGAGCTTCGGGGAGACGACGTCTCCCTGTCGCACTCCTCGCTGCAATTGGATTGGTCTTGTAGTCTGATCCTGTATACGGACTGACATGGTGGCATTTTCGTACAAACACTTCAGCGCTTGGATATACCGATAGTCGATCCGGCATCTCTGTAGTGATCTCAATACAGCCCAAGTTTCCACCGAATCAAAGGCTTTCTCATAGTCCACAAACGCTAAGCACAGTGGCTTGTTATACTCTTCGGTCTTCTGTATAGCCTCCATACTGCTTATGTTTCCAGTGTGAAAATTATCTGAAAATTATTAAATATAGACAGGTGAGTAAAGTACGTAGGTTTATGGTACATGTATTTTTTTATGATAGGGATTATCTAGTCCAAAAACATTGCAAGTATTTAACAGTATAAAAATGCAAAATAACTGTAAATTCAAAATTTTAATATTCCCCAACCTGTGGGAAATCAAGACATCCCAACTCTCTAAAAAACACCTTCTAAAGCTCTAAACATCACCTTCCTTCCTTTCAACCTATATATAACCTTCGATCAAAAAATAAGGCCTTTAACACTATGAAGTGTCTACCAAGTACCTACTCATTGAGACAAATCTAACTATAAAAAACCTGCATTCAAATCGGTTCACTCGTTTAAGAGCTACAGAATGACAGGCATATCCACACACAAAGCTGCAGTTCGATGGGGAGAGAGTTGGTAGGTACTACGTAGGACATCCACCTTACACTGTCGTTCTTGGGCAAACTTAAAAGTCTTAGGTGTTGAGTAGCAAGTACCGACACAACACTTAAATAGTCCCATGACGATCGATTCAAATATCGTATTCGTATCGTATCGTATCGTATCGTATTCGTCTCGTAATCTCTAAAGTAGCAGTTTTTTTTTTTCTATCAAACAACAGCAGAGAATTTGGATTTCAAATCAGCAAAATACTTACACTCTCACACACTCAACACTTTTTTTCTGCTGCTAATATAGCAAATCGTAGTCCATATAACGTAGCCCTGAGTCAAATGTAAAACAGAGTTCTCGGAGTCCAAAACAAAGTACAAGTCAATATGATCACCAAAATCCATTTAACAAAGCCAAGTCGTCACGAAATATCACAAAAAACACCATAATAATTGAGAACCTGTGATGAGAACAACGAAAAGTAAAGAAAAGTGGTGGAAATGAAAAATGTAAATTTCGCGAAATTTCGAAAATTTCATAATAATGACAGACCTCAGACTTATCACTGAAACCTAAATCACAGACCTAAACACAGAAAATAACTAGATACTTATCATTAATCTGTGGAAAACCTTTCATTAATCTATGGACCTGTTATTTTCTGTGATTACGTCTGTGGTGTGCGAACGATTGTAGCGCCAAAACGCAGAAAAAGGAACTACAGCTGTCATACCCCTGGACACAATACAATAGTGATGTGGAATGTCAATTTATTCTCGAACAAAAAACAATTAAGTTTTGTTTTTGTACCTGATTAAATAGGTTTAATAAAACAAAAATGTATATGTTTATTTAATTTATTTGAACGAACTGAATATTTGAACGAAAATGAATATACATACTTTATATGCACACAAGAAACATATGAATACAAAAGATACCAAAAAAGGTGCCACAAAAGGCCATAATTAATCAGATTCGTCCATACTACTATTTTCACTGTCGTCACTGCTATCATCACATACATTAATAATTATATGTTCGTTTTCTATAATATTATCTATTTTCACATCTCTTTCATAATCTTCCCTTATTAATTTAACAGTTCTATTCACAACCTTTTCCCAGTCTCCTTTAGTCACATGTTCACAAGCTTCTTCTAATAATTTTAGCATTTTTTTTGTGGTAAATGGGGGTTCTGTATTGTGTCTTGCAGCATATCCCTTAATTTGAGCCCACACCAACTCAATCGCATTATACTCACAATGGTAAGGCGGTAACCGTATAACTCTGTGCCCATGTTCTAATGCTATTTCGTCAATGACGTATCGGATCTTGGTTGGTTTGTTTTCTTTTAAAAGACGTACTAATTCCGCTTTTAACATATTCATGTTTGCATCTACGCCATTTTTACGAAGCCATGCGACGATATCAGCTTTCTTTTGGGATTGGGCAGGTGGCTTGTCAATTTGCATCGAGTGGTATGGGGCGTTGTCCATAATTATAATAGATGGTTCAGGGAGGCTACACAACATTGAGGTAAACCATTCAGTAAACTTTTCTCCATTCATGTCTTCATGATAGTCTCCAGTGGTTTTTGACGCAAAAGCCATGAGAGAACCTTCGACAAACCCGTTGATGGTTCCGGCGTGACAAATTATAAGTCGCGATCCTTTTCCTACAGGAACTTTGGAAGTAGATGCTGCTGTGTCATCGTTCCAAGAACGGCCTACAGTATGGTTAGCATTAAGCCATGTTTCATCCAAGAACACAACATTTTGCCAATTTTTGATTTCTTTCACTTGCCGTAAAAAAGTATACCTTGCCATCGCTATATCAAATCTTTCCATCAATATTTTGCGTTTGTTACATTTTTTGTATCGAAATCCAATGGTCTTCAAAATCTTCGTTAAAGAACTTTCCCCACCGAAGAATAATCCAGCTTCCTTCAGTGAATGCACCAACTTTTTTCTTGTTGGATACTCCTTCTGTAAATAGTAGCCGTAAACATGTCTTCGGATAGCATCGGCATCAAAGCTATCGATGCCTACGACTGGTTTTGCTCGTTTTCTCTTTTTTGGTGTGTGAAGTTTATTTTCTTCTGTGCCAGTCTCGCCATATTTTTTTTTAGTTATCCGTCTAACAGTTCGTTGTCCAATATTAAGCGCATCAGCTACGCGTTCAACCACTGACGTTATAGGTAAAATTGGCCCTCCATTTTGAGCTTCACGATCGAAATAGTTACGAAGGCGTATTACGAACTCACGTGTCTGACTATTTAGAACAGTTCTCTGCGTACGTTCGGTCATATCGACGAAATCCACAACAAAGGGCTTGAACAGAGTCCAAATTAACGAGCAAGGGTCAACAGTAATGCAGTATCAATATTTGAAATCCAAAGCCAGGTCAAAACTATATCACAATCGCATTGCACTGACAGTTTATACTTTTCGAAGCAACGTCAATTCGAAACTGCTTTGTTTTGCATTGAGCATTGACGCGAGTTTGCCGGAGGTAGTAGTTGTGCTAGCCAGCGATCCTATGTGACGATCGTATTAGATTCCATTTTTAAAAATTTATTGATATTTTTTTGCGATTTCAGAGGTTTGTCCACATAGTGAAAATTGTTCATATTCACAAGTACATTCACCCCTTAAATGGTGCAAACTGATTTTTCTACACTTGTATACATTTAAGAAATCAATTTAATAAATAAATTTTGAGTCCTAAACCTAAAACTACATTCGATAAAATTTATGAATCTCTGCACATCACTATCGTCAATAAAGTAATACAATTATTTCCTTCAAAGTCGTTATCAATTAATACGGAACTTCATGAGCGGACAAACGTCAAACCGGCCATCATAGCGTGCCGCTAGAGTAAATTAAACAAAAGAACAAAATAAATAATAATCACAGACCATAAGTTTTTAAAATAGAGTATGTGACAGATATCACAGATTATATAGGTCTTCTTCTTCTTCTTCGGTGTATGGCTCCGCGCGTGGAGCGATTGAGCCAGTATCAAGTGACCATAGATTATATACAAGTGACTTTTATTTTTTAAAACTGAGGAAACTTATTTACATATGAAAATCTTTTTAGGTAATTATCGAGATTTTGGAAGGATCAGGAAAGGAAAGAAATTGAATATATATAATATTTACAACAAGATAATTTACAATTAATAAACAAGAATATATATAATATTTACAACTTAATATCATTTAAGAGTATGTATGAGGAAAAAAGTTTATATATACAGGGATCACCAGAGGACAAGAGGATGTCAACGGAAGTAGGAAGAGGGATGAGACATTGAATAAGACCCTGGTACAAGTGTAAATTGAAAATTTAAAAAACCCCCGACATTCGCCATTTAGTGGCAGCGGCCATCTTGAATTTGCAATAGTGCTATTCTACTAGTCAAGCCCTTTCATTTGATACCCATATCAAGGGAGTTGTGAAAAAATATATCATCCGCCATTTTGTAGCGGCGGCCATCTTGGACCGATTTTCATCAAACATAGCTAAGAACACTCTCGACTAATTCACCTTTCAAACAAAAAAAACCGCATTCAAATCGGTCCACCCGTTTGAGCGCCACAGGGGAACAGACAGACACACACACACACACACACACACACACACACACACACACAGACACGTCAAACTTATAACACCCCGTCGTTTTTGCGTCGGGGGTTAAAAAGGAATGCTGGTTATATTTTGGGCATGATAAAAAAATATGGTTCAGGTCACCCACCCCACCACATTCGCACAAATCACTGTTCACAATTCCAAATTTCGCCAGTTGAACAGGAGAACAAACGTGGCCCAGACGCATACGCGTCAAGATACACGTCACTCTCCTGCTCAACTTTAAACTTGAGAACCATGGCTTAGACGGAATAGAACTTTGAATCCTAGCAAATGCTTTACCCTTTGACTGGCTAGAAATCGACCAAGCCACTCTCCAAGATTCCCGAAGGGAATGTTTTGGCAGTGCACACAAATCATAGGTACAGTTACAATAGTCTGCCATATCTCCGCATGAAATAGCTTCGTTAGCAAGCTGATCAGCGCGTTCGTTTCCCGAAATGCCAGAGTGACCTGGTACCCAGGAAAACACCACTGTATAGCCTTTTTCATAACATGTAAGTAGACGGTTTCTAATTTTTAAAATAATATGGCTAATCTGAGACTTGAATGGAAAACTAGATAAAGATTGCAGAGCACTCATAGAATCCGTGAATATAATGGATTTCTTTAGTTTGGCAAGAAGAATGTATTCCACAGATTTAAGCAGACCAAGGCATTCGCCAGTAAATACAGACGATTCAGGCGGAAGTTTTATTTTTTGGACAATATTATACTGGCAATGAACGATTCCAACCCCAACTATACCATCCGGTGAATGCTTAGAAGCGTCACTATATATGTAATGAAAATCGGAAAATTCATTCTCTTTTAATATGTTCACATACTGAGGAGCTTCCAATTGGTTTCTTGGAATATCTGAATTGATTCTAACATCTGGAGAGATTATTAATGCATTATATTTAGTATCGAAAATAGGATAACAATATGAACTATAAATCGGCGCTTTTATGGAGCAAAATACTCGATAGCTTTTGATAAGACACGGGGGGGATTTATGGGACCAGTACGAACAAGTGCCTATAGATTCCAAAAGGAGTTGAAGTTTACCACGTAAAGGATGATGTGAAAATTGCATAGCTTTAAATAGATACCTATCGGATAAAAATTGACGTCTTAAACATAGAGGTGGATCAACGCACTCTATTTGCATAGCATTAATAGGGCTAGATTTCATGGCTCCAAGGATGATCCTTAAAGCTTTCGCCTGCACACCATCTAATTTTCTAAGAGCAACGGCACTACAGGGCTCTAGAATAAAAGTGGCGTAATCTAATAAGCTACGAATAAGGGCATTGTAAATAAGACGCAAAGAAAAAGAATGGGCACCCCACCAGACCCCGGTAAGACACCTGATCATATTTAAATTTCTTTCACATCTAGCTACAATGTAGTCACAGTGAGATACTCCAGTAAGTTTAGAGTCTAAAATAACTCCCAAGAATTTTGCTTCAGACTTTACGGGGATAGGATTATTCCTATAACGAACGTTGAAATCGGGAGTGTTTCTCCTTCTAGAAAAAGGAACCACAGTGCTTTTACTAACAGACAATTCCAGTCCATTGGCATCTAACCAGTCATTTAAGTTATTAAGGGAAGTAGTTAAGAGGTTACTAGCATTTTCTATAGAATTTTCCGAGATGTATAAGACAAGGTCATCGGCATATTGTAAAATATTTACATCTGAGTTTAAAGATGTCTCTAAATCATAGGTATATACATTGTACAGTAATGGACTAAGCACAGATCCCTGGGGAAGGCCTCTCCATGCAAGCCTTGAAAGTTGAGCACCATTTGGCAAGTCTAATTTAATACACCTCTCAGAAAGCATATTGATGATAAATGTAATTAATAATTGGGGTACATGAAGGTCATGTAGTTTTTTATGCATTACAGAGATCAGCACATTATCATACGCTGAGCTGATATCAAGAAAGGCCGCAAGGACCGACTCATTATTCGAAAAAGCCAACCGAATATCCGAAATGAAAATACTAATATTGTCTATGGTACTATGACCTTTTCTGAACCCCAGCTGATTAGCTGTCAAAATTTTGTTATTTTCGATGAAAAATTCTAACCTATTTTTAACAAGATGCTCAGCTGTTTTGGCAAGGATAGAAGATAGGGCTATTGGACGAAAAGAAGAAACATCAGAGGCTGGTTTGTTTGGTTTTAATATGGGAATTATGGCTTGGGTTTTCCAAGAAGAGGGAATATTACCAGAAAACACAATGGCATTAATAATACTCAAATAATAATTCAAAGAAGAGTCACTGCAGTTTATTAGGAAAGAGTATGTAATGCCATCTTCGCCTGGTGATGAGTCTTTTACATAAGACAACACCCCTTTTAGTTCAGAAAAAGAAAAGGGGGCATTAAGGTCTGTATAACTACAAGCTACAGAGTAAGGAATACAGCACTGGACGTTATTGCGATCAGGAGCAGATGAAGGAGCCAGCTTGTCCATGAATTGGTTGGCTAGCTCAATAGGTAATGCACCAGATGAAGATGAATAGAAAGCCGATTTAAATCTTCTAATATTTCTCCAAACTACTGATGGGCAAATATCTGGACTTATGGACTCACAAAATCGTCTCCAACCCTCAAATTTCTTTTTTTTGAGGAGCTTGCGAGTGGAACGAGCAATTTGGGTATAAACTTCGAAATTCTCTACAGTCATCATGGAACAATATTTTCTCTCAGCCTCTTTCCGTTGCTTAATGGCTATAGTGCACTCATGATCCCACCAAGGAGGAAAAGGAATTTTACCCGGTCTAGCACCTCTTAATGGAAATAAAGCGTTAGCAGCATCAATCAGAATTTTAGTAAACTCATCAGCACATATTGTTTCATTACCACTGTTAACAATAGGAAGGCTAGATAGCTTTTGATCAACATAATGTTTAAATGTACTCCAGTCATCTGGTAGCTTATGTTTTAATTTAGAACTGTGTTGTAGGTTAGAAGAAGGGCAAGAGATAGGTAAACTAAGAATAATTGGTAAATGATCACTGCCATAAGAATGATCAAGTACACTCCAGGTTATCAGAGCAGCCAAACTCGGAGAGCAAAGTGACAAGTCAGGAGCACTAAGGCATTCACCGGGACCAGTTCGTCGAGTTGGAGTGCCATTGTTCAATATACATACATTTTGAGAGTCTAAAATATCCACCATCAATTCACCATAATAACTAGTGCTAGAACTGCCCCATGACTGATTTTGACAGTTGAAATCCCCAAGTACTAAAAATGGGCTAGGCAAAGTAGTAAGTAATTGATTAAACTCATTATATAAAGAATAAGATGGGTGAGGTATATACACAGAAATAATACAAATTTTATTTACAATCACAGCAATGGCATTAATGCCATCACTGAGAGGAGGGAGTGAAAAATTTTTATAGGAGAAAGCTTTATTAATGAGTATGGCCACTCCACCATACCCATCAAGTCTATCATTTCTCACAGTAACAAAACCAGAGATCCTGAAAGAAAACTCTGGTTTTAACCATGTCTCAGAGAGACACATAGCCATAGGCTTAAATTTATTTAGTAAGTAAATAATATCAGTTTTTTTGCTTATGGCACTCCTACAGTTCCACTGAAGGATTTTGTGGTCCATAATTAAAGTGTTGGTTTAAAGTTGTCAATAATGAGTTGGCGACGTTGGACGGTAAAGAGTTAGTACTAGATAATGAATAATTAGAATTAGAAAGTAATTTAATAAGTTCCAAAATTAATTCTGCAATAGATTGTTGAGGGATTGTATTTGATCTCTGTTTCAACACATAACCATCTGGCAATTGGGAATTATGATTATTATATTCATTGTTAATTGATTCATGCATGGTGCGGTCATACCCTCCAGTTTGTTTAGGAGGAACACGACGTTGAACAAACACAGTTTCTTTATGAGAACTGTTTTGTTTAGCAGGTACATGTGAATTAAAGTTTGATGTAGCATGATTTTCATTTCTAGATTGGAGAGGAGAGGAAGCTATTACATCAGCATAAGATTTTGAAGCTGGGGGGTGGATTTTAGCCGCCTCTGCATATGAGATGCAGCTCTGGGCCATTGAAATTTTAATTTTTTGCTGTCTGGAGAATTCTGGGCAAAGCTTACTAGTGGCAAAGTGGCGACCAGAGCAGTGGAGACAACAAGCGTTTTCAGAAACAACGGAACAAGTGTCTGAGGGGTGTTCATCCCCGCATTTAAAGCAACGAGGCTTTGATCTGCACAAAATTTTAGTATGACCAAATTTGCAGCAATTGTAGCACTGGATAGTAGGAAAGATATATAATTCAACGGGGAGAGATGTATACCACAAGAACACCCTTTTTGGTAATATTTGACCGTCAAATGTCAACACAACCATATTGGTATTAGAAAATAAAGTTGCATCAGTACCTTCAGTTATATTTTTTCTTTTGATACGCCTTACCTTAATTATTGGACCACATCCTATAGGCAACGTGATGCCTTCCAGGATCTCTTCCTCAGTCAATTCTTGGGGAACACCTTTGACTATGCCTACTCGAGTAACTGTGAAGCTGGGAATGAAAACTTTGTAAGAGAGCCCAGCTATTACAGAGCTCTCCGTAAACAAATTAGCATCCTGATAGTTGGTGAAAGCCATGGACACTCTATTCCTGCCTATCCGTTTTAGACTGCCATTAACAATATTTTTAATATTATATTTTTTTAAGTCTTTGCCAAACTGTATGGGGTGTAAAGTAATAGGGTCGTTAGGGGATGTGGTTACTCTTTGTATGTGAACAGTGAATGGGCCTGAATCAGTGCTAACATACTTCCTAGCAATTTGAGTTTGCGGTTGTGGGTGACCTGAAGAGTTGGGTTGTGTAATAGTGGCACCAGTATTAACTTGTGCTACAGGACTTCTAGGTGGTAACATTGTTTTTTCACCATCATCTAATACCATGGGAATCAATTTCTCATCAGAGTCATCGCAATTACATCCTTGGGCATACAATTTCCCATCTTTACTTTTTCTTTTTTTGTTGCAATGACGAGATCTTTTACGTGGTCTAACTCGTTTCCTTTCTGAGAGAGGAATAAATCCATCCTCAGTGTCCAATGAGGAATCGTCAATTATAATATTATGTGCTACAGGTGGTCCAGGGCCAGGCCCCGGGCCACCTGGGTCGTCCGGGGGATCAACCCCCATAGAAAAAAAAACTTACCAGATCCCAAGATATGTATGTACACTATTTACAAATAATATAAATATTATAACACTAGACTACCTACTATAAACTAAAAACCTCTACTGATCCACTCTTTTCACAAATAAATAAACAAAAGCCAAAAAATACACTCCCGCCAAGTTAAGTTTCCCGCGCTTTTCATGAATCTCCATTATATAGGTCACGTGAACTAATTAATTAGTCTGTGGCCTCTAAGTCACAGAGTATAAAAGGTAATGGTCACCAGTCACCACTCACCGTAGACAATGGTCACCCTAGAAATATAGACCCAATGGAATTTGCGCTCCAAACAAAACACTGAAGCAAGGTTTGACCTTAAACAGGTCTGGAGTTGCTATCTCGTTCTCACCTACTTAGAGAGAGCGCTCACGGAGCGGTTCGCACCCGCGCCCGCCGCGGTTGCGGGCCCGCAATACTCGGAATTCATACAAATGTCGAGTGCAAAACTCACGACGCGATTTACTCCCGCAGAGTTGGCGGTTGCTCGCGGCTCCCGCAGAACCGGCGGGCAGCGGGCGCCCGCGAGCTTTGCGGGCGTCGCCCGCAAGCTCTGCGGTTTTTTGGCGGGCGCGATCGCATTTTTCTTATAGGAGGAGCTGGCGAACAAAACGGTATAGTTGCATCAAACTAAGGAGTAAGAGTCTTTATTTGCAAAAATGTGGTACAAATATTATGGATCTTAAAGCTTATTGTCTTCCAACACATTTAACTAATAAATTAGTGTGCAAATTGAATTATTGATTTTAAGACTAAACAAAATGACGTAAGTAGCATACATGTCACCGTTCTAAAGATATAAATATAAAATTAATTGCAATAAATAGAATTTATGTCATATATTCTTTTAAATTGTAAAAACATTTCTCCATGAGCCAGTTATTTAGTAAAACTAAAGAACTGGCTCATGGAGAAATGTCTTTAAAAGTTTGGAGAGGCATGGCCTGTATTGATTCAGGTAACCTATTAAATATTAATTATTAAATATTAATATTAAACTGAATGACATACTTACAGTGAGCTTTTGGCGTGGATTTTTATTTACCCATATGTAGTTTGTGACTTTATTGAACACGAGCGGATACCCGCGACTTCGTTCGCGTGGATATTGATTTTAATAATCCCGTGTGAATCATTTTGTTTTTCCTAAGCTCCTTTGAGCTTATACTTTGCTAAAAACTGTAAAAAGTTCACTGGCGGATGTTTAGGTACATCAAAATGTAAACATCCGCCAGTGAAAATCCCATCAAAATCGGTCCAGCCTTTCAGAGATTAGCCAGTAGTCTTTAAAGTATCTACTTTCTAACAAAAAAAGAATGAATGAAATCGGAATACCCGTTAACGAATTACAGCTATGTACACATTTTGCCTTTCATCCCCTCTCCCAAGGGAACCGTGCTCAATTTCGGGATAAAAAGTATCCTATATGTTACTCCATAGTATGAACTTAAATAATGCCGAGTTTCATTTCAATCCATTCAGTAGTTTTTACGTGATGCGCGCACAAACATACAGACAAACAGATAAACAGATAAACAGATAAACAGACAAACAGATAAACAGACAAACAGACAAACAGACAAAAATTTCAAAAATACCTTTTTTACGTTCTATTACTTATCCCTAACATCCCCCAGTTATTATTTTGCAAAAATCTTCAATGTACAGATACGGCAATTCTACGATTTTATTATATGTATAGAAGAAGATAATAATAATTATGTTAAATTCAGTTTGCTATCTCATATAAGTTAACGGAAGCAATCATTAATTAATATTCCAAGCAATAACTTGTTTGTGTAAACACATAACTCCAGAAGCAGACTATCAATTAATATTAAAACTAAATCAAACTATTATTAAAATATCTGCGTTTATCACCCGCACATAACTCAATTTATATCAACTCAGAGATTAGTTTAACTGAGATCTATTTTTAAATATATTTTATACTAATTAATTAATTACACTCAGCCAAGTCCAAAATGGCAGCATTTATTCGATGAGGGTGTGATTGCTGTCGTAGCCCTCAATCAAATATCACGACCTAGACGCTGAAGCATCTAATAGTTGGTTGAGTCTTTGGAGGAGACTCAATTCATGGCTTCGAAGTACCCGTATTTATACCAATAATTCAAGATGGCGGTTCGGCGCCACTGAATGAATCAAATGTCAGTTAATTCTAACCTATTTCAATTATGAAATATATAATTCGTAAACCATTTCTAAAAATTCTAATTAATTTTCAACAATAATTTATCATTTGTAAGTCAGTCTGACATTTGTAAGTTAGTTTAGGCCAATTTCAACATAAATTGTTTATTAAATAAAAATAATTAAAAAATAATTAAAAAAAATTCTTAGTAAAAAAAAAAAACAAATTTTTCTTCTGAAAAAGAAATAATCATTTTGATTGACATCTTACAAAGTATGGAAATTAATCCATTTTGAACGAAAACGTGCTCGATTATTCAAATCTTTCGAAACTTTATTGTAATTATGCCGTTATGATCGAAACCACGACCTATGGATGCAATTTTGATACAGTTGCGGGCCGTTTTAAGTAAAATTAAGTTGATATTCTTATTCAGCAAGCCAAAGACCATCGGATTAAAAAATATAACATTTTGTTCGCCAGCTCTTCATATATAAATATAACCGCCGGTCTTGCGGGCGTCGCCCGCCAACTCGGCGGGCGACGCCCGCAGCCGCGGCGGCTGCGGTCCCGCAAAAACAAGCGGGCTTAGTGATGGGACTCGAGTTGCTTTTCACTCGAGTGACTCGAGTAGTTTTTATATTACTCGCACTCGAGTTAAATTTTTGACAACTCGAGTTTCGAGTGACTCGAGTCGACTCGAATTACGAGTGACTCAAGTTGACTCTCGAGTGGTTTATACCGAGCCTAGTGATAAATTCAAGAAATTGATCAAATCATTTTTTAAGTAGGTAGTTATTACAGCAATTTCAGTTAAATTTGTTATCTCATTGAAAATACATTACTTCTGTTCTTTTGTTGAGTTTATTTAAGTTTCATTTAAGTTAATTTTAAAGCATGTTTATTATTACCTAAACTGTATAAGAACATAATAAAACTGTTCATATTTGGATCTCATGAAAGTTCCTTGTTAGAATCAAAGAGTAGAATAAATTAAATTGGATTAGAACTTATTAGCAGTAGATTATAATATTTCAATTTGACTGATAGTTGATATAAGAGGTTTCTTGATTATGTATGGTTTAGTTTGAAGGAAAATTCTATTTTTTTACATTTTGTTTAAATTTTTTTGAGTAGCTTTTACATTAATGCGAAAATGAATACACATTTTCTATGTAAAATTAATACCTATTGTTTTATTCGTTTTAAAATTTTGGTCACTCGAGTTTTATATTCCGAGTGACTCGAGTCAATAAAAATCACTCGAGTTTTATCTTCACTCGAGTGGCATTCGAGTGAGAAAGTTACCAGTGCCGAGTCACTCGAGTGAAAAAAAATCACTCGAGTCCCATCACTAAGCGGGCTCGTGAGCGCGCTCTCTCTAACCTCTCTCCCGCAGCCGCGGCGGGCGCGATTCCAAACCGCTCCGTGAGCGCTCTCCGTTAAATAGAGTATGTGAGGTATATTAAAACTGGAAAGAAAAAATTACA